>OY804605.1:33788520-34164085 GCA_963680895.1 Fragum sueziense
CAAAATTTTGGACTGTTCCAATTTGAAAGGTGTAACAGACGACAATGTCAAGTTGGTGAAATGTTAAAATTCTTTCCATTTCGTGTTAGAAAACATTGCGAAAAATGAAGATATTGCTTGCAACAAGCAATTTCTTCATTTTCCACAATGTTTTCCCAATAATTTTCTTATTGGAGAGCCAGAAGGCGTCATTGTGCTGTAATTGGTACCATTTTCGAAGGGGGGTAACAAAGAATTGGATTAATTGAATGGTGTTTCATGCAATTATCAACTGTTATGGTCATATTAGAATTGCTAGAGAACCTAACCATGGATACTTGGGGTTTCTCTCGCTAGCCATTGCCTGCAGGAACATGAGGGGTGGAGGGGTCTCGTGGCAAGTTGGCCTTAAATGCCAAATTTTATCCCATCCGATATTCAGAGAGGGACTTTTGGTCCCCCCCCCCCCCCCAAAAAAAAAAATGCTTCCAAAGGGCTTGCCAGTACCATCGCAACATCTATCTAATCCGAGTCTCTAGCTACTCCCCCACTTACACTACATGATTCACATCCATTAGTGAAAGACAAACAACTTTTTGTCAAAATTAATGTCAGAGAGGATACTGGTCTAGTCTGGGTTCGAATCCTTAAGGTAGAATACACGTAATGTGGCCATATTGAGATTCATAAAACATCGGCTTTTTCTGAGCGTCGTCGCCACGTATCCGAACATAATATATGATTCGAACGCGGTCGTAAACATTCGGCGTTGGAAATTTCCACTGCCGAATGTTTTCGACGTCGCCCGAAAAATTTCGACGTCGCGCGAATCTCATTAGGGGTGGACTACCTTAATGCAAGGGCGGATCCAGAATTTTTTTCCAGGGGGGGGTCCAAGACCAAGATTTTTTTCCAGGGGGGTCCAAGCTCAAATTATGGCTTAAAATGCCATAAATATGTAACGTTACACTAAATTTATATAGTCAAAATTTAATTTTTGGCCAATGCCAGGGGGGGTCCGGACCCCCCCCCCCCCACCCCCCTCTAGATCCGCCCATGTTAATGGCAGAGTTTTCGGGGCCTCCGAAAAGAACATAATAGGTGATGACAAGATAGGATTTGTGTATGATATGGTACAGACTGAAAACATTCAGTCAAAAGGAGAAAATGTCGATAGAGTCGTAGAGGCCCGGGTTATAGATCGATGTGCAGTACTTAGTGCATATCGTCGCTTTTCAATGAAAAGCTCGTAACTGCAGCTTGTTTTAAGCTGCAGTTACGATGTTTTCGTTGAAAAGCAACGATATAAGCTTTTGAAAGCTTCTGACTTCTTTTGCCATATGTTTTCTCGATCCCTTTGCATTAGGGACTTAAAACCCAGGTCTTGTATGGGAAAGGTTTAACCCATTCTCGCAGACTTTCTCTTTCTGACGGCCCCACTTGATATTTGTTTAGAGACTGTTGTAGGAAAAGAAGAAAATGTTGAGAATAAGCATTCGTTAATCCATTTTTAATAGGCCGAATGTATGCCTCTTCTGCAAGGATTCCAGGGGCCTGTAAATATCAATGATTGAACGTATACAAGGGGGCGGGGTATAAATAACTGTCATAGGCGTAGGAAGAGGGGGTCAGCCCCCTCCCCATAATTTAGAAAAGGGGTCTGATCCCCCATAATACACCCATATTTCCATTTACTGTAACATTTGCCCCCCCCCCCCCCTCCAATATTATAAACCTTCCCACGCCTATGACTGTCAATTTCAAACGTGTTTGATCGTTGATAATATACTGGTCTCGTGTCTTATTTGGGAAAGCCAGGGTAACTAGGCCTTTTTTGTACTCAGAAAAGTTTGAACTTAAAGTATCGGTCATGCTTTTGAACGAGACTTTAAATATGTAGGCTATACATTATGTAGGGTATACACGTTCGTTCAGATTATGGCCTAAACTCTTTCCCAAACAGCAAAAATGTCCATTCTAATTCTAAAGCTTTAGAAAGAAGACAACGACGAAGTTGACCTCATTAAAGATTGGATTCGTAAATAATATACATGTACTTTAAGAAATATTGAGTCAAATGGGAGTGTAGATGTTGATTAGGGCACGGCCTATCAGTAGGCCCTATTTGCCTCGATGTTTACCTAATTTTGGACGTCGTGAAGCTATTTATTTTATTATTATGATTTATGAAAGGGCTGTGATTCTTACTTTCGACTGCTAGATTGCTTGAAGATTCATTTGACCTTTTTAAACGTGACAATTTTAAACTGGTCCACAACAGGCGACAAAATTAGGTATAACCCTTCCCAGATTAGACATCTTATCGTATCCCTTACTGAAAATGTTTTTGAAAACATTGAGACAAAAGCAGGAAATGCTGATAACCAGCATGTTCTCCTTTTGCATCAATAGGTTATCTTCTATGCTACAAGATATAAATAGTATACATATAATTACATGTAGCATGTAGATCTATTTCTACTTTATCCAAAACTTATTTTGACGTCTGCAACTCCTTACGAATTAGACCGTTTTACAATTTTCCTGTTTTGGGAAAGGGATAAAAATCGATGCCTTTCAACAAAAAACATCGTAACTGCAGATTCAATTAAGCTTTTTTACGGGGTTTTCGTTGAAAAGCGACGAATAGAGTGACCAATAGTTTGAGTTTATTGGGGTTTTACGCCGTTTTCAACTACCAGGGTCATATCGCGGCGGCTGGAGCACCTAACCGTAGGTTCCTGGTATTTCTCGCACCAGTACAACCACAATATCCAAACCGAGCCTCCAGCTGCTCTCTCACATAGATGATTCACACCCATTGGTGAGAGACAAATGACTTTTGTCAAATGTCAGAATGGATACTGGCCGAGCCGGGGTTCGAACTCACGACCCCTGGATTGACAGACTCCGACGTAACCGACTGAGCTATCCGGGCTCGGCTAGAGTGACCAATAGAGTATCACTCTGAGTACTAAGGGAGATAACTTCTACTATAAAGTAATTACTAGTACAATCCGATATTTATTATGTCCCTTGCATGTAACTGGTGTTTTATCCCAGAAAATCTGTACTTGATAAACCAATTCGTCACTTTTCAACAAAACCCTCGTTACTGCAGCTTAGAATAAGCTGCGATTATGAGGTTTTTGTCGAAAATCAGCGATGACTAGTTCCGACATACCCTTTGGTGGAAGTTTATATGTAAATATTGAAAGAAACGATACAGGCGGCTGGGGGGTGGGGGATACATGCGGGGAGGGGGCTTAAGCCCCGATAGATCTGAGCCAGTGACTGAATATTGGTGGGGGATGCTAATTTAGATTTTCCCTAAATTTTCAGTGTATAATAAAGAAAATTCGAATTTCTATGTCAATTTTGTGAAAGGGGGGGGGGGGGGGTAAGCCCTTCCTTTTCCCCTTTTCCTACGGACTTGAGATATAATACTTAACTTCTTTCGATATGTTTTAAAACGGTCTACGATAATACTATTTTAAGCTCCGTAAGCCCATTATATCATCCCTCAAACATGAAAGATACCGAATTAACATGATAAAAGTTAATAAACCATTTTAGCTCCAAACGTACGATCATTTTGAGATTCACAAAACATCGTATTTTTTCCAACGTCGTCGTTACGTATCAGAACTTATTCGGGCACGGTCGTAAACATTCGGCGGTGGAAAGTTCCACCGCCGAATGTTTTCGACGTCGCCCGAATAATTCCGACGTCGCCCGAATCTCATAAACGGTGGACTAGGGTCTACCTTAGGGTGTTTCTCAGTCATGTTTTGTATATAGGCCTTGGCATTTTGATTAATCTTAGGCCTGTGACCCCATGTTGGATTGTTTTAAGACTTTTTATAGATTTTTTTTTTTTTTTTTTTTTTTTTTTTTAGGTTTGTAGGCCTATGTTTCCAAGATGATTGCTCCGTAATCCATGTTTCCCAAGCACTTTTCTTAGTGAGCGTCAATTGGTGTGTTGGAATGGCCGGGTTAAATATGCTGCACATGTCAAAATGGATGTTAGCCTAATTGATTGTTTAGGGTAATTGAATTTGTATATAATTATCATCCATGTGTAAATCATTTCTTCTTATTATCCTTGGGGTCCTATTCAAATGGGGGCATGGTATAGTCTGGGATCGAGGAAATCGTGTCGAGTGGGGAATCATGTGACAAAAACAATTTCAAATTAGAGAGATCTTCAATAACTAGAGGGCCATCTTGATACTTAACCAGATCTAATTAGAATTCAGTTTGAAGCAGAAACTGTGTTAAGCGTCTGGAATTAGATCTAGATGCATGCGGGAGATCTTTTAACAGGCCCGTAGAAAGCAATTTCATATTGGGTTGTCTGAATATGGGGGGGGGGGGGGCTAAATTGGATTTGTCGTGAATTTTCAGTGTAAAATAAGGAACCCCCCCCCCCCCCCCCTCTGTTCCTACGTGCCTGTTAAAAAAAAAGACATGATAATATATTAAAAAAGCTTGATCTAGATTTATCTAGATCTCTACAGGCGATTTTGTTTGATCGTCGACAACTTAAAAAAAACCTGCTATATCCATCTAATCTTAGATTCTGCCTTCTCTGCTTCTAACAAATCTCAAACCGGTCAGTTATGAACAAAGTTATTGAAGATCTGCTGCGTCGCGTGATTCCCCGTCGTGACTCGGTGCAAAACTAATATTTGACAGCGGTCACATGATTGTCATGTGATCAAATTTCCAAAGATCCCATCTCATTGGTCAATTTTGAAAAGAGTCAATTTCATTGGTCAAAGTTCCATGCACACATTTTAAACCGAAAACACCGACAGTGACAGTAAATCGCCATGTAAAAAGATTGAGTTTTAATTACTGGTACGTATGAATGCTGTTGTTTTATAACATTTAACGTAGAATTTAATAATCCAAATTAAGAATTGATCACGTCCTCGTGATTGGCGGAAAACTTGAAGAAATGTGGGTTTTATTAGGAAACGCGAAATCTGATGACACACTTGATGGTCTAATCCGAGTCTTCTCTGATGTAAATACGCTCTTTGATATTTTGATTTTTCGCTATTTACATCAGAGAGCGTTGCTCTTTGAAAACAGCGGAAAGTTCGGTAACGTTACAAGTAGTGAAGCTTTGTTTTTGTGTATCATATCAAATCACTCGGTAAAACACTGTAGGGTATAGATCAATTAATCATTTTTTGTCATACCTGACCAAACATTTCATTTCAAATCGACCTGCTGGAAGAGTATAACGTTTGGTTTTGAATGGAAGGTCAAGGTAAACAAAGGCTGCTCAGGTGAGGGTTGTTGCAAAACATTGCCTATAAACCTTTTGGAAATACTTTTTGGTCGTAATTTTTTCAGCAGCCATGACAATAAATGGTTCATTTATCGATACCATCAGGCGTTTTAAGGATATCGTTTAAGATCGGACGGTGAACGATGCGCAACATCGTGTTGCGAACTTCTTGATATTTTCAAAGAGCAACGCTCTCTGATGTTAATAGCGAAAAATCAAAATATCAAAAAGCGTATTTACAACAGAGAAGACTCGGATTATTGATGGTCAAGTGTTTCTCGCCGTCTCGCATCTAATATCTAGAGGGAGAGAGAGGAAAAAAGAAGAGAGTCTCAGAGATAAGACAGAAATAAGATTATCATGCCATACATTTGCTGTATGATCACTGGGGAATGGTGGCGAGATTGTCATAGAAAAGTAGACTGGCAAGCTTCATTTCCCCTTTTTCATGAAGTTCATGATCACATGATCTGATGACTGACCAGGTTTTTTTCAGTCTGGGGGAAGGGGCCTGGCCTTTTTGTAGGGGAAAAACCACAGGGAATTTTAGCGATTTTTATGTAGACTCTTTCTATTAAAGACAAGGGGACCAAGTTTTCATGTATAGAAAATAGTACCCATTCTCGCAAAACACCCATTACGACGCCAAATTTGAAGATAATTACATGAGATCTTCACTAATTAACTCCATATATATTTATTTAGCGAAAAATCCGGTGGTCTGTACGCGTAACGATCAGAGTTTTTCGTGACAGAGGCCGGTTGCTCGACGAAAGGTTCGAAAACGCCATGAACGACGTGACCGTGTGACCCCCGCTTGTAGGACTAAATCTGCTAGTTTGTGCATGATCGTGGCCAAAACATGCATTAAAACGATAAAATAAATTAAAATCTTTCACCAACCTTCCTTGTTGAATAATATCACAAAGAATTCAGCTTTAATTTGTTGAATGTTTTGCCGACTCAACGGATTTTAGATTTCGGCAATTTTAGGCGCGTTCGCTTGGGATACTCTGGTGAGTGTTTTTATCACAATGTTCCCCTTGACTTTCGAACGAAACAGAACGGTTCAGTTTCAAATTTCAACAAAATTGTCCAAAGCAATGCTTTAATTCGTATCTTTTTACGCTTATTGAACACAAATTTTATTTTTTAACAAGAAAAAGAATTACTCGATTAATAATGAACGTATGACTGAATGACTGATGGAGGGCGAGTTCATCTCGCTGTTGAGCACACTCACTCAAGTAATTCTTTTTATTGTGAAAACTAAAAAAAATCATCGACAGTTATGCTAAATTGAGCTTGAAAAAATGAGAATTAAAGCATTGCTTTGGACAATTATGGTGAAATTGAATAATGAACCGTTCTGTTTCGTTCGAAAGTCAAATGGAACATTGTGACATAAACACTTACCAGAGTTACAACTGAACGCGCTGACATCACGCTTGTGTCGTACATGGCAATTTCGAACCTTTTGTCGAGAAACGGCCTCTGTCACGAAAAATACTGATCGTTACCTGTACAGACCACCGGATTTTTCGCTAAATAAATATGTAAGGAGCTTATTAAAGAAGATCCCGTGTAATTATCTTCAAAATTGGCGTTGTAACAGGTGTTTTGCGAGAATGGGTACTATTTTCTGTACATGAAAACTTGGTCCCCTTTTCTTTAATAGAAAGAGTCTACATGAAAATCGCTAAAATTCCCTGTGGGAAAAACGTGCTCGTGAAACTGTTAAAGGTGAACAAAATTTCCAAGTTAAACCTCAATTTGGGGAAAACTGTATGATTTAAAAAAAAATCTGGGGAAAGTGGCCTTTAACCCTCATCCTACCAACATATTTTGCATACACATCCTACCAACTGGGGTCCATTTGGACCCCACAAGTAATTTTGAATTTCATGACAAAAATATCAGCGTTTTTTTTCCTTCTTTGAACGGGTCCGTAAAACGGACCCGTTCCCAATGCCAAAAAGTGACCATTTTTCCCAAAGTCCAGAAAAAAAAATCCCAATTCGATCGAGGATCCCAATCCTAAGAGTCTAGTAGGTATTTTTAAATTACCATCGGCAATATATAAAATTCGATAACTCCTAATCTGAGTCAAGGAAACAGAATAAACCTGTGTTACTCATATGCGATGAGTTGAGTGAGATCAAAAACGTCGCAAACACAGTCATTTGATGACGTAGTAAGTCATTCCAGTGTCAAATATAATCACGTGATTTTTCCACATCCAAATAAGGTTACGCTTTACTACGATTTGTTTATAAAATTCGCGCGTGCCAAAAAAGCGTGGGAAAAGGGATGAAGCGATGAAAACAAAACGCTATCTACCAAGTAAATACATTGACGTTAGATGGTTTTAACACAGACGCGTTGCCTCTTTCTGTCATGCCGCCTCGCGATTACACAAAGGAATTAGGTCAGGTCAGTTGTACATATTAAACTTGTGTGCTTACTCGACCGTTTAGACAGCCAATCAAGTAAGTGTTGACAGTCATTTTAATCGGCGATTAGCATGATTAGTCAAGTCTGAGCCACATTCGATCTCTTGACCCACTTTTTTTTAAATTATCGTCTATGGCTCTTGAAGTGTCGATCGCCACTGTCGAGCCCTGTCAATCATTTTTACCGAAGAAACAAAAATACAAAAAATTCTTTGTGCATTTTAATATATTTACGGAAACTACCGAAGATTCCCGGAAAACCGAAATTTCCAAATCGTACCACGATACGTATTATCGCCGAAGGATATCGGAATATACCGATAATACCGCGCCCTACTACGATCTCCGATATTTCCGGTAAGTTAATTCGCGAATAAAATTGGAATTATTTGTGCTTTTCTAACGGAGAAAACAGGTCACATTAAAGTTCAAGGAAGTCAACAAAATTTAATGTCATGATACCTGCCTGAATCAAAATTTAATCAGGAAGCAGGATACTCGTCTTTTCTCCTTTCCCAAATTTGTTATTTAATTGATAAGATATGATGTTTCCGGCAGGGGGGGGGGGGAGGTGGAGAGAAGGGGGGCGATAGTATTGATAAAAAAAATCAAATGAGAACAACAAATCAATAACAGAACATTCTATGTGTCGGTAGATCTATGTAATAGCACGGTATTAACAATGATTTTTTTTAAACAAATATTATAAAATAAATAGATCTAGACCCATCTTGATCTACATGCAGATCTATTCATGTTTTTTTCCTCAATGTATTTTCAAACCTTTTCCCAACAGCAACATTTAGACCTTTCTGAAGGTGTTTCAGAAGACAAAATGGGTGTTGAGTATTGATGAGGATAGATGCACCTTATTGTACAGTACATCCATCCCTATCTAACATCACTTTGGTCAAATATCATTCAAATTGGAACAGTCTTAAATTTCTCTGATTGTTAATAATATTGTCCAGGAATGACAGGAACCTTTATTAAGATAGGTAATGATACAGAAGACTTAATTCTATGTCCAAAACTGTTATTTTAATATTTTTCCCAATTTTTGAGAAAACGACGCATTTTTTTTTCAATTTTTGAGAAAACGGCGCATTTTTTCCCAATCTGCCCGGTACCGGACCCATTCCCAAAAGTGAGAGAAAAAACGCTGAATATGTTTCACAAAAGACATATTCTTTGGTTAAATGTTATATTGGTTACTAATGAATGATAATAGCACAAAAACATACGGAAATGAAAAACTAGAAGTCCCTAAAGGGCTTGAATCGCTCCATAGGCCTGTAATTATTTTAATATTTTATGCAATTTTTGCATTAAATTCAAGGGCACATAACTCATGATCTAAGATTTCAATCAAGCTGAAAATTGCACTCCAGCAAGATATCATAGTCACCAACATTCACATTTACGTTTTGTTTTGATTAGTCAGAATTTGTTGATGCTAGAGTAAAAATAGTAAAAAAAAAATAGTCTAATCCGCAATTTTGGGCAATCAAGGGCAGATAAGTCGGGTATTTTTTATCATATCAAAATTCCTTGAAGGAATCTCAGAGAGGGTTGCCCAAGGATTATTCCTGTGAAGTTTGGTTGAAATACATTCAGTAGTTTTTTAGATGGAGATTTTTTAACAAAAAAAAAAAAATAAATAAGTTAAAATAGTTGTAATAAAGAGTAATTATAGTGGGGTCCAAACGGACCCCAGCAAAAAAATCAATATTACAAACTCAAATTTTGCTAAAATCTGAAAATGTTGCTCCACATGAAGAAGGTTGTGGTAGACCAACAAACTCCTAAAATTTGGACACCAGGGTGCATGCGGTAAAGATATGACACGCAAAAAATGACACGTGGGGTCAGATTGACCCCAGTTGGTAGGATGAGGGTTAAATGTCAAGGGGAAGGGGCCTTTTACAGGACCCTGTCGAAGAAGGAGAAAAACCCCTGCTGACAGTCACAGATTCATGAGTGTAACTTTAAAGGAGAGATATTTCAAAACCTATGGTAAAACTTTCAGAACCGATTAAAGCACAGTAATTTTTTTACTGTTCTCTGCAACAGATCCAGGATTTTTGTGGAGGGGTTTCGGGAGGCACTGAGAGCGCAGGAAAACCCCTGACCTGGTTCTAATTCAAACATGGTGCAGACTGCAGATGACAATATCATTTTTAAGTGAATGAATGAAATTTTAATTTTTTGTCTTTGGGTAGAAAAATATTTCTTCATTTTCTAAAATGTAAATTAAAAAGCTTTATTTTGTTGGGTGTCAAAAAGTGTCATTATATGGGAATGTGTTCAGAACTTATTTTCAGATTTTATAGCCATGTCGTCGTCTGACAGCCCCGCTATTTACAATGGGGGCCATGTCGACTCCTTCATTACCTTTGGTAAATCAGTCCTTGACTTAGAAGTTCCGTATCCAGCTGATATGGCAGGCCTTCCAATATCCACACAACTTTACGATTTATTGCAAAACTTTACAATCATAATTAGTAACCCATTCCCACATTGTGACGCCTTTTTACGCCCCACAAGTTAAAGTCTGTGGAAAACATTGTGGAAAATGAAGAAATTGCTTGTGACAAGCAATTTCTTCATTTCCCACAATATTTTCTACCCAGAGAGACAAAAAAAAATGAAAAATTCCATTCACTTGAAATTGTCGTCTGCAACATCTTTGAATTTGGACAATTCTAAAATTTTGCGGTCTGGTATTGGGTTAATCCAATCCCAGTTAAAGATGCATTTGAATGCCCATTAACCCTTTCGCTGCCATAGGCCAGCAGGGGTTTCCATGACGCACAAATCATGCGTCATTGTCGCAATTTCAAAACAAATGACCCCTTACAAATTTACTTGAGGGACATTAATGACGCAAGTTTTGAAATCCAGATTTTCTTATGATACTTGAGTCCTAGGGCATTTGACCCACTAAATAGTAGAAGTGACCCCTAACTTTGAAAGCAAGGGGGTCACAATGACCCCCTAATTCTCATGCTCAGGGAAAACGCTGGGCCAGTTAACCCGACCCTAGGGGTCGCTGCCATAGGCGAGTTTTCTGGACAAATTCAGGGGGTGAAATATATAAATATTTTGTCCAGCTAAGTGGTTTTCACACCCTCTTTTTCTTATAGCACCGTTTTAGTAATCAAAGTACAAGCTTTTGACAGATAAAACAGTGAAATCTGTGTTAAAATTGGTAAACTATAAGTGTTTTTATGAGGAATTTTCCAAACAAAAGACAACAATATGGGTGCCATTAGAACCTGCACTTACTATTTATGCCTAGAAGCCGTAAATATCACCATGAATGACACCGAAAATGCTGGAAAATGCTTCGGGATAGTTTGAAATTCAGCGTTTTTTCTCCTTCTTTGGACGGGTCCGTAAAAAGGACCCATTCCCAATGCCAAATAGGGTAATTTTTTCCCAAAATCTGGAAAGAAAATCCCCAATGCAAAAGTTATTCCTTCTCTTTGAATGAAATTTCAATCATTCCCTTTCATATGTTGAGGAAAAAGTATCCAGAGATAAACTGGAAGTCCTTTCAGTTGATTTCATATAGTTACTATGCACAGGACTCAATTTTTGTTGGAGTCTGTGATGAAAATATTTTCCCAATTTTTGACAAAACAACGCATTTTCCCCAATTTGCCTGGTTTCGGACCTGTTCCCAAAACTACGAGAAAAAACGCTGAAATTACGTTCAGTAGAAAATTTCAACAATCTGTTCCATCAAAACGTTTTATTTTCAACGGAAACATCTAGTTGAGGTTTGTTCATCCATTTTTCCTTTTGTTCTAAGATTCCAACAATTTGCGAATAAAATCAATTTGAATAGATATTGTCAACTTTTAAATAACTTTGAAATTTTGTAATATAGTAGATTCTTAACCTCTCTGTATATGCTGAAAATGTGAATGAAATGTATCAAATGAGTCAAAAGTTATGCCTGTCTTTGTCTACAGGGTACGATTCTTGCAAATTTCTTCCAATCAATTTGGCACCCAGAGGACAGTCCAATATTGGATATTTGGCAGCGAAAGGGTTAAGATTATGGTTTACGAAAAGATTGTGGAAAATAAAGAAATTGCTTGTGACAAGCAATTTCTTCATTTTCCACAATGTTTTCCTAAGCTTTTTTCTTGTCGGGTGTCAAAAAGTGTCTTTGTGTGGGAATGGATTAATCATATATTTTTTTCACAATAAAAACTATACTATCTACATGTTCAGATTTTATAGCCATGTCGTCGTCTGACAGCCCCGCTATTTACAATGGGGGCCATGTCGACTCCTTCATTACCTTTGGTAAATCAGTCCTTGACGTAGAAGTTCCGTATCCAGCTGATATGGCAGGCCTTCCAATATCCACACAACTTTACGATTTATTGCAAAACTTTACAATCTTAATTATTAACCTGTTCCCACATTGTGACACCTTTTTATGCCCCACAAGTTAAAGTCTGTGGAAAACATTGTGGATAATGATGGAATTGCTTGTGACAAGCAATTCCTTCATTTCCCACAATATTTCCTACCCAGAGAGACAAAAAATGAAAAATTCCATTCACTTGAAATTGTCATCTGCAACATCTTTGAATTTGGACAATTCTAAATTTTGTGGTCTGGTAATGGGTTAATCCATTCCCAGTTAAATGCATTTGGATGCCAAGTAAGATTATTTTTAGCTCACCTGAGCACGAAGTGCTCAAGGTGAGGTATTGTGATCTATCAATGTCCGGCGTCCGTCTGTCCGTCACGGCATCAACAATTTCTTTAAACAACATCTCCTAAACTACTGGGTCAAAATCAACCAAACTTGGCAGAAATGTTCCTTGGGTGGTCACTTATAAAAATTGCTAGAACAATTGAAATCTATGAAAAACTCTGGTTGCTGTGGCATCGGAAAATGGGAAATTTCACAAAAGCTCAACAATTTCTTTAAACGACATCTCCTCCTTTACTTCTGGGTCAAAATCAACCAAACTTGGCAGAAATGTTTTTTGGGTGGTCCCTTATCAAAATTGTTAAAAGAATTAAATTCCATGAAAAACTCTGGTTGCCATGGCATCAGAAAATGGGAATTTTCACAAAAGCTCAACAATTTCTTTAAATGATATCTCCTCCTTAACTTCTGGGTCAAAATCAACCAAACTTGGCAGAAATGTTCCTTGGGTGGTTCCTTATAAAAATTAAAAGAATTGAAATCCATGAAAAACTTTGGTTGCCGTGGCAACGGAAATTGGGAAATTTCACAAAAGCTCAACCATTTCTTTAAACGACATCTCCTCCTCAACTTCTGGGTCAAAATCAATCAAACTTGGCAGTAATGTTCATTTGGTGGTCCCTTATAAAAATTGCTAAAAGAATTGAAATCCATGAAAAACTCTGGTTGCTGTGGCATCAGAAAATGGGAAATGTCATAAAAGCTGATCAATTTCTGTAAACAACATGTCCTCCTAAACTACATGGCCAAATTCTTCTCTGGGACAACAATGCGTAACATATGCAAAGTTATTTGGCATTATGCAGGGCCTTCTCTGGCCCAAATTTTCTTTTCGCCAAATTTCGCTTTCGCCAAATTGAAAAAAATGGAGCCAAATTTGGCTTTCATGAGCCAAATTTGAGCCGTTTTGACTCAAGCTCATCTTTATTTGACTGGACTAATGCATAAAGAGAGATAAGCTTTAATAACACATGTTACTACTTTTATTAAAACAATAAACAGTCATAATAATACATATTGATAGCATATTTAGTTTGCATATTCAATTTGCTGTAGCTATGGCCTTTTCACTCTTGCTGCGGGCTGTCTATCTGGCATTCTGCATGTCTGTGCCCTGATTCTGCAGGAAAGTGGTGAGAAGATGGTCTGAAAAATAAAAGCAATTAAGTTATGTTTCTATTCTAAAGCAGATCTGTGTACAATAAGATGTGAAAATGATACACATTTTCTGTATAAGATTTTTTTATTTGAATTACACACCTTTAATTTTCGAATGTTTGGTTTACATCTTCTTACTTTAGTACTGAAAAACCAGTTGTGGTTACATTGTTTCTCTTTAAAAAGAATATTTTACAAATCATTGATTTTGGGTCATATGATAGCAAATCTTTGACAAATTCCAAGATTCTTTTAATATCTAGATTTGGTTGAAGTTTTTTGACGTTAGGCAAGGATGTCCGTTTGAAAATACAAACTCGTTCTTTAATTTGGCCTAATAGCAGCCGACGTTTAGTTGGCGAGTAATCATGACCAATTAAAGTTGTTTTATAATTTTATCGATCTCAATTAGTTGCTGCTGTATATTAACAAACACGATAATAGCCTTACCTAACCGCCGATTCCTGGCTAAGTGTCATAAAATAGCTGTAATTTGCGATGATTGTACACTAATCCCTTTGTTTATTACAAACTGTCAAAATTCAAGCGACCTTCACCTCAATTGATTGGTTACCCGCTTCTCAATAAACTACATGTGTTACCGTTATCGGAAATCGGTACCAGTCTACTCGCTTAGCACAGGTAAAAATCGATAATCGCCATATAGAGAAATTTCCGACTTTCTTATCGCCAGATTCTGGAGTTTTCGCCAAATTGTATTTTTTATCGCCATTTTCATTTTATTTTCGCATTTGGCGACGATGGCGATCGCCAGCGAAGGCCCTGATTATTAAAACATTACTCAGGTGATTGATTTAGGGCCCACTGGGTCCTCTTGTTTTTTGAAAACATGGTAGAAAATGATGAAATTGCTTTTCACAAGCAATTCCTTCATTTTCCACAATGTTTTCCAAATCCTTTTTTCTTGTCAGGTGTCAAAAAGTGTCTTTGTGTGGGAATGGATTAATCATATATTTTTTTCACAATAAAAAACATTTTTGTCTATATTTTCAGATTTTATAGCCATGTCGTCGTCCAACAGCCCCGCTATTTACAATGGGGGCCATGTCGACTCCTCCATTACCTTCGGTAAATCAGTCCTTGACGGAGAAGTTCCGTATCCAGCCGACATGGCAGGCCTACCAACATCCACACCAAACCCAAGTGCCGTGAAGAGACGAACGCGGAAATCATGGTTCGAGACCACCCCATCTGGGACACGGCTGGAAATAGCTGTGGAAAAACCGGCACCAAAAGCAAAAAGATTGAGTGGCGAAGTTGAAGTGTTGACATTGAGTCATTTTACTGCGGCTCCAAGACTTGATTTTGGTAGCGTGAAGCCTGGACAGGTAAAAACATGCACGCTGCTCCTGAGAAATCCTCATGATTGTGAACAAACTGTGAAGATTGAGAAGGTACCGGAGAAGAAGCATTTCACAGTGACGACTAAAGTGTTTACAGTGGGACCTGGCGAGTCATATCCGCTAGAAGTGACATGGTCCCCTCCAGAGCCGGGAAATTTTAGAGAGATGATACTGATGCAAGTAGACAAATCTTACAGACTACAGGCGTATGTGTTTGGCTCTGTTACGGCACCTCCACAGAAGAAAAAGGTTTGTATGCAGTCTGAATAATAGAGCTTTTAACGTTTAGCCCTTTCCAAAATATGAGCTGGTTTAGATGCCCCTGTTAGAATAGGTTTGGGAAAATATTGACTTAAAAGAAGAAAATGCTCAAAATCCAGATGCAGTTTGGGAAACCAGGAAAAGGGTTAGGCCTTTTCATGCTGAAAGAAACAGAATATTTTGGTTGTTTTTGCTGGCAGTCTTCTGAATGACTCAACAAGGTAGAAGACCCATAATTAGCAGCAAAGAGCCAGCGGCGAAATTTGAAAAATGCCAGTATTTCCTAAACTGTGTTACATTTCCATTCCAAATATAAGCATTTTGTACGGTTTAGAATTTTGAATTCATGCATACTCAGAGGTCCCATTCACGCACATATGTGCGTAATTCACGTACAGAAAAGAAAATTCACGCACACAAATTCTGGGTAAAGGGTGCATGCACGCACTGAATTCATTGAATGGAAACAGCTTTAAAACATATTTTTCATGAAAAGTTTCTCTGTTTTTACAGGAAAAAAATTTCTAAGTCAATTAAAATATATTTTGTTGGGTAAAACTGGTTAAGTAACTTAGGATAATAGGATGTAATTACCTCTTGGAATATGATAATAGCGTACAATTTTATTGTTTACATTCAGAATTTAATTTTCATGATGAGTAATTATTATGAGCATCCTGTTTTCAAAGACACTCGCTGATAGGCTTCAATAAACCAATGAACAAGCATATCTCAAAAGTACTTGACATTGTGTCAAAAACCATGCTGTCTGCTTTATGTAGAAATAATTGAAACAAAAATGTCAACAGACAGATTGTTTTTCCAAACTGAAAGCACAATTAATAGCATGGGAATGACAACTTGTGTTAATGATGTTCGCTGATTGAGTTTAGATAAAGGTTGAAAAGGTAAAATTGTTTGAGGAATGCTATTTCTGTTTATGTCAACAAATCTCTGAAATTCTAAAATCTGTCACTCGCCATTAGTACTTAACTGAATCATTACTGCGCAATGGAAAATAGCCTGTATTTTAGTGCACCCCCAGTTTTCATGTTGCACTCCCAACTTTTTACTCCAGGGAGTGCATGCACTCCCAAAAAAAATTTTGAGTGGGAACTCTGATACTTATGATAATATTCGACAAAAATGTGCAAAGTTACCTCCATTGCATATGAATATAGAGTAAAATGAAATTTGTAAATTATTTTCTTCTTAACCCTTTCGTTTGTAGAATTATTTCCCAGAAATGACTTTTTCCCTATTTCCAAGCACTTCATGTATACAAATGCATAATAGATCGATTTTACTAGCAGAAAACCCATAAACCTATATATCATTGGAAAGGTTATTCAATTTTCTTTAACAATATGATGAGTAACTGATAGAAAATTTGCATCTCATCAAAATCTCGACCTCTAGCCCCATGACCCCTGTTAGGCCCCCTGCCATGACCCCCGACCACCCCCACCCCTACGATTTGGGACTGGATTCGGTTGAGGGTTATCGGAATCACTATCAGGGTCACTATTCGAAGTCTCAGAAACATTTCTAATGTTCAAATCACCTTTTTACACCCAAAAAATCAGTGTAATCGCTATCATCATCGTCAGGCACTGACATGATGATTCGCCGGACCTCTTCTGCAGAATATTGAACCCTCCTGGCCATCGTTACAGCTCATAAAACCCCAAAAACTGCGCTTTCCTTCACATTTTACAAGAAGAAAACATTATTGCGCAATATTTCAGCATGTAGCCGGTGTCATAATAACTTTAACAGTGTAAAAATTGCTTTTAAAAGCCCATGCCCCCCTAAACAGTATAGGCTTTCCTGACCGCGCTTGAAAGCGCGCTTGCAAATGAAAGGGTTAAAGCATAATCTTGAAATCCGGCATGGTGAATCAACTTATGTGAAGTGTATTTACAATTGTGTGTAATTTGTAAAATGTAAAATTTCATTCACCTGTAATTGAAAAATTATTGCCTGCAATGTCTTTGAATTTAGACCAGCCTAAAATTTTACGAGATCAGCATCTATACAGCAGTTTCAGAAAGATGCTTGTTTTTCTTTTCAGAAGCGAGTTGGTTTGTTGGCATCTAAAGTTTCCAAACCCTTCTCTGTGATTCAAACTTCAAGTTTAGCCAGCATCAATCATCAGTATAGTCCAGAGAAAAAACAGAAACCAGCGGAAAACAGGCGTCGGTCAGGCCGACTGAGTGGACAAGGGGCGGTACCTACAAAACCAACAAGAGCTGGGAATATGAAGAAACCGAAGGATGTCAGTGTACCAACAAAAAATGGAAATCTGAAAAATGTCAAGAAACCACAGCAGGATTTTTGTGGCAAAGCAAAAGAAACTTACAGAAAGACATCTCTAAACAATAAAGAAAACGTTGAAAATAAGGGCCCCAGAAGTGGAGATGAGATAATACCAAAGAAGAAAATGCGGAGGTCAAATACCTACTCTAACGTTTCCAACCAAGGATTGCTGATTCCAGTGATTCACGGTGAACAAGTTCAGGGTCAGATGGACACAAGCCTGATCGACATTGTTGATAAATGTAACGTTAGTGGTATCCAGGCATTGGAGCAGAGTTTTACATCTCCTACCAATCCAACTGCAACAGGTGCTGTATTGAACAATAGTGGTAAGACAATTAAAGCAGAACAGCCAAGTTTTCTAGAGAATCATGCAGATAAACAAGTTAAAGTAGAACAGCCAAGCTTCCTTGGCACTCGGACAGATAAACAATCTCCAGACATGGACAGAATACTGAGTCAGATAATTCCATATGATAATCAAGACATTAATGAACCAAGCTTTCTCTGTAGTAATGACACTAAACATGTTGAAGAAGGTAAACAAACTGTAACTGTTAACACTGTGAATACACGTTTACAACTTGTTAAAGACACAGAAGGGTTTCATGATAGTTTGGAGGAAGCCAACACCAACAAAAACTCAATTAATTATGCTGATGAGCCTAGCTTTCTCACCCCTGGTGAGATTGATGTTAATAATAAACTGAGATGGAGATCCACACGAAGATCCGCAGGTAAAACATCTGACGGAGATCAAGAAAATGAAACACCTGAAGTTCGATTATTGAGAAGTGTGAAGCGTCGTAGTGGTAGACGGTCAATCACGAAGGAGAAGAGACGAAGTGTATCTAATAAATCTGGAGCGAAGTCAATAGTTGAACAGCTGAAAAGCATTAGGACCTTTATAAAGGAGAAAAGTTTTGAAATTGAGAGTGGCGATGAACCTTCTTTTCTCAAATCTGACAATAATTCTGTTAAAAAGGACAAGATCTTACCAGAAAAAAATTGCCTGGCAACTTCACCAAAACCTCATGATGGACAGGCAGAACAGACCTTGAGACGAGACACATTTCTAGCAGATGCATCCAAGTTGAAAGTTCTGGAATCACAAAAACCATCTGAAGCAAGTCCCAGAAGAACAACATTCACGGTGTTGAGAAAGAATCCTAGCCTGAAGTCTCCAGCCAGAAGCAGGTCTGAAGGTCACAAACCACAGAATGTTCTCAGTGCCCTGGACGAGGCCATTAACGAAAACGATGAGGCCAGTAGAGAAATGTCAGCAGAAACTGTCAGAGAAACTGTAATATTGCCTGTTCAAGTAGAGAATATCAACTCTGTGAAGGAGTCCTGTAACCAAGGAAGGAAATCAGAATCTCCTAAACGCTTGTTTTCTGTAGACAGTTTAGAAAATGATTCATTTGGACCCATGATTCATTCACCAAAACAAATCAAGCTTGATAATCCGGAGTTAGAAAGAAGAGCAACTCTGACGGTGACTAAATCCAGACCATCAGATGCACTGTTACACCAGATGGAGATACAGACGGCCAAACTGTTCCAGACTGCCGACAACTCCATGGAGATTACAAGTAGTGATAAAGTCAGGGAACAAAGAGATGAAGAAATGTCTGGTAGTGTAAACAAGAACAGCACTTTTGAGAAAACTGATAACAGTTCCAAGACCCCTGAAGTCAGTTTTCCATCAACACCAAACCAGTTGCCAACCAGTCCAAATCCAGATCACTCGAGGCGATCAACCCACTGTGTGAAACAACCTAGAGTTGTGGATGCTAGTAAGATGGAACAAAGAGAACTGTTTACTGCAGAAAACAGTGATTCAAGAGAAAATTGTGATTCAAGAACAGAGGAAAATCATATGTTGGACTCCCCAGCAAATAATACACGGAGACGACTGTCTGATAGACTCTCTGGTCATAAAAACTTGTCATCTCAATCTAATGATTGTAGCAAACCGAGAGCAATTAATTCAGAAACAGTGGAACAAGCAAGTATAAAAGAAACTGAACAAGCAAGAATGAAAGAAACCGAGAAAGAAGCAAGCGTAAAAGAAACTGAGCAAGGAAGGATAAAAGAAACTGAAAAAGAAGTTCAGAGAAACTCATTAGAAAAAGCTGAAGTTCAAAGTTCAGGTCTGCTCTTTATACCAATGGACAATAAAGTAAAGGCACCAAAGGAAAACAATGCAGCACCCTCTAGACCAAAAACTGTGGTCGATCCTAAACAGTTTCTGAGGAAGAGAAGTACCAGCTCTGCCATGCCTGTAAATACAATGGCTGATGCTAAAAGAGTGAAAAGAGAGAAGAAAGAGACTGATGTTGTAGCTGTGAAACCTGGGCCTGCCATCAAGAAGAGAACAGACAGAGTGACGAAACCTGCTCCTAAAGAAATAGGTGAGTTAGGTTTGTCTTTTAACCCATTACCTGTCCAGCAAAATTTAAAGCTGATCTAAAGTCAAAGATATTGCAGCCAGAATTTCAACTGACTGGATTTTTAGGTCTTTTTTGATGAAAACATGGCGCAAAATGAATAGGTGAGTTGAATATATATTTAAACCCATTTTTAGATGATGGCAAAATTTTCGGATTATGTAAATTAATTTAAAGATGTTACTTTAAATACGACAATTTCAAGTGACTGAATTTTTCAGGCCTTTTAGGTCTTTTTGTATTGAAAATATGGTCAATGTTGCAGAATGCAGACGACAATTTCAAGTGAATGAAATTGTTCTTTTTTAGGTCTTTTTGCGTTGGAAAGATTGTTGAAAATAAAGAAATTGCTTGTCAGAAGCAATTTCTTCATTTCTCACAATGTGTTCAAAAGCATTAATTTTTTGGGAAATCAGTAAGCATCAAACAGAAAAAACAGTTTCTGAGGAAGAGAAGTACGAACAAATGTGAATAATTTGGTTGCTTTGTCTGGCAGCATCTAGAAGAACTAACTAGATAGACTGCAAATTAGTGATCTTGTTTTGAATTTCCAGTTTGATTGATTAAGTTTGACACTTATTAATAAAATGATATTCATATTTTTGATATGTAAATGCAAATTTATGACAATTTTATGTTTTCCTTGAGTCTTTATATTGTTTGTTTACAGAAAAGAGGCCCAGAAAACCCATCTCCAACTCTGTGAAAGGCTTGGCTCAATCTAAACTGATTTTGGTGAAGAAAACAAAGACAGGTATGTAAAGTACTGGTTTAGAGATTGTTTATTAACCTGTTACCAGGGTTTCCGTTTGACCCAGGAGCTCGGGTTTTGACGCATGAAAAATGAAAATGACCCCAATTTGACTCTCAGAAATTTCAACTGATGCATCATTCTGACTCTTGATTTTTACGACCCATGCGTCACCCATCATTCAAGATCAAGGGATATCTACTATAATTGACCCATTATTCAGGTCACACCTTTAGTTCAGAGCAGGAAAAAATCGATAATCTGTGTTATGCAATCGTTCGCTGATTTGCAAGTCGTGTGTAAGGTGTTAATTTGACATCAGCGATGCATGCGGATTATCAGTCGTAAATCCATTAATTAATTTGTCACAGTCCTTTATTTGATTTGAAGTAGCTGTGTGGCAATAAAATACACAATCTGCTTGTAAAAATACCAAGAACTCGAAGAAGTTTAATTTGATCATCAATCAACAGGTAGCTCTCCGCGGCGGCCATGAAATTCTGATTACATTATCATTGAATATCAAACAGAATCCCTTGAACCTGGATTTATTAATGCTGAGTTTTCTTACTTATTCGAAATATGATTTATCTAGCTGGTTTAAGTTCTTAAAGAAAAGGTAAAATGATCAGATATCGTAATTATCATGGGTTTTCGTGGTTTAGACACAGCATTATCAAAGGAAAATTTAAAGGTGCACTTTATCAAACATAAATATTTTTTTACGAAATTTCCTTGGCATAAATGAAAAATATCAGCTTTTCAATATCATGAATTTGATTCCTACCATTTTACACAAGATTTCAATGTTGTACTAAATTTGTTAAAGGGGGGGGTGTGTAAAATGGGGGCAAATGCATTCCTAACCTTCAATTTCAAATCCAAACCCCATCTTGTGGGTACTCATTTGATCAGTTTCAATGAGTCAATTCCAATGAGTACCTTCAACATAGGGTTTGATAACAACAATGCTTTTTGAAAAGTCAATATCCCTTCTCATCTGTAGCACTCTAAAGGTTGAAAAGGTGTTACATTTACTCTTAAAATAAGCACTGTGGTCTTATTGAAACTTTTTCATACATTTTCATATAAATCAGCATTTTTCCTTTTCCCCAGTATTTTCATAAGCAGTTTAACCTTGTTAAGTTTGGGAGAATGTTACAAATTCAATGAACTCTAAAGAGTGAAGAACATATCTTAACATTGCCATCCCCCCTCCACCCCTTTATCAATCGATTACGGTTTGATTGTTCTCGTGCTTCATTTTGACTCTTGGGATTTTGGCCTCAAGGGTCAATGACTCTTGGGATTCTTGTCCTAATGGAAACCCTGGTTACCAGACGACATGATTTTAGATCATTCTACTTTTAAAGATGTCACAGATGATGATTTCAAGTGAATAGAATTGATTTTTTTTTGGTCTTTTTGTGTAGAAAAAAATGTGGGAAATTCAGAAATTGTTTGTGACAAGCAATAAATTATATACTGTATATCCCAAAAAAAATTTCCTCACAGTCAGAAAGACAAAAAAAAAAAAAAATGATGAAAGAATTAATTCACTTGAAATTGGCATCTGCAACATCTTTGCTTTTATAAAGTATAATTTTTTTTGCAGTTCGGGAAACGGATAACCTTTCCCAAACATCCAAAACATAGACCATCCTAATTCGAAAGCTGCTGTAGACAACAAAATGAGTGTCAATGAAGATAACATTTGTGCAAAATATAGCACAGAAAATATTGAGGTTATCAGCAGTTTCTTCTTTTGTCTCAATGTTTTCCCAAGTCTTTTCCATTTAGGACGTCAAAACCAGGTCCTGTTTGGGAAAGGGTTAAGTGATTCATGTAGCAGTTGACAGCATTGGTTGAATCGTTCTGTTTCATACTAGAGTTCCAGAAGCTTCAAAATTATTGACCCCGATCATACACAAAATCTGATAAAAAACAATGCTGTTCTCTTATCCCATTACCACACAATGACTCTTTTTGACTCCCTGTATGATAATGACTTTTAAAAACATTGTGGAAAATGAAGAAATTGCTTGTGACAAGCAATTTCTTCATTTCCCACATTGTTTTCTACCCCACAAGACCAACAAATTTTAAATTCCATGCACTTGAAATTGTCGTCTGCAACGCCTTTCAATTTGGACAAGTCTAAAATTTTGTCATTTGGTAATGGGTTATAGCTTCTTCATGACTTGTAGCAACTCTAAGACAGCTGTATGAACTTTATAATCAGTCTCCATTTAAGCAAATGTTGATCTTGAAATATGGTACTTGACCAGTCTCAAATTCTTAAAGGTATTCCATCCATCATGAGATAACAAACACATAATTTAACTTTGGGTGTCATCTGTGGCAATGGAAATTAACGATGGTATCGGTACCTAATGATAGATGGAATACCTTAAAGAGGCTCTTTTCCAGACTCTGACATATCTTTAAATTATTATACTTATGTACTCCTTTATTACAGCTCTACCAAAACATCCACTTCCATTTGCTGCCAAGAATATGTACTATGACGAGCGCTGGATGGAAAAACAAGAGCGAGGATTTGTAAACTGGTTAAACTTTGTGTTGACTCCAGCTGAGGAATACCAGGGAAATGACGTCAAAGTTAAAGGTGAGAATAAAAGTTGAAGTAAAAAAAGAGTAAAGGTTGGGTTGACTCACTCCCACACAATGACGCTTTTTGACTCCTGGCAAGAAAATGGCTTTAGAAAACATGGTGGAAAATGAGCAATTTCTTCATTTCCCACCATGTTTTCTACTGAGAAAGAACAAAAAATGCAAAATTTTAATCATTAGCGAGCCGGGACTTTATGTCCGGGGAGCTAATGTCACAGCCCTAGTGTCGGCGTCGGCGTCAGCGTCAGCTTCGCGTCTTCAAAAACTTTAACCCGGTCTATATCTCAGGCACTATTAGAGATACAGCCTTGATACTTCACACATGGATACCTCCCGGCAAAACCTTTCATTTGGGACCATGACCTTTGACCCAGTGACCTTGACCTTGGAGTTTGACCTACTTTTAAAAAACTTTAACCTGGCCTATATCTCATGCACTATTACAGATAGAGCCTTGATATTTCACATATGGATACCTCATGTCATGACCTTGACCTTGAGACCATGACCTTTGACCCAGTGACCTTGACCTTTGACCTTGAACTTCTTTTTTTTTGTGACAAGCTCTTGTATAGGCGAGCTACGTTGTCCGCGGACAACTCTTGTTTTAAATTGTTGTCTGCAACATCTTTGAATTTGGATCACCCTGAAATTTCGCTGTTTGGGAAAGTGCTAAAGTCTGAAATCTACACCCTCATGGTCAAGTTCTCCTGATTTTCCACTTTACCCCACGATTATTGAATTTCAAGTCCGCTGTTTACATTGAGTGCCACTGGCAGCCACACCTGTTTGCCTTACAACTCTCCTGTGTACCCATTTATACACCTGGATGGAAGAGGAGCAATTTTGGGTAACTTTTTGGCCCAGAAAATATCCCATGGTACTGATAGGATTTGAGTCGAGGACCCTTTGATTTCACAGAAGCTAAAAGAAATATTTGATTTTCAGATAAGAGAGAGTTATTATGGCGGCGAACTATCTGACAATATTTTTGTGAAAGGATATTTATAGAAATAGCCTGGGAAAATGCTAAGACAAAGGAAGAAAATGTTTTTGACCAGCATTTCCTCCTTTTGCCTCATTATCTTTTGTTCTAAATTGTCTGCAATAGCTTTAATTTTTTATCTGTCTAAATTTTCATTGCTTTTATGGGTATTACTGTGAGCAATACGTAGATGGTCTTTACAAATCAACTATGAGGATTTTTTTTTGTATTTAAAGTTGATGCAGGCAAGCTGTCTGTTGATGTGGCTAAAGGGAGTGTTAAGCTGGCCCCGACCAATGAGGTTCTATCGTTCAGAGCTTACTCCGCCCACAGGAAGTTAAATAGACTGAGGAAGTCAGCCTGTCGACTGTTCCAGTCTGAGTCTGTCGTTAAGGTTATACAGAAACTTGAAGGAGAAGTGGAGAGTGGTAGACTGGCAGTAAGGAAGGACAAAATGCTGCATGCTGATCTGGGTAAATATATAGGACTAGTTACATGACATGACCAAGGGCAATAATTAAACTTTGAATTCGTGACCCACGCCAGCTGGGGTATTAGTCCCCTACATAACAGTTCTTGTTATCTCTGATTTATCATCAGCATACGATTTGCCTGTTCTCACATCCAGTATAAGTTAACCATATCCAACATCCGGATAAAACTTGAGACAAAATGAGTACCCATAGTTTACGGTTTGATTAAAATCTTTTTATATTTTGTGTTACTGATGGTCCCCCTGTCCCCCCACATCATGGGGGGGGGAGATCACATGACACAACAATTGCAGAAAATCTTCATTGCTTGTGTTAATATGTGACAATTTGAAATTCGTTTAAAGTGACATTTTACAGATATTTTTTCATAAAATTTACTTTTATTTTTATCTGAAAGAGCATAATTATTTGCTAATGAAAATTCTGAAAATGTCAAGCCAAAATATTGTGATTTGTGATTGTGATTTGAATTAATCAAATTGATGTCCATGTGCAGCAGTTAAGATTTATATGGAATTTGTCATTTCTGTCTCAACATTTAGGCATATTTTTTGCTTATAAACAACAACAACTTAAAAAGCTGATAGCATTTACATGAATTAGAATAACCAATCTTTGCTTCGAGCCATGCTGTAGAAAAATGAAATTGGAATGTTATGTCCCTTTTATAAGGTAGAGAAGGTGGAAATATGTCAGGGGTTAGATGGATGTGGTAGATCTTTCATGATCAACTGATCATAAAAAAGGTATCGATTAACAACTAAAAATTTTGTTGGTCAACAATAATATTTATGTCAGCAGGTTCAGTGTTGAATCTAGAGTGCGCCATTGCGCCATGGGCCGCCAAAATCCGAAATTGACGCAATGGAAACAGAAGTTTGGGCCCGACGGGCGCACTCGCTTCTCGATCGTAAAAAGTCCATTCCTGTATTAAATTCCTTTTGCTCCGTCTTCGGTTGTAAAAAAGTCCATTCCGGTATATAAATCCTTTTGCTCAAATCGATAAAAATCCATTCCCGTAATTATTTTCCATTTCGTTATTGGGACCAGTCTGTCGCTATGTTGTTGTTGTTGTTGTTGTATATTCTTCACCTCCCTTCAGGAAGAACCATCCGTCTGGACGTCAGTTGAATAAATTCCACCAGAATACTGTACACAATCCCACACCACAAATATCACAATTCTTATTTACGCCTTCTTATGAAATAAACTATTTACGTTACACAATACCACTGTTTCCCCCTCTCTGTTTACTTCTACCGACTGCGGCAAGTAAATTCAGTCTAGAGACATGTAGGTTGTTTACTAACCTTCTGCATATGAATTCTATGGACCCTAGTTTCACACTATTTTTCTGATTGGGATTTGGATGTAGGTGAGAACAGTCTAATATGATTCTTAGTTTCTCTTCATTTGGTAGTTCATTAATGTTTATGTTGAAAGTTGATATAATTTCTTCAGCAAGTTCACTGATACACTGGTTGCGAATGGGTTTCAGCATTACACAATCAAGTATAAAATGTTCAATAGTTTCTGGGTTATCTTCACACAACATACATGTTGGATTTACTTGGTTTTGGTTGAAGGCAGCTTTCGTTGATTGTAGTTGGTAGGTACCAGTAAGTAGACGAAGTTTAACTGGTAGTCTGCGAACTGCATTCATAGATTTCACAGGGGCACACAATATTGGGTGAAGACTACCGATTGTATATACTTTGTTCATGAACTTCAGTTTACCCGACAGCTTTGCTGAATGAAGTATCTTGTCTTCCCAGTAGGCGTTAATGGATCTGTTCACTTGCGATTTCCAGATAGATTGTTTTATTGGATGTTGAAGCATATCTTCAGGCGGTATGAGATCATATTTCAGGTTGAGTTTTTTAATAGCAATAAACCAGCTCGAACTGTTTGTAGATTTTGTGAGGAGCTGTCTTTCAGCAAGTTGTTTCTCCACAGAACTGAACGGTTGATGGCATATCTTGTTATATAGGGTTAATGCTCTTTTATGAATTTGGGCCTCCACAGGCAAATAGCCTGAAAGCATATAAACCGCTTCGTCGTTCGTATTTGTCGGTAAAGAAAGCACTTGTTTTAAAAGCTTCTTCTGGAAGAGTTCAAGTTGCTGCATCTCATTTGCGTTTGGGAGTAAGATTTCGAGTCCATATAATAATATAGGGGTAACATATGAGTTGATAAGGAAAAGGGATGTCTCTGGATCTAGTCCATTTTCTCCATGTAATCCGCTTGCCATTAGACTATATGCAGTTCTCCTGGCTTTTGAAATATTTCTTTCTATGTTAGCCTCTCTAGTTTCTTTGAGGGTAGCGGCCCTTATAATGCCCAGATGTGTTGATTGTTTAACATTAGGAATGTCTCCGTTGTACAGTTCAAAGTGATTTTGGTTAATTAATTTCCTCTGGTTTGGCTTAAATTGGATCGTTTCTGATTTACTAGGCTGTAGAGTATATCGTTCTTGGTTTGCAAAGTCTTCAGCAATCCCTACCAGCTGTTGTGTCTCCATGAAATCGTTAGAGCATATTGCTACGTCGTCAGCACAGGCTATAGCGTTACAATGTATATGACCAATGTATGAGCCAATGGGTACATTTTGGAATCTCTCTAGGAGTGGACTGATGTAGGATTTGTAAAAGTCTGTGCTTGCCACGCCACCTTGTCTGACACCTTGATGTACCATGAAGGTTTCGGATAGTCCATTCATCCATTTGACAGAGCTAGAAGAGTGTTCATGTAGGCTACTGATTAGTTGTAGGTGTTTGTCTTGGATGCCGGAGTGGAAAAGTCTTCTGATGAGGTGCTCATGATTGACGACATCAAACGCTGACTTGGCATCAAGAAAGATAAAATTGCAGCTACTAGAGTTGTCAACATTGTCTCTGGCAACTTCTTCCAAAATTAATGCAGCATGTAATGGAGATGTGTGTTTTGTGAAGCCTCTTTGGTAAGAACTTTGGGATGATTCCAGTGTTTGAACAATTCTGCCTTTGAGGATTGCTTCTATAATTTTTTCTAGTACAGGTAAAATTGTAATCCCGCGGTAATTAACAGAGTCATTGGGTTTCCCTTTGTTTTTGAAGATGGGATGGAGAAGACCAACTTTCAAATTGTCTGGGATGTATCCGTGTTGGAAAATTTCATTGATCACAATCAGTAGGGCCTCTCTAAATTCATCACCTGCGTGTATGACACTTTCGATGGTAAGATTGTAGATATCAGGAGCTTTTCCTTTGTTGATCAACTTTAGGGCAAGTTCAAGTTCATTGTCCGTTACCTTGGCAATGTCATTATTTCTAGTTAAGTTCATAATTTGAGTCACTTCTTGTTTCACAATATTGTCTATGGAATTGTCATAGTTAGGATTATTTGAAGGTTTCGCAAGTTCTTCGAAGTGGGTTTTGAAACCGTTCAGGATATCACTGTCTTTAAAGCACTTTTCTCCAACGTGAAGGTCCTCTATAAACTGGTTAGGAAGTTTTCTTTGTTGTTTCACTAATTTATGAAAAAGCTTTGTGTCTCTTTTCTTAGTGTTTATAATCTTTTCTTTTTCGATCGCCGATCTTGTAGCATTTTCTCTGCGAATAGCACCTCGGAGTTCTTTTTTACGTTTCTTTCTCTCCTGGTTAAAAATGTTGTTAGAATCCTTTGGTTTGCCGTTTTTTGACCAGTTTTTAACTGCCGATCTAAGAGATTTAATGCTGTGGGATATTTCCTGATTCCATACTTGTAGTTTGGGCTTGTTTTTCCTAGGCTTTGGTTTAGTCATATAAGGTTTAGACGATTGCTCTAGTATATGGATGAGGTTTTCTGTTTTTTGCGGTAGCGGGATACTTTGGTTCTTGAATTGTTCAAGATCTACTTTCTCCCTTACAGTGGAGGCATATTCGTTTACGTTGATCTTGTCCCAATGGATTCTCCCTTGTTTAATAGGGGTTTTGTTTGGTTGTTTGGTAACTGCTATGGTAATAGCCTCTTCCGATTTTATCTGAACGAGATGAAGCGAATCTCTGACTTCTTTGGAGGGCCCTCTGGGTCAAAAAAGACAAAAAATACTGATGAATCTGCCTCTGAACACCAAACTGGTCCCCCTTCCCCTCAACCAAGTGGTAGTGAAGACAAATCCGCCCCAAAACGCGAATTTCAAACGAAATGGCTCGGCAATGAGCGATACAAAAACTGGCTTGTCTTTGAGGAAAAGGCAAATGTGATGAAATGTAGCACTTGCATTTCAACTGGGAAAACTAATCCATTTGTATCGGGATGTCAGAACTTTAGGACCTCAACACTAGATCGTCACATGAAATCAGCTGATCACTCAAATTCTTTAATTGACAAAAAACAGACTGGCTCTTTACAAACTTCGTTTGTGCGCATGTATGACAAAAAAGAACAGTCAGTTATTTGTGCATTAAGGTCTGTGTACTGGCTTTGTAAAGAGCAAATAGCAACTACAAAATATGGTTCTCTCATTAATCTTCTAAAGCTTCAAGGGTGCCCAGATATTGAGAACTTATTCTCCGGTGATAATGCCAGCTATGAGTCCAATAGAGCTGCTGAAGAATTCCAGGATGCCATTTGTGGGGTTATTGAAAAAGATTTAAAAAGGAGTGTTTCAGCTTCAAATGTTGTGTCTTTG
The DNA here is from genome assembly GCA_963680895.1 of Fragum sueziense. Classification (NCBI taxonomy): domain Eukaryota; kingdom Metazoa; phylum Mollusca; class Bivalvia; order Cardiida; family Cardiidae; genus Fragum; species Fragum sueziense. The sequence goes on from OY804605.1 coordinate 33,818,060, forward strand.
ATGTGTGATGAGAGTGATGATGTATCTGTCAATAAAAAACTAGTGGTTTATGCAAGATATATTCCAAAAGGGGGTGAATTTGAGCCAGTAACAGCTTTTCTTGATAATGTAACAATAGATAAGGGTGATGCTGAGACTGTTTATAACAACTTGAAATCTTCTGCATTAGACAAGGGTATTGATATGAGCAAAGTCATGTTTTTTGGGTCAGACGGGGCATCCGTAATGACTGGCCAAAAGTCAGGTGTAATAGCTAGATTATGTGCAGATCAGCCTTACATTCTAAATATTCATTGCATGGCACACAAACTGGCACTCTGTACTAGTCAGGCTGCAGATGGAGTACCCTACTTGAAAAAGTACAAAGACAATTTGACCAATTTATTCTATCACTTTAAGCACTCATCCTTGCGTACATCTAATCTGTCAAAAATTGAAGAGGTCTTGAATGACAAAAAAATGAAAATCAAGGAGGTGCACTCTGTAAGATGGTTTGCATTCTATAGTGCTCTTGAGGCCATATTTCACACCTGGAGTTCACTGGTTACTTACTTTGAACAGGAGAAACAGTCAGAAAAGGGGGGTGCTGCAAAGGGAATTCATTCACAGTTAACCCAGTTTGAGTTTGTTGGTGTGACCTACCTTTTGATGGACATCATGCCAATACTTACCAAATTAAGTCTTTCTTTCCAAAAGAAAGATATTGACATTTCAGTAGTGCAACCTCTGATTCAATCAACCATTTCACAGTTGGAGCATTTAGCCCAAACTGATGGCCATTACATGCAACTGCTACAGTCTGCTATCACAGACAATCAACTCAATCTTAAAAATCACACAATATCTGCCACAAATATCAAACAAACACATCTTCAAAACATTAGGGTTGAGTTTATTGAGAAAATCATTGCACAGCTTCAACGTAGATTTCCTCAGCATGATACAAGTGTTATCAGTGCTCTTGCAGTTCTTGGCATGAGGGGCATATCTTTCATAGAGAAAGAGAAACTTCCAGATCATGGCAAGGGGGAAATTCAACTTCTTTGTGAAACTTATGGGGCCATAAAAGGGGATCAGGAACCCTTTATAAATGAGGCCCAAACAAAGCTGGAATGGGAAATTTTAAAGCCTCTTGTCATCCAGCAGAGATACCCTACTGACAATATTTACAATCTGTGGAAAATAATTCAAAAACATCACTCTGATCTAATGCCAAACATTATCAAACTGGCAGAACTAGCTCTGATCGCCCCCTTGCAGACATCAGACTGTGAGAGGGGATTTTCCACTCAAAATGACATTAAAACTGCAGATAGAAACAGGTTGTCATCTGATAGGCTAAACAAATTAATGAGAATATCTATGCACAAAGTCAAAGTTGAAGACTTTGAATTTGAAAGGGCTGTCCAAGAGTGGAAATCTGTGAAAAATAGGAGGGCATTCAAGTCTACATAAAAATTAGTTATCAGGCATATTGCCCAGAAAACCCCCAGTCAGATTAGTCTAAGTGAACTCTTATTGTTATGTCAAAAGTTATCATAGGATTAGGAATAATCTTTTGTTTGTATCAAAGTGACAGGTAGTCATATATATGGATAAATGTAATTACTGACTCTTTCCTTTTTACTTAGTCTTTTTTTTGACAAAAAGAGACATTTTTTTTCAATTTGAAAGATACAAGTGTAAAACTGTTTTAATTAAGCAAGAAAATGGTGATTCGTGTGGACAAACAAATAAAAGGTAAATTATCCTAATTTTACTTCTTTTTCTATGCTTGTCTTCATGTCCCCCTTTTTCCACAAATGTCCCCCTATTTTGATGGCTGTGGGCCCGAAGGGCCCCCTCATGGGCAAAGCTAGATTCAACACTGCAGGTTTTTTAAAGTGACATTTCAGAATTTTTTGTCATAAATATTACTTTTATTTTTATCTGAAAGAGCATATTTCCTTATGAAAATTCTGAAAATTTCAAGCCAAGATATTGCGCCGTTTACGAGAAATTTATATTTTTGTGTTAAAATTGAACAAATTGTTGTGGACAACAGTTCGGATTTATATGCAATTTATCGATTATGTCTCAACTTTAAATGCATGTATCTCGCTTTCTGGCAACAACTTAAAAAAACTAATAGTATTTATACTCATTAGAATACCCAATCTTGGCATCAAGACATACTTTAAATAATTGAAATCTGAATGAAATGTCCCTTTAAAGACCCTTAGCGTTCAGGAAATCCCTAGCTTTTCCCGCTTTCTCTGATTCAAATCGGTCATATTATTATTTTAACAGAATTATTGAAAAATGTACAAAATGTTGTGCCATGACTTGCACGCTTATAGATCTATCTCCAAATTTATTTTCAGGTGCCAAACAGAAGATACTGGACATGTTACTCAGTTATAATCCCCTGTGGTTAAGAGTTGGAATTGAGGTAAATATATTTCTTTTTTTGAAGTCTTTGGCTGTATTAGAAATTGTAAAATTTTATTATACCCCCCACCTATGAAGTAGAGGTGGGGGGTATATTGGTCTGTCCATGTCTGTCCATCCATCCGTCTGTCCATGGACTTTTCTGTTTCTGTGCTCTAACTGGAGAACCATCTTACCTAGGACCATGAACCTTAATACAGTTGTTGCCCTTGACCCAAAGAGGTGCCCTTTTGTTTTGGGATCATGAAGGTCAAGGTCACAATTGGACTTTGTTTCAAATCCATTTCTTTGCTTTAAGTCGAGAACTGTTTGACCCAGGACCATGAAACTTTACACAGTTGTCGCCCATGACTCAAGAAGGTTCTCTTTATGCTTTCCATTCTCTATTGCAAGGATTCTGCTAGAGATTACATAAATCTTACAAATGTTTCCTTTTCTCACAATTTCAGACGATCTATAGAGAAGTAGTTCCGTGACAGTGTAACAGTGATGTGTTAGGTTACATTTGAAAGCATTGAAAGAAAAGGGGAAAATGCAGATCATCAGCATTTTCTCCTTTTCTCTCAATACTCTCCTTTCTCTATTATTATGCCAGTGATTACATTTATGTTGCTTCTCTCTCACAATTTCAGACAATATGGAGAAGTGATTCCGTTGCAATGTAACAGTGATGTGTGTGGAATTTTGGATGCATTTGAAAGCATAGAAAGAAAAGAAGAAAATACTGATGATCAGCATTTTCTACTTTTCTCTCAAAGCTTTCCATGCTCTATTACAAGGACTATATTAATGATTGTAATAACAAAGCATGCTGTTATCCTGCAATTTCAGACAATATATGGAAAAGTAGTTCCGTTACATTGTAACAGGGTTGGCGCTGCCCATCGCCATTGTCGCCAAATGCGACAAAAAATTAAAAGTGGCGCAAGAATTTTTCATTTGGCGAAAATGCCTGGCGCCAACAAATATCGAGTGGCCCCAAAAAATATCAAGCGCCATCGCATTTCAAGTCTGTCATTGCCAATATAATCAACCGCATGTATAATGCTGGTTACGCTCGAAAATGACATAACTACAGCTTATTCAAGTTAATTCAAGCTGTAGTTACAGCTTTATTGAATGTAACTGTCTGACGATAATTATCTCGGCACGCGACATGACAAATAGCACCTTGTACATAACTGCTAATTTACCTTTTAATCGCCATTGATAGTCCAAACACATATGACGCGACATAGACAAGGCGATGGAAAAATCGATAATTACACAATTTAGGTAATATGCGGGTACCAGTCTTGTGTGCAATAGAGCGTTACACAAGTCTGCATAATTATGGGCGTGTACTTTTGATTTTGGTTTAATTTGATTGACGGGTCGAGTTATCGGAATATCCCCTACTTAATCCTTTACTTTACGACATATTTCACGCGAAATGGAGTTGCTTGATCTATGTAATACAAGAACAGGTTTTTTTTAAACAATAGGAACATTTAGTCATCTTGTTCAGGACAGGGTTAATAAAGTATGGCCCCTACTTTTATAAATCTGGCCCCAACGTTTTGAATTTGGCGCAAACTTTTTTCACTTGGCGAAATTGATGGCCCCAACTTTTTGAGAGCCAGAGTGAACCCTGATTGTAACAGTGATTTGTTTGAATACATTTGAAAGCAATTCAATGCATTGATTTGAAAGAATTTCATTTCTCCTAATGCTTTCCATGATTTTGGTAATAATTGCAACTACAAAACATGATTTTCTCCTACAATTTCAGACAATCTATGGAGAAGTAGTCCCGTTACAGTGTAATAGTGATGTGTTAGGTTTGTCGAGGTTTATACTGACCAGACTACTCACTAGTCCAGATATCAGCCAGGAATATGCCCACCCGACAGTGCCTCATCTGTATAGAGATGGTATATAGTATATTACAAAATTAGGACAAAATGATTAAACCAATTCCCAAAGAGCAAGTTTTAGGGGTAGTCCAAATTCAAAGGTGTTGCAGACGACAATGTTAAGTGAACAGAATTTAAAAAAATTTGGTCATTTTTGATAGGAAACAATGTGGAAAATGAAAAATTGCTTGTCACAAGCAATTTCTTCATTTTCCATTATGTTTTCCAAAGCCTTAATCTTGCTGGGTGTCAAAAGGCATAATTATGTGGGCCTGGTGTAATTGAACGCTTTCTCAAACAATTGAAAACTTGGTCCAATATGAACTGAGTTGAAGTCAACAAAATGTTTCATGGCAAATGTTGTATGTTTTTGCATAGAAAATTTTAAGGTGAAAGGAAACAGTGATATAGATAACTTATTGTTGATAAGGACATCAAAAACGGACGCTTGTGTTTGGTAAAGGGTTTGGTGAATAGTCAGAGAAAAAGTACTTGTACATACAAATTTCTAAATTGCTGTTTCATAATCCACGGTTGTGTTTCCTAAATTTGACCAATTAAACTTTTGGTGCAATTCAATGTAAGTATTGTTTAGAAATTACCACTCCTGAATCAATCAGGTCTTGGGTTTGATCCCTGGCAGCAGCAAATATCCTTTCTGACAAAAATGCCACCTACTAATGGTTAGATTTCAACCTATGTGGGTGAGCAGCTTGTGGCTAGGTTAGGGTGTTGTGGTAGTACTGGAAACAGGAAGCTGTGGTTAGGTGCTCCAGTCTCTGCGATATGACAATAGCTGTTGAAAACGGCGTAAATCTATAATATACCAATGAATCAATCATTTCAACAAGCGTTCCATTTTGAAAAACTGCTGAAGATGACAAAAATGTATGTTTGTACAGAGTTTTCCCTTGACATTTTCGAGAGGGGGTCATTATGTCCCCCTGGTCTTCAAATAAGGGGGTCATACCTATTGTAACATTGTTCCTTCATGTCCCAGCTGATAATTTTCTGATGGTCATTAAACTTAAAACCATGCCAAAATGCACAATTTCAGGGTTTCCATTAAGAGCTGGCAGGAGGCCAAATTGGCTGCCTCAAATCAAATTTCAGCGGGCTAGAATCGTTTGAAAAGGGGTGCTGCCCCTTTGAGCTCTGCTGAGGCGAGGACCCCCTGCCTCCTACAGTTCCTTTTAAGCCTCATACTTCAAATCTTATTAAAAACCTTGCAATTTTGTGCGCCAGGGAAAACCCTGTTTGTAAAATAAGATTTCTGTACAATTTGAAATAGCAAAATTAAGAGACAAAAGGAGAAATACTGGTTATTATAATTAGAATTTTCTTTTTTTGTGAATTTTTCCCAAGCTTGAGATATTTAGTAGAGTATTACTGATTACCGATTATCTATTGCACAGGTTATGCGGAAGCGACTGCGGCTCATAGTTTGAAGAAGTTCCTGATGCTTGTATACTTTCTAGATAGAGCCAAACAAGAAAGACTTATAGAACACAATCCTTGCCTGTTCTGTAAAAACTCTGACCTAAAGGTAACTTTGCAGTTCTATTATATTCAATAAGGAATGTTAAAGACCTTGTTAAAATTTGAAGAAGTTCCTGATGCTTGTATACTTTCTAGATAGAGCCAAACAAGAACGACTTATAGAACACAATCCTTGCCTGTTCTGTAAAAACTCTGACCTGAAGGTAAATTTGCAGTTCTATTATATTCAATAAGGAATGTTAAAGACCTTGTTAAAATTTGAAGAAGTTCCTGATGCTTGTATACTTTCTAGATAGAGCCAAACAAGAACGACTTATAGAACACAATCCTTGCCTGTTCTGTAAAAACTCTGACCTGAAGGTAAATTTGCAGTTCTATTATATTCAATAAGGAATGTTAAAGACCTTGTTAAAATTTGAAGAAGTTCCTGATGCTTGTATACTTTCTAGATAGAGCCAAACAAGAAAGACTTATAGAACACAATCCTTGCCTGTTCTGTAAAAACTCTGACCTAAAGGTAACTTTGCAGTTCTATTATATTCAATAAGGAATGTTAAAGACCTTGTTAAAATTTGAAGAAGTTCCTGATGCTTGTATACTTTCTGGATAGAGCTAAACAAGAACGACTTATAGAACACAATCCTTGCCTGTTCTGTAAAAACTCTGACCTGAAGGTAAGTAAGCACTTTCATCATATTTAACCCTTTCCCAAACGACAAAACTTTAGGATGGTCCAAATTCAAAGGGTTTGCAGACAAAAAATTAAATTACATCAAACGGAGAAAATAGGCATGTTATAGCCTAGAAAATATTGAGGCAAAAGGAGAAAGTGCTGGTCACCAGTACTTTCTTCTTTTGCTTCAATGTTTTCCCAAGTATTTTCTATTAGGGACGTCAAAACCCGGTCTTGTTTGGGAAAGGGTTAACCAGTTACAATACAGTGAGTAATATTTTAGACTGCTCCAAAGTCAAAGATGTCGCAAACAACAATTTTAATTTAAGTGAAATTTTACATGTTTGGGCTATTTGTGTAGAAAACATTGCGGAAAATGAAGAAATTGCTTGTCACAAGCAATTTCTTCATTTTCCACAATGTTTTCCAAAGCCATTATCTTGTTGGGAGTAAAAAAAATAAAGAGTCACTGTGTGGTAATGGGTTAATAAGGAGTTTTAAAGACCTTGTGACAGCTTGAAGAAGTCTCTCATGCTTTGTACTTTCTGGATAGAGCTAAACAAGAACGACTTACAGAACACAATCCTTGTTTGTTCTGTAAAAACTGAGAACTAAAGGTAATTTGGTAAATTTGCAGTTTGAGTATATTTGAAAATACTCATTCCCACACAATGCATACTTCTGAAATTCCTCAGGAAAAGAAGCAACATTGACAAAAAATTGATCAAGATTTATTGCCCCTCATTTGACTAAAATACCTGAAAAAAGCTTGTTCATGCAATTACTCTTACAGTTTTGGCATGATTTGCTTTATATTTGGCAGAAATTTTCATTAGAACATGTAGACGTGCAAGACACAACTTTGGCGAAAATTTTATCAGTAGTTGTTATTGTCTTTGATTTGGCAAAAAAAACTTTTCTGGGCAAATATTGTGGCAGGCATGTTTTTATCATCTTTAATGATAGATTTCTAGATTTATTCATGTTCTGGTCATTTCAGGCCAGTAAAGACTTGTTACATCAGTTTTCACGAGACCTGTTGTCTGGCGAGGGTGACATCACGCGGCATCTGGGTTACCTCGGTTACAAGGTCACATACACACAGACGGCGCTGGATGAGTTTGACTTTGCTGTGTCAAACCTTAGCACAGATTTGAGGGATGGCCTAAGGCTCACGTTAGTATTTAATCAATCTGTGATTAAATCTTGATCTCAACCCTTTTCCAAATTTTAGGGGGGTCAAATAAAGCAGCTCTAGACGACAAAATGTATATTAATAAAGATTGGCAATGTGTGTGATGTAGTCAAGAAATTTATTTAGGGGTCTTTCTTTGGTAAAGTGCCATAATTGGGGTTCTCATTTTAAAATGCTTAAAAAAGAAAATAAGAAAGTCCTTTTTGAAAAATTGAAGTATATATCATTTAAGTAATAATCAAAGATATACATAAGATAAAATTATGGGTGTGAAAGTATGATAAGTTTGAGAAAAAAAAAAATATAAGAAAAAAATAATGCCATTTTTGACAAAGAAAATGGGACATGATCACAGTGCTAAATTTCGGAGGAATAAAAGTCACAAAAAGATCGTACCTTAACCCGTATTTTGTTTTCATATTCATTGGAATGGAATTAACTAACCTTAATTTGGTGTATAAATGCTAGAATTAGCCAAATAAGTATGAGAAATAATGTTTGAAATATAACGTGCCGCTCGTAACGTAGTCTGTCCTCCAGCTGGTCCAAATCTCATGCACTTTTTTCTCTGGATAAATAGACTTCGTGTTGCTTGTCATGAAAAAAAAATATAGACAAATCTGTCCTTTCTGTATCGATCTACGATGTTCATAAGTGTCAAAATCGAAAATCATTTAGTGTTGAATTATTTCTGTCTCGTTGTTCGTTCGAATTCTGGAATTTTAAAATCGACCGCGGCCAGTTTAGAGTGGATATTGCGCAATACACAGTACAGGGTTCTCCGCAGAATATTTTGAAGCGGTAGTGGCATTGGTAAACCTTGGGACACATGGTGTTCATGCAAATAATTGTGAATAAAAACATAATGGGAAAAGAAGAAATTGCTCAATTTGAGCAATTTCTTCTTTTCCCATAATGTTTTTATACAGAATTAGTAGTTTTTAGTTTAAAAGAATGCCCCATTAATCAGTTTTTGACATGAAATATCTCTAAATGTCTCTCTTTGGTGACCATTTTGAAGAAATTAAGCTGTGGGGTACTTTTGAAGCTGTAGTGGCATTACACTGATTTCCATGAAGCTGTAGTGGGGCCGATACAGCTTATTGGGCTGGGGAGAACACTGCAGTATGCGCATGTCTTCTTTGCTTCGTTTTGCGTCATTTCCTGTTCTAACCACCGAAAAGGATTATCATGGGAGAGATGACGAAATGTAAATAAAAAGATGTCCTAGGTGGATTAAAGTGGTTACGAGCCAAATATCTGTCCTATGTTCGAGCGAAATTTGATCTTTGAGACTCGAAAGGTATGGCAAAGAATAAACAAGGCCTGTTTCTTTCAATATTTACCTTTGAATTACCCAATAAATGCTTCTGAACAGAGGTTACCATGAAAAGACGGGTGTTATTGCAGAAAATGCGCAATTTGTACGAACAATGGACAGTTCTCGTCACGGACGAACATTGAGACAGTTTTTTTTGTAGGAACAGAATGACAGATTTTTTTAAATAATTGTATCATAGCAAAATTGTAAGGAAAAGTTTTATAATCAGTTAATATTAACAGTTTTCAAGTAAATCCTCAAAACTATGCACACAGGAGTCGCCGAAAAGTCAGAAAGAGTCAGAAAATATTTTTCCGTCTTCTGTTCGTACAACACTTTTTTTGTTTTTAATTTTTTCCATATTAATTTAATCTTTTGAATTTTCCCATCTAAATGCTTTTACACTAAAAGTGGATGTCACTGAGTTGAAAAATAGCACAGAAGTAACATTATAGGTTTATTGTTGAGAGTTTGCTTGTGCTTATTGTCTGTGTGTTTGTACAACATCTGTCTTTGTTCGGCACAACACACTTTGCAATATTTTGATGAAAAAGAAGTGTTTAAAGCAAATTTTTAAACTAAATCAATGAAAGACCTGTTTTCAAAAGGAATAATTCACATATTGCTCAAGTTTAACAAACACTTTCTGAATATTTGGCAAAACTGGATGTCTCTGTTCGTACAACACTTTTTAACAGCATGCAACTTCAAGAACAAAAAACTAACTTTTCTGGATAAAAATTTATCTTCTTGAATATATTTTTGAAAAATAGAGATAGTTAGCTGTTCTGACTGTGATTTTTGTGGAATTCTAATGATATTGAAAATTCATGTACATTGTCCCATCAATTATGGCACTATACCAAAGAAAGACCCTTAGGCAAAAGGAGAAACTGCTGGTTTTCAGCAGTTTCTCCTTTTGCCTTAATGTTTTCCCAAGCCTTTCCTACTAGGGACGTTAAAACCAGGTCTTGTTTTTGGGAAGGTTAAAAAATTCATTTCTAGCTAGCCTCCGACAAAAGTCTTGGAATAGCTATTTTCATACTCTGGGCAGAAAGCATCAGCAGCCCACACAAAATTAAATCCAGCTAATATATTTTGTGAACTATTACAGAAAGAGCCTTAATATTTTACAAATTGAAACCTCTGCCAAGACCTTACATTTCAGACCATGACCTTGACCTTAGCTTACATTGTTCGCGAAAACTCTTGTTAGGTCTTCTTTCTTTCTATTAGAACCTTGATTATGCTGAGAAAATATTGCTTTTGAAAAAAAGGTTATTTAAAGAAATTGAAAATTCGAATCTATTCCAATACCAAAAAAGCAGTGTGCAAAATAGAAAAATTAAATCTTGTTGACAAACTTTTTCTGCAACTATTCCTTCTCTGTAATTTACTCCTAACCATTTGTTCCTGGGTTTGATTCATGGCCTTTGCAGATATCACGACTGATATTTGTCTCCCACCAATTGAGTGTAAATCCAAATGGGATGAGAAGCTGGGGGCTTGCAAGGAATTTTAACATTGGACTTGTGAGAGAAATACCACTTATTGATGGGTAGGTCCTTTAGCTTCCCCGATATGATTTGAATATTGCTCAAATAGAAGTTAAACCTTTCCCAAACAGTCAAATTTCTGACTGTTCCAATTCCAAAGCCACTGTAGAATCTGACATGATAGTTGTTCTTAAAGACATGAAAAGGGTATAACATAGTACAGAAAATATTGAGACAAAAGGAGAAACTACTGGTTATCAGCGGTTTCTTAGTTTTGTTTCAATGTTTTCCCAAGCCTTTTCTATTAGGGACGTCAAAACCAGTTCTTGTTTGGGAAAGGGTTAAACTATGTTCAATTCAATAAATATGTTAAATGTATTAATTATCGTTTCATTTTGCTTATAATTCCGTCATGTTTGTTTTACTAGGAAAGTGATGGAGTTGCTGTGTAGCAAGCCTGAGTTAAGTAAGACATTACGAGTCCCCGCTATAAGTAGGTTACAGAAGGTACATAATGTGGAAGTTGTGTTTAAAGCTCTGACAGAACAGAACATTCATACTGGTTAGTATATTTCATCGAGATTCAAGCTAAAAGCATAAGAAATGAGCACTTGGATGAAGCACAGTATGTTAAAGCAGTTAGTAGAAAATGCAGTGAATATTTACAGATTACTTTTGAGTTAATACATTCCCAATCAAGCCATGAATTTAATGCTCCTTATATTTGGCGAACGTTGAAGCTAAAGAAGATTTTTTTGAGAAATCTTGTAGCATCTTATGAAGCTACTACTGCTGTTATATAAGGATCTGACAAACAGGATCTGAAAAAAGGTCCTTTAAGGCTTTTGAGCCCAACATGGGTCAAGATCAGCCTGCGTTTACACGCAGTCTGATCAGGAACCATGTTGGTCTCCAGAAGGATCTTTGTGACCTGTACAGTAGTCACCTTAACCCTTTCCCAAACGACAAAATTTTACCACAAATGACAAAATGGGTGTTATTATACCCCCCACAACAAAGTTATGGGGGGGTATACTGGATTCAGGTTGTCCGTCTGTCCGTCCGTCTGTCCGTCCGTCCGTGGACATAATTTTGTGTCCTCTTCTCCTCCCACAGTTTTTGACTGATTTTGCTGATAGACCCTGAGCTAGAAACATGTTTGCTCCCCCCCCAGAGGGAATTTTGTAGACATGTTTTTTCTTAAAGTACATTATCTTACAAACATTTTGAGCGTTGTTTGCACTCTAGCCGTTGGGGCTTTTGGCTGTAACCCTTATCTAAAACCCTTAACCCTATCATTTTTTTCATAAAAAATTACATTACATATTTGGTCATATTTTCATCAAATATTGACCTACATATGTCAAAGTGGTATCAAATGAAAGCTTATGACTTGCTCTTTATTTTGTAGTTATTTTATGCAAATTAGCTCATTTGCATATGCATGACTATTAATGATTTCCCTTAAAATTTGCATTTTTGGGCGAAAATTTGAAAAATAACTTCTAAAACAAGGCATTTCTGTCCAAGGGGAATTTTGTAAACATGGTTTATCTTAAAGTATATTTTATTAGAAACATTTTGAGCCTTGTTTGCACTCTGGCGGTTGGGGCTTTTCGCCGTAACCCTTATCCAAACCCTTTACCCTACCAAATTGTTCATTTAAATTTTGAAAATGACTTTGGTCATATCTTGATTGAATATTTACACACAGGTGTCAGAATGGTATCAAATGAAAGCTTATGAATTGCTCTTTCATTTTCAGTTATGTTATGCAAATTAGCTCATTTGCATATTCATGAATATTAATGATTTTCCTAAAATTGCGATTTTTGACAAAAATGTGGTAAATACTTTCCAAAACGAGGCGTTTTTGTGCAGGGGAATTATTTAAACATAGCAAATCTTAAAGAAAATTATACAAGAGACATTTTGAGCCATGTTTGCACTTTGACCGTTGGGGCTTTTGGCCAAAACCCTTATCTAAACCATTAACCCTATAAATTGTTCAATCATTTAAAAACGTTTTTGGTCATATCTTGGTTGAATATTGACTTATAGATGTTATAATGGTATCAAATGAAAGGTTTTGACTAGCTCAATAATTTTCTATAAATTTTATGCAAATTAGCTCATTTGCATATTCATGAATATTAATGATTTTCCTTAAAATTGTGACCTTTTTGCTAATATTTGGTAAATAGTTTCAAAAACATTGTGTTTCTGTTCTGGGGGAATCATGTAAACACGGTTTATCTTAAAGAACATTTTATTAGAAACATTTTGAGAGATATTTGCACTCCGGCGCTTGGGGTCTTTGGTCATTATCCTTATCCCAACCCTTAATCCTATAAAATTGTTTACTCAAATTTTCAAAACATGCTTGGTCATATCTTGATTGAATATTGACCTACTGATGTAAGAATGGTATTAAATGAAAGCTAATGACTTATTCCTTAATATGCAGATATTTTATGCAAATAAGCTCATTTGCATAAGCATGCATATTAATGATTTGTCTAAAATTTTGATTGTTTTGCAAGGTTTTTTATTTTAAATACTTACCAAAAGGTCCGATTGTTTCTTTCTCGTGAGTTTTCAACCATTTAATATCCATGTTCACTCTTTTAACAACATCTAAGTCTTGTTTGAAATCTATTTGATGTTTTGTTTGGAAGTAACAGTAATTTTAAAGTGTGCAGCCCATTATATTTTGTTCCTATAAATCTTATTTTCAATGTATGTATTTAGTTTTCATTTGATCTTTTTAATCTTTATTGTTTTAAGTGCAAATAAGTTAAATGGATTTCTTTTATTGTATTGGTGTTCTTGCTTATATCTAGTTTAGTTGACAGAATGTTATCCTTTGTAAAACTGCTACATGAATCCAAAATTGACGCAAAATAGGACTTAAAACATAAACATCTTATCATATGCCATAGAATGATACAAAATGGGGGACTTTATTCTAATACACATATAAAATCAATCATTCCAAATATTTTTTTAAGTCGCCATTTGTCAAAATGGCAGACTTATTGCGATTAGCTGGAAGGGTGTATATGGTGATCTTGTGTACAGGATGTCTGTATACTGGTTTAGGCAAAGAACTACTTTTTCTGGGATTTACTCTATCTCTTTGCACCGGACCTAATGACACCAAAAAGTAGTGCAGACAGTCTAAAAAGCAGCTTTATTGTTTGTTTAATGTAATACTTTGACTTATATTTTTCCTTTTGAAGATAAACACAATCTTATGAAAACTTCATAATGGATATCTTGATGTCAAAAGTAAATTTGAGTTGCAAAATTAGTACGCCGAGGATTCTATAAATTTTAAAGGTCAATTACGACCAAATGAAAGGATTTTCTGGTTTTCTCATAAATCGTTTGAAAATGGGTTTCACTATAATGCATTGACGGTCATTTCACAATCGAAAGCGTGAACATTGCAGTCAAGATATCGGATTTTTTTTTCACCGCGATATTAAAATGTCATGATCGCGCGTGCAATTTGTTTATTCATGTGGTGACGTATTACGAGTTTTCCTAAATAAGTTAATATGTTTTCATAGATCCTCGTGGATGCCTAATGCCCCACGAGATACGTTTTTTAAGTGGGCGGGCGTTGAGTGTCACATGCCTCTCTGTGCTGTATACCGTTGCATATGACCAAATTCGTATATCAACATAGGTCAAGCACGTGTACTTTCCATGCAGTCTTTGTTTACCCTTTCATTATTGCTTGTATTCAAATGATTTTTTTCCCTTTCTCAATAACTTCTAAATTGAATTATATTATTATGAACAGATCTTGATCAGCATATTTAACATTTTTGAGTTTAAATTGGTAATATATGTGCAACTGGCATAAATGACGACGATAATCAACAAATGCTGTTATTGTTTTTGAACTCAAATGCCGTCTCATGTTGACATCTATCAAGAACAATCACTCTAGTCGGGTTTTTAGATATCGTTTTCTACATGTTCTATCTTATTAACTGGAGGGGTAAATTTTAAACAGGAATCGTGAAAAATGTTGTTTTTAACTACTTTTCACGCTATAAAAATTAAAATATAGGTAGAAGTTGACCTTTAACTCAGTCCCCAGCACCCTTAGCAAGTGCTCTTTCATGAATATTATTGAGTTAGAAATTATGAATATTAATGACCTTTTCATATATTGAAAAAAGTAGTCCATTTCGTTTGCGTTCTTTTTCGAAAAAAAACTCCGAGTTCTAATATAATTATCATCATTAACATATGTTGTTTTTTTCCTAGTACTAAAAATATACTGAAGAATTCGGTCGTTGTTCTTACTTTGAACTCGAAAATGCGCATGAAAATGTGTTGAAAATGCTTTGATGACCTTGACCCCTGGATGACCTTGACCTTGTGACGATCAAAGTCCAAAACTTTAACATTGGCAAAAAACTTTAACATTGGCCATAACTTCCTTTTTACTTAACATATTCACATTCCTTGGCACATTACCTTTTTGAAGGCACATACTTTGATGACCTTGACCCCTGGATGACCTTGACCTTATGACGATCAAAGCGGTGTCGGGGGCATTATCATCTTACAGTGACAGCTCTTGTATCTCAATATTTTCTAAGCTATATTGTACATCCATTACACCTGCATTAACTTTTGTTTTGCTTTCTGCAGCATATTTTGAAGTGGACCACCCTTAAATGTTGTTGTTTGGGAAAGGGTTAATATATATTTTGTCGTCTGCAACTCTTTTCAAATTGTATCACCCCCAAGATTTCGCAGTTTGGTTAATTGTTGATAATCATAAACCTAAGTGCAATAAAACACTGGATGCTCAGAGAGGATGTGGTAATAGTGGTGGGAAATCGATGTGTAGATGTTGCATCCATCACAATATGACATACTGTTAAAAGTGTTGTAAAACTACATTCTAACAGTCAGATTCTGCTTAGAATCTGCCAAACAGAACTCTTGAATAAATAGAAAAGGCTTAGCATCTGAAATTGAACAGCAACCTGAACAAAAGGAGCTTGTAATTCAGCTGTTTTTAGATCAGTAAGTGCTTGGGGTGAGCTTTTGTGATCTCTTATCATCTGTTGGCCTGTAAACAATACTATCGGGTTATTCTTGTCTCAAATTCTGAATTATTGATCACAAATATTCAAAGTTCCAAAATATCATGGTATCATCCTCATGGCGACTTTCAGGACCTTCAGTCCTTTGATTTAAGTTTTATGGCTGAACAGAGATCCTGGAATGTAGACAAATTGCATACATATAGCAAAATAACATTGTTAAGCCATTATCAAGGCCTTACTTTTGTCATTCACATGGAGAAAACAGCATGGTTTTTCTCCATCTGGAGAGCCCTTCCTTATGTTTTCCTCATAGACAAGTCAATTTGTTGGCCTTAAGTGTATTTAATATGTGGCTGACAGATCAGGGACACTGGTGTTACCATTCCTTTATGCTCTATTAAGGCATTTTCAATTCAGATAAATTAAGCTTGGGGTGCCATATGTAAAGCCTATGTATCAGATGCATAAAATCAAGAGATGTACGCGATGTATGTAGCTAGAGTACAGACAATTACTGGTTGTGATCAAAATATTTTTGCATTTATTAAGATGCATTTATTTGTCTGTATCAGATCAGAACAGATGTGAACTGATCCATACTACCGACCGCCCATGCTGAATGTATATTTATATTCTTCCTTATCTACACATATTTCTTATATGTGCTTTCAACATAGTACCACCTCACAATAAATTGAAAAAAGTTCCCTTGCGATACACATACAATCTCTTTCAATATGGCATATGTTTTCCAGGATGGCATTCGATGGCCATATATATCTGCAGTTCAATATTTTCCTGATATTTAAATGCTACAACTATGCTACCAGGTTTTGATCAGCATGTGAAATTCCATATCAAGACACTTACTTATTGCACTGTTATAGAACAATTTGACCAAAAATGATTCACATCGCACTTGGTGGCAATCTTGGAATTACTCAAACTGTGGGAGTTGGGCAAGTTTATCATGATGGAAACCGACATAGATCATAAACTAAACATAACAGGGTTACTATGTACATAACATAACAGGATTACTATATAACATATATCGCTGTCAAATGGAATACATTTTATGGATTTTCCACAATAAATGTGTTTTTGTCCCAAACATTTAAGAATCAATAGTATTTATGAATATGTAAATGAGCAAATCGACATGAAGTAATTGCAAATATACAAGCAATTCACTAGCTTTCATTTGATACCATCTTGACATTTGTAGATAAATATTTAATCAAGATATGACCAAAAACGTTTTGAAAATTTGAATAAACAATTTGATAGGGTTGAGGGTTTAGATAAGGGGTTTGGGTAAAAGACCCAAATGCCACAGTGTGAACATTGCTTAAATTATGTTTGCATAATGCCTTTGAACAGAAACACCTTGTTTTTGATAGTATTTAACACATTTTCGCTGAAAAATCACAATTTTAAGGAAAACCATTAATATATACATGGCAATGCAACAGAACTAATATGCATGAAAAATAATAGCACATGGAAGAGCCAGCCAAAAGCTTTAATTTGATACCATTCTGATATCAGTAGGTCAATACTTAATCAAGATATGTGACCAAAAACGTTTTGGAAATTGAATGAAAAATTTGATGGGGTTAAGGGTTTAGATAAGGGTCACCGCCAAAAGCCCCCATGGCCAGAGTGCAAACATTGCTCAAAATGTTTCTTATAAACTGTTCTTTAATTTAAACCATGTTTACATGATTCCCCCTGAGAAGAAACACAATGTTTTTGAAAGTGTTTACCAAATATTTGGTAAAAAGGTCACAGTTTTAAGTAATGTCGTTAATGTTCATAAATATGCAAATGAGCTAATTTGCATAAAATTTATAGCACATTATTGAGCAAGTCAAAAGCTTTCATTTGATACCATTCTAACACCTGTAGGTCAATATTCAACCAAGATATGACCAAAAACATTTT
The DNA here is from genome assembly GCA_963680895.1 of Fragum sueziense. Taxonomy (NCBI): domain Eukaryota; kingdom Metazoa; phylum Mollusca; class Bivalvia; order Cardiida; family Cardiidae; genus Fragum; species Fragum sueziense. The sequence goes on from OY804605.1 coordinate 33,835,595, forward strand.
GAAATGAATGACCAATTTTATAGGGTTAAGGGTTTAGATAAGGGATTTGGCCAAAAGCCCAAATGGTCAAAGTGCAAACATCGCTCAAAATGTTTCTTATATAATTTTCTTGAAGATTTACTATGTTTACATAATTCCCCTGCTAAAAAATGCTCTGTTTTGGAAAGTATTTACCACATTTTTGTCGAAAATCGCAATTTTAGGAAAAATCATTAATATTCATGAATATGCAAATGAGCTAATTTGCATAACATAACTGAAAATGAAAGAGCAATTCATAAGCTTTCATTTGATACCAATCTGACACATGTGTGTCAATATTCAATCAAGATATGACCAAATTCATTTTCAAAATTTAAATGAATAATTTGGTAGGGTTAAGGGTTTGGATAAGGGTTACGGCGAAAAGCCCCAACTGCCAGAGTGCAAACAAGGCTCAAAATGTTTCTTATAAAATGTACTTTAAGATAGACCATGTTTACAAAATTCTCCTTGGACAGAAACCAGGGTGCCCACTGGTCAGGGAAAAGTCAGTGAAATTTGTATTTTCTTCAAGGTCAGGGAAAAGTCAGGGAATTTTGAAAAATGGACAGGGAAATCTGAAAAGCTTAAAAAGTCAGGGAAAAGTCAGGGAATTTTGAAATTTTCTATTGTTCAAACAAAACAAATAGAAGAAAATGATATAAAGTAAAACAGATAATCATAGCTAAGGCATTTTTCAGGTTTTAATTAACAAATCAGTTGTTCTTTTATACATGACTCTGCACTAATCATTTTATCATTTTAATGTTGAATTAAGGCTTAACATTTGAAATTGATTTTCTCTCAAATTCTAATGCTCTAAGGGCTAAATCTGTAAGCAAGAGGAAAGTAGCTGACAGTGAAGAATATTGAACATCTTCAGAGAGGGTTGAAGAAATATGATATGTGGTGTGGTATGTGTATTAATACTTGCACAGCTGCAAGGACTGTGCATCATTTGGTTTTAATTACTTTTGAGTTTGATGATGAGTGTTAAATATGATTTAGGTCATATATGCCATCTCCTTCCAAATAAATTAGATATTACCATTGTCTTCTTTCAAGTGACATTTTGATGTTAAGTGAATAAGGCCCTCAAATATATCGCCGAGCCAGGATAGCTCAGTCAGTTGCGTCAGAGTCTGTCAATCCAGGGGTCTCGAGTTCGAACCCTGGCTCGGCCAGTATCCATTCTGACATTTGACAAAAGTCATTTGTCTCTCACCAATGGGCGTGAATCATCTATGTGAGAGAGCAGCTGGAGGCTCGGTTTGGATATTGTGGTTGTACTGGTGAGAGAAATACCAGGAACCCATGGTTAGGTGCTCCAGCCGCCGCAATATGACCCTGGTAGTTGAAAAACGGTGTAATACCCCAACAAACTCAAACTCAAACCCTCAAATATATCCATTGTCACCAGTCTCCTATTAGAAATAATTCATTAGTTGCACTTGTACCTGATTGATAGAAAATCAATTTTAGCACAAAGCTGGTTTTAAAATCCTCTAAAATTGCAACAATTGAGCATGCAGTATGTCAAAAATGTACATTAAATTATGCTAATGATAAACTGTTAACACATGCACAGAGGTATCCATTTTTGTCCAGAAAATGACTGAAAATAACTAGTAAACAAGATATATTTTAAGTAAAGATAAATGTGAAAGACTATCAGTGCAGGAAATTTTGATTGGAATGTATCTAGATATGTTAGGGCCTTATCAATTGGTCTGTTAATATTTAAAATGGAATAAGTTGTAGTGGAAGCGAATTTGTCCTTTAAACACCTTTAAGAATGTTGCTCAAAGAAAGTTTAAGTAAGACAAAGACTGAATCAGTATTTCTCATCTTCTCTTATGTATTGAGGTGTACATTTCAAAGTCCTAGTCATAACTTAAACCATAAGTATTAACATTTCATTTGTTGTCAAAGAAAGTGTGTTTCAAGCACGACAAATAATCTTTTTCTCTTCATCATGTTTAAAAAGTTGACCATATTATGGATTCTACTTACCCACGTAAGTTCAACCATGACATTTGAATTGTTATTGTAAGAAATCTTCATAAATAGCGGATGGATAGCATGGCTTTAGAGGAAGATTGAGGTTGTTTCGCGCGAAAAAAAGGTCAGGGAAGAATGAATTTTGGTCAGGGAAAAGTCAGTGAAAAGTCAGGGAATTTCATTCCAGATGAAGGGTGGGCACCCTGAGAAACGCCTTCATTTGGAAAGTATTAACCAAATTTTCATAAAAAAATTAGCAATTTTACGGAAATCATTAATATTCATGAATATGCAAATGAGCTAATTTGCATAAAATAACTACAAATTGAAGAACAAGTCATAAGCTTTCATTTGATACCATTTTGACACATGTAGATTAAAATTCAATCAAGATATGACCAAATAATTGTCTGTATATTTAAATGAAAAATTTGAAAGGGTTAAGGGTTTTAGATAAGGGTTACAGCCAAAAGCCCCAACGGCCAAAGTGCAAACAACGCTCATCTTGTAGCATTTGTTATAAGCTTTCAGAAAATCATACCCTTCAAAATTCCCTCTGGGGGGGAGCAGGGGTTATTGGTGGCTCAAGGTCTATGAAATTTTAGCAGGCTGTTTCCTATCATATGAAGTTGTGCACCTGCAATTTTCATTTTGATCCAGGCAGTATTTGCAGAGTTATGCCACTTTGAACTTTAGCACTTTTTCAGTGACAACGCGCTAGTGGGGGGTATTTGTCCGCTTTGCAACAGTTCTAGTTAACGATAGGATTTGTGTAAAATTTGACACGGAAAATATTGAGACAAAAAGAGAAACTGCTGGTTATCAGCAGTTTCTTCTTTTGTCTCAATGTTTTCCCAAGCCTTTTCTATTAGGGACGTCAAAAGCAGGTCTTGTTTGGGAAAGGGTTAAGACAGAATTATGATTCCATGCTAGACTCCTTTTAGGCATATGTCGACCTTAAAACATGGCTGTCTCAAATGCTATAAGGGACCTTTTTCCAGATCCTGGCTCATGTGTATGGCAAGTCTGCACATTGCAGAACCTGATATCTGATCATTTTTATTATGCCCCCATATTGAAAGATTGGGAGCATATTGTTTTACTCATGTCTGTCTGTCAGTCTGTCTGTTCGTCGGAAAACCTAACATTTGGGTTTTCTCCAAAGTCTTTGACATACAAAGCTCAAATTTGGTATGTGACTTTCTCTTAATGATAGCTATCTGTTCCTTGCAATATGACATTCCTCAAGGTCATCTGTTAACCCTTATCAATCCTACTCTCCAAAGCCGAGGTCTATTGATTTAACCATCAAATATGACCTCTGCCGTTTTTGATACACCAACAGTCTATTTGGTCGTCATAATCTAATTATAGCACATCATTCATACAGTTTTATCATGTATGATCATTACGTATACATTACATCGCTTCTATTTTTGTCTGAAGCTGTTAATATTTGAATTATTGAATCAAAATCATTAAGTTTTATCTTGTATGGTAACATATAAATTATGTTGCTTCTAGTTTTGGCTGAAGCTGGTAATTTGAAGCATCAGCCAATGAAAATTTGTATCAGACTTTTCAAATTTTTTGCTGTTTACAGCTAACGATTGGATATCCAAATCCCACAAGGTCCTGAGATTAGGTGTGAAATGATCCCGTGGGAACAGAGTATCATTTTATTGTGATAGAATGAAGAGATAATGTGCTCTGTTTTAAGAGAGTATATCAACCCTTACATGAAAACTTAAAGGGACATTTCAGAATTTTTATGCCCCCGTATCGAGAGATCGGGGGCATATTGTTTTACTCGTGTCCGTCTGTCTGTCCGTCCGTCCGTCCGTCTGTCTGTCTGTCCGTCCGTCTGTCTGTCTGTCCGAAAACTTAACCTTTGCCTTTTCTCCAAAAGTATTTGACATACAAAGTTCAAATTTGGTATGCAACTTCCTTTCAATATCTATCTGTTCCATGCAATTTGACCTCCCTCAAGGTCATCCCTTAACCCTTTACTCTACGAAAACTTAACCTTTTACTCCGAAAACTTAACCTTTGCCTTTTCTCCAAAAGTATTTGACATACAAAGCTCAAATTTGTTATGCAACTTCCTTTCAATGATATCTATCTGTTCCATGCAATTTGACCTTCCTCAAGGTCATCCCTTAACCCTTATCAACCCTTTACTCTACGAAAACTTAACCTTTTACTCCGAAAACTTAACCTTTGCCTTTTCTCCAAAAGTATTTGACATAAAAAGCTCAAATTTAGTATGCAACTTCCTTTCAATGATATCTATCTGTTTCATGCAATTTGACCTTCCTCACGGTCATCCCTTAACCCTTAATAACCCTTTACTCTACGAAAACTTAACATTTTAGAAAAATGGCCATTTCGGGGGCATTTGTGTTTCACAAACACATCTTGTTTGTCATAAATTTTACTTTTATTTTCATCTGAAAGAGCATATTTCCTTATGAAAATTCCAAGCCAAAATATTGCGCCGTTTATGAGAAATTTATATTTTTAGCTCACCTGAGCACGATTGTTGTCACTCAATGTCCGTCCGTCCGTCCGTCTGTCTGTCCGTCTGTCAACAATTTGGTGTTTACACTCTAGCATCCACAAAAGTTGGCCAATCTTGATCAAACTTGGTCAAAGTAAGTATGCATAAGTTCTCGGATGAGTTTGATTATGGGCCTGATCGGACCAGAATGTGCTGAGTTATCTGCCCTTGAATGTCAAAAAATGCTTTTTTTGATCCTGTTTACACTATAGAATCTACAATTATTGATCAATCAAGACAAAACTTGGATATAATGTTGGGTACCATAAGATTTCGGTTGAGTTTGATTTTCAGTCTGATCTGACCAGAAAGACTAGAGTTATGTGCCTTTGAATTTGACAAAATTGCCGTTTTCGGCTATTTTCGACCTTGTTTACACTCTAGAATCTACAATTATTGATCAATCAAGACAAAACTTGGATATAATGTTGGGTACCATAAGATTTCGGTTGAGTTTGATTTTTAGTCTGATCTGACCAGAAAGACTAGAGTTATGTGCCTTTGAATTTGACAAAATTGCCGTTTTCGGCTATTTTCGACCTTGTTTACACTCTAGAATCTACAATTATTGATCAATCAAGACAAAACTTAAACACATTGTTGGGGACCATAAGATTTCGGTTGAGTTTGATTTTCAGTCTGATCTGACCAGAAAGACTAGAGTTATGTGCCCTTGAATTTGACAAAATTGTCGTTTTTGGCTGTTTTTTGACCTTGTTTACACTCTAGAATCTACAATTATATATCAATCGAGACAAAACTTAGACACAATGTTGGAGACCATAAGATCTCAAATGAGTTTGATTTTTTGTTTGATTGAACCAGAAAGTCGAGAGTTATGTGCCCTTGAATTTGACAAAATTGCCGTTTTTGACTGTTTTTGACCCTGTTTACACTCTAGAATCTACAATTATTGATCAACCAAGACAAAACTTGGATACATTGTTTGGGACTATATAATTTCGGATGAGTTTGATTTTCAGTCAGATCTGTTTAGAAAGCCGAGAGTTATGTGCCCTTGAATTTGACAAAGTTGCTGTTTTCGACTTTTTTCGACCTTGTTTACACTCTAGAATCTACAAAAATTAATATTGACCAATCAAGACAAAACTTAGATACAATGTTGGAGACCATAAAGTCTCATATGAGATTGATTTTTGGTCTGATTGAGCCAGAAAGTCAAGAGTTACGTGCCCTTGAATTTGACAAAATTGCTGTTCTTGACTGTTTTCGACCCTGTTTACACTCTAGAATTCACAAGTATTGATCAACCAAGACAATATTTTGGCACTATGCTGCTGATTGTAAGACCTTGCATGAGCTGAATTTTCTGCAATCAAATGAGAAAGTGGTCAGTCATGCATGTGCCCTTAAATCTGACAAAATTGCTGTTTCGAATGAACAATCAAGACGAAATTTGGATTATGATGTTAATAATGATAAGATCTTGGATAAATGAATTATAGAGTACTTAATCAGAATAGTTATCTGCCGTTCAAACTTTTACTCTAAAAACTTCAAATAGTGACTAATCAAGACAAAACTTGACACAATGTTATTGACCATAATTTGTTTTCAGTCTTTAAAATACAAAACAGTGGCTCATATCATTTTGGTTCAGGTGAGCGATATAGGACCATCATGGTCCTCTTGTTGTGTTAAAATTGAACAAATTGTTGTGGACAACAGTTCGGATTTATATGCAATTTATTGATTATGTCTCAACTTTAAATGCCAGGGTTGGCGCTGCCGATCGCCATTGTCGCCAAATGCGACAAAAAATTAAAAGTGGCGCAAGAATTTTCCATTTAGCGAAAATGCCTGGCGCCAACAAAATTCAAGTGGCCCCAAAAATTATCAAATGGCCCTAAATACACGATCAGCAAATATTATTATCTCGGCACGCGACACGACAAATAGCGCTAACTGTTAAATTACCTTTAATTGCCATCGATATCCAAACACATTATGACATAACAAAGCGATGGGAAAAATCAATAAATACACAGTAGACAAGATTTGGGTAGTTTACTTGTGCCGTGTGCAATAGAGCATAACACATTACATATAGTGGGCGTGTACTTTCGATATTGTTTTAACTTGATTGACAGGTCGAGTTTCTTCCGTTAATTCTTTACTTTACGAAAATTTCACTCGACATGGAGTTGTTCAAAGCCAAACTTGTAGCAATCAATTGTTAAGATCGCCGTAGTTACGGCGGTCGCTGAAGTATGATGTTTCAGGTAAGTTAATTTGTGTAAAATATGTGGAATTAACTAGACTTTGTTTCGTGCTTTTTATCGCGAGAATACGGATCCCGGTGAAGTTAATCATTGGAAGACAATAAAAGCTAGCGTGTAACGTCATGATTCCTATTTAAATCAAAATTTAATCATTATCGGTACTCAGATAATCTTCTTTTCTCCTTTTCCAAACTGATAAGACTGTATTTTGACATTGAATAAGATTTTCCGGCGTCGGCGGGGGGGGGGGGTGTGAGTGTGTGTGTGTGGGGGGGGACGTGGCCCCCTACTTTCATTGATTTGGCTCCAACTTTTGATATTTGGCCCCAACTTTTGGAATTTGGCGAAAGTGATGGCGACAACTTTTTTGGAGCCAGGGTGAACCCTGAATGCGTGTTTCTCGCTTATTGGCAACAACTTAAAAAAACTACTATTATTTTTACTCAATCTTGGCATCAAGACATACTTTAAAAAATTGAAATTGGAATCAATGAAATGTCCCTTTAATGAAAACAGTTGCCTTTTCTCCAAAAGTATGTGACATATAAAGCTCAAATTTGGTATGTCACTTTCTTTCAATAATATACTAGGACAAAAAAGATACGCAACCCCAATTTTTCATAATATTTTTGACAAAATATGTTTTTAATGACTGTTGAGTACATTTTTGATATACCTGCATGCATACGCATAAATACAGTGCCATTTTCTTCAGATGTCGTACATTCATCACATGATACATGATAAATTGTTAAAAACTGATTATCCCCTGCCGTGTTTTCTAGATGACTACTATCAAAACAAATTTTCATCAAACACAAGCTAGAACATAGACAAAGAAGACGCCAAAGCGTGCACACACTCTTCACTACCCTACGCATAGCAAGGCTAGGCCAAAACCAGCGCCTAACTGCAGTACAGATGTTGTTGGTGGAAAAGGTTCAAAATGTTGTCGTAAGACATTGATGTGGCAAAAAATCGACACATTTTTGACTCCATACGTTGTTGGCTCTCAATTGAACACAACCGATTGAGCACGAGGCAGACAGGCAAGAGATATGACGTCAAGGCAGGACCGAATAATCACGTTAACCCCACCTATGGGATAGGTTTAAGACTGCAATGGAGACCGCTAATAACTCATATAGACTTCACAACATTCAAATATCGGACAAAATTGAACGAAACAGATTGTTTTTTTCGACCTCCGTCCAATTTTTTTGTCATATTGTGTTGACGCTCGGTTTAAACTGGGTGTTTTACTAATGAAATTGACTATCAACAAGATTTTGTGAATTTTACAAGGTGAAATGTTATTGCTTTAAATGTATTAAGTTTTGTTTTAATCTGATTTGATGTCTTTGCGTAAGAAGGAATTGAAAATGAAGTTGCGTTTCTTTTTTGTTTCAGTATATTTATCTGTTCCATGCAATATGACAACCTCAATGTCATCCCTTAACCCTTACCGACCCTTTACACCAAAACTTAAACATTTTAGAAAAATGGCCATTTTGGGGGCATTTATGTTTCACAAAAACATGTTTTTTATGCCTCCGATAGGGAGGCATCATAAATTTGACTTGTCCCTCCGTCTGTCCGTCTGTCTGTCTGTCTGTCCGTCTGTCTGTCCGTCAGTCATTCCGTCCAAAAATTTTAACATTGGCCATAACTTCCTTATTACTTAACATATTCGCTTCATACTTTACCACAACATTCCTTGGTACATTACCTTTCTGTAGGCACATACTTTGGTGACCTTGACCCCTGGATGACCTTGACCTTGAACATAGATTGGCCATAATTTAAAATTAAAGCGGTGTCGGGGGCATTGTCATCTTACAGTGACAGCTCTTGTTTAATTCCATCACTGCTTGCTCTAGTATGACAAGCTCAGACATCTTATAATTAATTTCATAGACAATGTGACAGCCAGAGATATTGTAGATGGACACAGAGAGAAAAGTTTGAGGTTATTGTGGAACATTATACTTCATTACCAAATAGATATACTGCTGAACAAAGCACAACTGAGAGAGGAAATTGACCTTCTTGAGAAAAGTCTCTACAAGATTGATGCCTGGAAAAAACATTGTGGAAAATAAAGAAATTGCTTGTCACAAGCAATTTCTTTATTTTTCACATTGTTTTCCACCCAGAAAGATAAAAAAGAGTAAAATCCCTTTCTTTGAAGTTAATTACCATCTGCAACATCTTTCAATTTTTGCAAGTCTAAAATTTTGCTGACTTGTTATGAACGGGTTAATTCTTTAATTTCATAGACAATGTGACAGCTAGAGATATCGTAGATGGACACAGAGAGAAAAGTTTGAGGTTATTGTGGAACATTATACTTCATTACCAAATAGAGATACTACTGAACAAAGCACAACTGAGAGAGATTGACCTTCAGAAAACAAGTCTCTGCAAGATGGATGCTTGGAAAAACATTGTGGAAAATAAAGAAATTGCTTGTCACAAGCAATTTCTTTATTTTCCTCCATGTTTTCTACCCAGCAAGACCACAAAATGGAAAAAAATAACTCACTTATTCACTTGAAATTGTTGTCTGCAGCATCTTTGAATATATAATTTGGAGCATTCTAGAATATTGCTAGTTGGTAATGGATTAATCCATGTTGGTCTCAAATGCGAAAAGAAGCCTTATTTCAGATTTTGTCTAATACTTTGTACTAATTTTACAGACAATGTGACAGCCCGAGATATTGTAGATGGACACAGAGAGAAAAGTTTGAGGTTATTGTGGAACATTATACTCCATTACCAAATAGAGGTACTGCTGAACAAAGCACAACTGAGAGAGAGATTGACCTTCTAGAGAAAAATCTCAAGGTCAAGAATCAACTAGGTCAAGAATCAAAGCACAACTGAGAGAGGAGATTGACCTTCAGAAAGCAAGTCTCTACAAGATAGATGCTTGGAAAAACATTTTGGAAAATAAAGAAATTGCTTGTCACAAGCAATTTCTTTATTTTTCACAATTTTTTCTACCCAGAAAGATAAAAAAGAGAGAGTAAAATTCCATACACTTGAAGATAATTGTTGTCCGCAACAACTTTGAAATTTTGCAAGTCTAAAATTTTGCCGACTTGTTATGAACGGGTTAATTCTTTAATTTTACAGACAATGTGACAGCCCGAGATATCGTAGATGGACACAGAGAGAAAAGTTTGAGGTTATTGTGGAACATTATACTTCATTACCAAATAGAGATACTACTGAACAAAGCACAACTGAGAGAGGAGATTGACCTTCAGAAAACAAGTCTCTAGCTATAAGATAGATGCTTGGAAAAACATTGTGGAAAATAAAGAAATTGCTTGTCACAAGCAATTTCTTTATTTTCCTCCATGTTTTCTACCCAGCAAGACCACAAAATGGAAAAAATAACTCACTTATTCACTTGAAATTGTTGTCTGCAGCATCTTTGAATATATAATTTGGAGCATTCTAGAATATTGCTAGTTGGTAATGGATTAATCTATGTTGGTCTCAAATGCGAAAAGAAGCCTTATTTCAGATTTTGTCTAATACTTTGTACTAATTTCACAGACAATGTGACAGCCCGAGATATCGTAGATGGACACAGAGAGAAAAGTTTGAGGTTATTGTGGAACATTATACTTCATTACCAAATAGATATACTGCTGAACGAAGCACAACTGAGAGAGGAGATTGACCTTCAGAAAACAAGTCTCTACACAGGGCTTTTTCGCCTATTCCGTAGGGGCCGATATTCGGCCCCATTCCCAAACCAAAACGGCCCCAATTTTTTCCCAATTCAGAAAAAAAAATCCCAATCCAAAGTACTGGCATGAACAGTAATGGGTTTCACATCTGGACTGTGTGCCGATTATCAGCTGAGAATCCAATATCTAATTGGCCAAATCAGCCATATGTCATAAATTACATAATATGCGTGTGTAAAAATACCCAAGTGTGTTATGCAGTCATTCAGGTAAATCGCCGATCTTCGCAGCCGTAAATTGTAAATTAATTAGGGCTGTATATCAAAGAAATCCAAAAAATTCTTCGGTACTTTAGTCAGATCTTGTTACCTATCTGATATTTTATTGTTTAGACTGTTTGATGCTCTTGGGAAAAACAGATGCAGTAGTAAAAAAATTAATGTCATGGGTTTTCGCGATGTAAACAAAGTATTGATCAAAGTTGATAGGAGGAAAATTAAAGCTGTATACAATCAAAGATCCATATTTTTTCAGCTAAATATGCTTGAAAACTGATTTTAGATTTTAACAAAACTATTCTATAGTTTCTAAATAAGAGTTAGATGACATGGGGGGGGGGGGGCGTACGGTGGGTATTTCAGTTCTGTGGATCATTAGTACTTTCTGTTTCAGAAAAATATTTAATCCTTTCCCTGACAACAAAATTTTTACAGTGGTCCAATTCTAAAGCTGTTACAGACAACAAAATAAATGTTACTAAAAATGTAAAGCCTGTGAATGATATAGCTCAAAACACAGAGGAGAAAATGCCTATCACTGACCAGCATTTTGTCTGCATGTTTTACCAAGCTTATGTAAACATGGATGTCAAAACCAAGTCTTGTTTGGGAAAGAATGAAGCAAAAAAAAAAAAAAAAAAAAAAAAAATGCAGGACTTCAATTTTCAACATGATTTTGTCTTGTTGGTGAGAGTTGTGATTCTGGGATATGGTTTAGCTCAGTTGTTTTGAATAATTAAAGTCTTACTGCTTATATATTATACTAGTTCTATTTTTTCCCAAATTTGGCATTTTGTCGATAAAATTTTCCCAATTTCGAGCTAGGGGCCCTTTCCCAAAATGCCTGGAAAAAGCCCTGCTACAAGATAAATGCTTGGGAAAAACATTGTGGAAAATAAAGAAATTGCTTGTCACAAGCAATTTCTTTATTTTTCACAATGTTTTCTACCCAGCAAGAGCACAAAATGGAAAAAATAACTCACTTATTCACTTGAAATTGTTGTCTGCAGCATCTTTGAATATATAATTTGGAGCATTCTAGAATATTGCTAGTTGGTAATGGATTAATCCATGTTGGTCTCAAATGCGAAAAGAAGCCTTATTTCAGATTTTGTCTAATACTTTGTACTAATTTCACAGACAACGTGACAGCCAGAGATATCGTAGATGGACACAGAGAGAAAAGTTTGAGGTTATTGTGGAACATTATACTTCATTACCAAATAGAGATACTACTGAACGAAGCACAACTGAGAGAGGAGATTGACCTTCTAGAGAAAAGTCTTTACAAGATAGATGCTTGGAAAACATTGTGGAAAATAAAGAAATTGCTTGTCACAAGCAATTTCTCTATTTTTCACAATGTTTTCCACCCAGAAAGATAAAAAAGAGTAAAATCCCATTCTTTTGAAGTTAATTGCCATCTGCAACATCTTTGAATTTTTGCAAGTCTAAAAGTTTGCCTTCTTGTCATTGGTTAATTCTTTAATTTCACAGACAATGTGACAGCCCGAGATATCGTAGATGGACACAGAGAGAAAAGTTTGAGGTTATTGTGGAACATTATACTTCATTACCAAATAGAGATACTACTGAACGAAGCACAATTGAGAGAGACATGGACCTTCAGAAAACAAGTCTCTACAAGATAGATGCTTGGAAAAACATTGTGGAAAATAAAGAAATTGTTTGTCGACTTGTAATGAACGGGTTAATTCTTTAATTTCACAGACAATGTGACGGCCAGAGATATTGTAGATGGACACAGAGAGAAAAGTTTGAGGTTATTGTGGAACATTATACTTCATTACCAAATAGAGATACTGCTGAATTAAGCACAACTGAGAGAGGAGATTGACCTTCAGAAAACAAGTCTCTACAAGATAGATTCTTGGAAAAACATTGTGGAAAATAAAGAAATTGCTTGTCACAAGCAATTTCTTTATTTTTCACAATTTTTTCTACCCAGAAAGATAAAAAAGAGAGAGTAAAATTCCATTCTTTGAAGTTAATTACCATCTGCAACATCTTTCAATTTTTGCAAGTCTAAAATTTTGCTGACTTTTTATGAATGTGTTAATTCTTTAATTTCACAGACAACGTGACAGCTAGAGATATTGTAGATGGACACAGAGAGAAAAGTTTGAGGTTATTGTGGAACATTATACTCCATTACCAAATAGAGATACTGATGAATGAAGCACAACTGAGAGAGAGATTGACCTTCTTGAGAAAAGTCTCTACAAGATAGATGCTTGGAAAAAACATTGTGGAAAATAAATAAATTGCTTGTCACAAGCAATTTTTTTTTATTTTTCACAATGTTTTTTAGCCAGAAAGATAAAAAAGAGTAAAGTCCCATTCTTTGAAGTTAATTACCATCTGCAACATCTTTCAATATTTGCAGTCTTAAATTTTGCCAACTTGTAATGAATGGGTTAATTCTTTAATTTCACAGACAATGTGACAGCCCGAGATATCGTAGATGGACACAGAGAGAAAAGTTTGAGGTTATTGTGGAACATTATACTTTATTACCAAATAGAGATACTACTTAACGAAGCACAACTGAGAGAGAGAGAGAGAGATTGACCTTCAGAAAACAAGTCTCTACAAGATAGATGCTTGAAAAAACATTGTGGAAAATACAGAAATTGCTTGTCACAAGCAATTTCTTTATTTTTCACAATGTTTTCCACCCAGAAAGATAAAAAAGAGTAAAATTCCATTCTTTGAAGTTAATTTCCATCTGCAACATCTTTCAATTTTTGCAAGTCTAAAATTGTGTCGACTTGTTATGAACAACTGAGAGAGGAAATTGACCTTCAGAAAGCAAGTCTCTACAAGATAGATGCTTGGAAAAACATTGTGGAAAATAAAGAAATTGCTTGTCACAAGCAATTTCTTTATTTTTCACAATGTTTTTTAGCCAGAAAGATAAAAAAGAGTAAAATTCCATTCTTTTGAAGTTAATTACCGTCTGCAACATCTTTCAATTTTTGCAAGTCTAAAATTTTGCTGACTTGTAATGAATGGGTTAATTCTTTAATTTCACAGACAATGTGACAGCCAGAGATAGTGTAGATGGACACAGAGAGAAAAGTTTGAGGTTATTGTGGAACATTATACTTCTTGTCATTGGTTAATTCTTTAATTTCACAGACAACGTGACAGCCAGAGATATTGTAGATGGACACAGAGAGAAAAGTTTGAGGTTATTGTGGAACATTATACTTCATTACCAAATAGAGATACTACTGAATGAAGCACAACTGAGAGAGGAGATTGACCTTCTAGAGAAAAGTCTCAAGGTCAAGAATCAACTACAGAGGCTGCTCAAGTATACAAACTGTAAGTCATGGTATAACCCTTTGTCAAACAAGTCACCTGCACTGGTGGTAGGTTGTACTGTAGAGTTTTAATTATTCAGTCTCTTGTTTGATGCTAGCCTGTGACTAATATCCTTAACAACATTTGTTTCCAAGCAATTGGTTGATATTCATAGTCAGTTTTTTTGACAAGACCGACGTCCCATCTCTATATGACCTTAGCTGTTGAGTTGGACGTGAGACTCCATTCAATCCATTGATAATCATATGTCTAAGTGAGATGAGCAGCTGGAGGCTGGGAAGTGATATTTTGTAGTATTGGTGATTTACTTTGACATGGCTTATCATAAATTACACACTTGAACTTTTTCCCTAAAAATAGTTCACTCACTTTAAGTTTTTTTTACTAAGAAACTGGGGCCGATTACAGGCCCCTTCCCCTCAGAAAATTTTTCCCCTAAAGATGCATTTCCCCCAACAAATCAATTTTCCCCTCTTAAACAAAGCTATTATGCATGCAAAAATGTTATATCTTTGCTTGTCTTACTATTTAAATATCATATACTTGGTTTTTGTGTCTTGGATTTCATTTCTATATACTTTTATGATAAAACTTAGAAACTCTCCATTGAAAAATTGAGCAATGAATATTCCCCTAGAGTTGTATTTTTCCCCAAATTCAGGGCCCTGGGCCCCTTCCCCTAACCTTAAAAAAAGTCCTGACTCACATTTTCTTGTAATCCTTTTATACCAGTGAACTATCATATGTCACTTGGAATTATGTTAGACTAGTTGTAAAGTATGTACATGTCTTGCATAAGGACTTGCACCATGTCAAGTGAAATCAGTAATTATACTGGTGAAAGAAATGACAGGAATCTATGGTTAGGTGTTCAGGGCAGTACCTCGTATCTACAGACATGTAACTCCAGATTGAATGTGTTACTAAAGTGGTGCAGGGATGTCTGTGCCTTCTATAAAAAAATATGATGATGAAATTATTGGAGAATAGCATGGATCTTGATCAGACTGGGTTTGCACAGGCTGGTCATTATTCATGTGGGTCTCAAATGCAATGTATGCCATTGTGGAACCCTTTTTATGCCCCCGATAGGGAGGCATCATAAATTTGACTTGTCCGTCCGTCCGTCTGTCTGTCCGTCATTCCGTCCAAAAACTTTAACATTGGCCATAACTTCCTTATTACTTAACATATTCGCTTCATACTTTACCACAACATTCCTTGGTACATTACCTTTCTGTAGGCACATACTTTGGTGACCTTGACCCCTGGATGACCTTGACCTTGAACATAGATTGGCCATAATTTATAATCAAAGCGGTGTCGGGGGCATTGTCATCTTACAGTGACAGCTCTTGTTCTAGAATCTTTCTAATTTGTGTTTATTACAGCTGAGAGACCATCGAGGGATTCAGAAGGGCCGGACCTACACACACAAAACCCTAGACTGAATTTGCTACTTAAATGGTGCAGAGCTGTCTGTGCCTTCTATAATATCAAGGCAAGTATCCTACATGCAGGAGCATGAGATTGCTTTCTTATTGATTTCTTGTTCAATTTGAAAGCTACTGCAGACTGTGTGCAGAAAGGTTGAATGTGAAATCTTCACAATAGGTTAATCAAAATAGCAAAAAATGGCAAAGATTTGGACTTGCCAAATTTGAATGCTGCTGTAGACAATAAAATGGACGATTGATATCTATAGACATGTGTATATTATAGCACAGAAAATATTATGTTAGGTTAATCTAGTGAGGCTAAAATTGGGAATTAACAGATGATTCTTGACAGTGTATTTATCATTGCTACAAAGTGTTTTGGATAGACTGTGATGATTTACAGACAAGTAAATGTATTAACATTAATCATGTAAGTAAAGAAACATGCAGAAATTCCATGTTAATACAACTGTTTTCAAATCTATAGATGAGACTCAATGTAACTTATGACTGTAATTTTAGGTGGAGAATTTCACCGTTTCCTTCTCTGATGGGAGAGCACTCTGTCACATTATTCACTACTATCATCCAGGGTTATTGCCCTTGGATGCCATTCACAATGATACAAGCTGTACACACTTGGAAAAAATGGAGAAAAATAGGCACAAAAACATAGACGCTAGCTTTAATGACAGTTCATTGGCAGATTTTGGAGGTTAGTTTACCCTTTTTCTGTCTCGTTGTTATGCTATCAAATTAATCTTTCATACTATTGTGATGTCAAACAGTTACATTGTATCAGTGTTGTTACCGGTATTTAGCATTGACCATTGAAAGTCTAGACTCTACACATGTAGTAACCACACACTCAGCATACAAACAATAAAAGTCATCCAATGAAATTGAATTTACTTGCACATGAATTCATAACAGATTGCTTCAATTATGAATTATGCATTATGTTGTCTATGATTATGTTGATTCTATTTTTGGTTGTAAATTTAGGTTCCAGCCATTGAAATGTGTATTTTTAGATTCTGTTCGTTACAGCCAATGATTGGTTGATGAAAGCCTGCCAAGGCCCCAAGATTAGACATGATTTGCTTTGTATTGAGAGATTGATTGTTTCATAGTAAAATATAATAAAACAAAAACAAATGAATGGAGAGTAATGGCAAAATAACAAGCATAATCTTGCGGGACAGTTTCCAGTTCTTGTTTAACCCATAACCATTCAGTGACATCTTTTAACACTCCACAAGATAAAGGCTGTGGAAAACATCATGGAAAATGAACAAATTGCTGGTGACAAGCAATTTCTTCATTTCCCACAATGTTTTCTATGTGAAAAGAGCAAAAAATGTAAAATTTCATTCACTTGAAATTGTCGTCTGCATCATCTTTGAATTTAGACTTGTCTAAAGTTTTGCTGTTTGGTAATGGGTTAATGTATACATACAAATAAGACTGGTTATAAAGTAGACATTTGTTTATTTCATTCAGATACAGAGGACCCAGAGGTGTACCAACAGTTACTGAACAATGAGAAGGAAAACTTCAAAATTCTGTTTGATAAGGTAGGACTAACTAAACAAAGGATTTATTCCTTTCCCAAACGACAAAAATTTAGGGTGATCCACTTCAAAAACTGTAAAAAATGACAAAATGGATGTTATCAAAGATAGGATTTGTGTAAAATATGGCTCAGAAAATATTGAGACTAAAGGAGAAACTTATCAGCGGTTTCTTCTTTTGTTTCAATGTTTTCCCAAGCCTTATCTGATAGGGACATCAAAACCAGGTCTTGTTTGGGAAAGGGTTAAGATGAGGCCTAGAAAAGGTGTCTTGAATCCTTTTCCAAAAGATAACAATTTAGACTTTACTTCTAATTTGAAAATATCTGAAAATGACAAAATCAAATGACCTAATTAGTCCCCTACCGGTGTTCACACCGGAGGGGACTATAGGTTTGCCCTCCGTCTGTCCGTCCGTCTGTCCGTCCGTCTGTCCGTCCGTCCGTCCGTCCGTCCGTCTGTCCGCTCAAATCTTGATCCCGCGATAACTTAATAACTAAGCAAGCGTTTTTGATGAAAGTTGGTATATGACTAGATGGCAATGTGTAGATTATGCACATCATTTTATTTTTGTTTTTCGACTTAAATTGAGGTTGCTATGGTTACGGAAATAGTGAAAATATGGCCAAAAATGGGATCCTGCGATAACTTAATAACTAAGCAAGCGTTTTTGATGAAAGTTGGTATATGACTAGATGGCAATGTGTAGATTATGCACATCATTTTATTTTTGTTTTTTGACTTAAATTGAGGTTGCTATGGTTACGGAAATAGTGAAAATATGGCCAAAAATGGGATCCTGCGATAATATAATAACTAAGCAAGCTAGTTTGATGAGACTTGGTATATGACTATATGGCAATGTGTAGATTATGCACATCATTTTATTTTTGCTTTTAGACTAAAATTGTTGTTGCTATGGTTACGGAAATAGTGAAAATATGGCAAAAAATATTGGATCCTGCGATAAGTTAATAAGTAAGCAAGCTAATTTGATGAGACTTGGTATATTACTAGATGTCAATGTGTAGATTATGCACATCATTTTATATTTGTTCTTTGACAAAAAGTGCGGTTGCTATGGTAACGGAAATAGTGAAAATATGGCAAAAAATGGATCCTGCAATAACTTAATAACTAAGCAAGCTAACTTGATGAAACCTGTTTTAAAATGTAAAAAAAAATTATAAGCCATGTTAGTCAGGGTGGTGATGCAGCAGTATTAATCACCTCCAGTTGGGCATAACATTTCATATGTTTGACAATTATTTTGATGACTTGTTCATCTTAATCTATTATTGATTACCATATTGAGTCAATGTGAAGCCGGTAGGGGACTTTATGTGTTGCATACAACACCAGATACTTGTTGAAAATAGAAACTCATAATTTATAGCAAATTATTTCTTGAGGGAAAGGGAGTTAACACTGATAATCAGCAAAAATCTTTAAAATTTTCTTCACTTTAAATTGTTAGCTCACCTGAGCACGAAGTGCTCAAGGTGAGCTATTGTGGTCGCTTTTTGTCCGTCGGCGTCCGTCTGTCTGTCCGTCCGCCTGTCTGTCCGTCTGTCTGTCCGTCTGTCTGTTCACATTTTGTTGTTACCACTCTAGCACCCACAAATATTGACCAATCTTAACCAAACTTGATCAAAACATGTATGATCATAAGATCTCAGATGAGTTTGATTTTGAGTCAGATCGGACCAGGAAGTCCAGAGTTATGTGCCCTTGAACGTCAAAAATGGCTAGTTTTGGCTTTGTTACCACTCTAGTATCTACAAATATTGACCAATCTTAACCAAACTTGGTCAAAATATGTATGACCATAAGTTCTTGGATGAGTTCGATTTTGGGTCAGATCGGATCAGGAAGTGCGGAGTTATGCGCCCTTGAATATCAAAAATCGCTAGTTTTGACTTTGTTACCACTCTAGCATCTATAAATATTGACCAATCTTGACCAAACTTTGTCAAAACATGTATGACAATAAGCTCTTGGCTGAGTTTGATTTTGGGTCAGATAGGATCAGGAAGTCAGGAGTTATGCGCCCTTGAATATCAAAAATAGCTAGTTTCGACTTTGTTACCACTCTAGCATCTACAAATATTGACCAATCAAAACAAAACTTGGCTAGAATTTTGGTAACCATACAATAATGAATGAGTTTGATTTCAAGTCTGGAGTTATGTGCCCTTGAATTTGACAAATTTGCTGTTTTCGACTTTGTTTACACTTTAGCATCTACATTTATTGACCAATCAAGACAAAACTTGGCAACAATGTTGGTAACCATAAGATGCTGAATGAGTTTAAATTTTCAGCTTGATCGGACGAGAAAAACCAGAGTTATTGGCCCTTGAATTTCACAAAATTGCCATTTTCGACTTTATTTTCACTCTAAAAACACAAATATTGACCAGTCAAGACTCAACTTTGTCACAATGTTGGTGACCATGAGATCTTATATGATTTCATTTTTCATATTGATCAGACTAGAAAAACCAGAGTTGTGTGCCCTTGATGGTGACAAAATTGCCGATTTTGTTTTTAATTTCACTCAAACAGCAATAAATATTGACCAATCAAAAAACAACTTGGACATAAGGTTGATGAGAATATCTTTATCAGAACAGAGTTATGTGCCCTGGATTATGACAAAATTGATGTTTGTTTATCGACATGGTTTTCACTTTAACAGCCACAAATATTGATCATTAAAGATTAAGAATGCTGTTTTCAGCTGGATCATAATCTCGCATCTTAAGTTTCGTGTTCTTGTCTCAGAGATACCTAGGTCATGTAAAAGGTGGGTCTTGTTCTGCATGGAGAAAGTTCAAACTTCTATCAGGTGAGCGATCCAGGGCCATCTTGGCCCTCTTGTTGTCTTTTTAAAACATCTTTGAATTAGAACAAGTCAAAACTTTTATTGTCTGGCAATTGGTTAATATTTTTTCATGAACACATTTTAGGTGAAGGAGCTAGGAGGAATACCACTGATGTTAAAATGGTCTGACATGTCCAACATGATCCCGGACGAGAAAGTGGTTGTGACATATTTACTCTGTGTGTGCACATCTTCTTGACATATGGCACAAGTCACACATTTAACATTATTTCTTTAATACCTCACCACACATTAACCTTTTTTCACTCTCCACAAGAGAATCGCTTTGGAAAATATTGTGGAAAATGAAAAAATTGCTTGTTACAAGCAATTTCTTCATTTCCCATGATATTTTCTGTCCAGAAAGACCAAAACTGTAAAGTTTTTTTATTTGAAATTGTCGTCTCCAACAATTTTAAATTTAGACCAGTCAAAGTTTTTGTTGTCTTGTAATATTTTTCCGTTGACACATTTTAGGTGAAAGAACTTGGAGGTATACCCTTGATGTTGAAATGGTCTGACATGTCCAACACAATCCCGGACGAGAAAGTGGTTGTCACATATCTACTGTACTTGTGTGCACGGCTACTAGATATACGACACGAGTCACGAGCTGCGCGGGTTATACAGTTGGCTTGGAGAAAATATAGAGTGAAACATGCGGAGAAAGAGTTTGAGGTAAGGATCCAGGGTCTAACATAATTACATTAAATCTTTCCCGAACAAGATCAGGGCCGCATTTAACCTATGAAGGTACAAATACTTTTTGTGTAATTACTTGTAGAAACAACCCTGATTGGCCTAATCTGATTTCTCATGCAATCAAATGGTTTGTCACACTGTTTACAATGTGGTCGTAAGATTGTTAGTAAAATTGGACCCAGGTGTTTTTATGCCCCCTTATCTAAGGATTGGGGGCATATTGTCCATCTGTCTGTCAGTGTGTTCATCTGTCTCTCCATCTGTCTGTCTGAAAACTAATCCTGACTTAAAGCTTTGGTAGATTTATCACTCAAAAAATTATTGCAGAATTGTATTTCACTTGTAACACATCTTGTTTTTCTACCACAGATCAAGGGAAAAGCTGCTTTGAAGATACAGAGAGTTGTTAGAGATTTCCTGGCTAGAAGAAAACATGAGCGTCGTGAAGAATCAGCGATGGTGTTACAGCGCATGTGGAGAGGTTACCGCGCCAGGATGAGGCTCAAACAACTCAAACTGGAGAAACAGATGGCGCAGCAACAACATGCTGTTTGTCTGCTGCAGGTATATTAGTTGTCAAATAATTTGTTACTTTTGCAATGTTCTCAATGTTTACTAAAGCTTTTTCTGTAAAACAAATTATAATGCTTCATAATCAACTGAAACAGTATGCCATTTGTGATATAGGTACATAAAAGTGTTAGCTAGAATTTTACATATAGCATTTTAAATATCATCGCTTTTCAACCAAAACCTTGTATCTGCAGCTTAAAATAAGCTGCAGTTACAAAGTTTTCATTGAAAAAGCATCTATATTAAAGCATATATAGTGCCTATGCTACCATGGTTCCAGATCTTTTTGTCCATGTGCAGTTTGATTACAATTCATTCTGCTGTTTTAACAAATTATATTTCAATAATACTGAAGACTGTCCTAATACGACAACTGTTACCTAAGACAAAATGGATTTCAATAAAAACAGAAATGGTGTACATTATACGAATATTTAGTGGAAAGGAAAAACTGCTTGTTACTCAACTTGTTTAATTTCAAACAGAGAAAGTGAGATTAGAAAAGCTTGTTGTAAAAGAAGAAAATGCTAATTACCAACATTTCTTTTCTTTACCACAATATTTCGAAGCTGCTTTCTTCAGAAGTTTGAAAATTCAAGATTATATGATTATGATTTGTTGAAATTTCGGCAAGACAAAGGTCACTAAACCCTTTCCCAAACAAGACATGGTTTCAATGTGCGTATTTGAAACATTTTCGAAAAGCACTGCAAGAAAAGAAGATTATGCTGATTGTCAACATTTTCTCCTTTACTTCCAATACTTTTCATGCTTTGATACACATTCCCGACATTTGGTATCACTGATTTTGTCGTCAGCATCATCTAAATCCAAATTTGTTTGGAAAAAGCTTTAACCCTTTTCCAAAACAAGACCTGGTTTTGACATCTAATTGAATAGGTTTGGGAAAACATAGAGACAAAAGAAGAAACTGCTGATAACCAGCAGTTTCTCCTTTTGTCTCAATGTTTTCTATGCTATATC
The DNA here is from genome assembly GCA_963680895.1 of Fragum sueziense. Lineage (NCBI taxonomy): Eukaryota > Metazoa > Mollusca > Bivalvia > Cardiida > Cardiidae > Fragum > Fragum sueziense. The sequence goes on from OY804605.1 coordinate 33,857,915, forward strand.
ATACATAAATTTAATCCTAACATCCATTTTGCTGTCTTCAGCAGCTTTTGAATTGGACCACCCTTAGAATTAGTCGTTCAGGAAAGGGTTAAAATTGTTTGATTTCTATTCCACAGAGAGCTGTACTGGGTTATCTACACAGACGTCGATATGTGCAGATGAAGGCGTCCATTATACAGTTACAGGCACATTGTCGTGGATATCTGACGAGAAAGAAGAGATCCGACGCTGCCATCGTCATTCAGTCAGCCTGGAGGTCATATGTTGTCAGAAAACATGTTGACAAAATGAGATCATCCATTTGTAAGATACAGAGTTGTATAAGAGGTTACACGGTCAGAAAGGAGTTTGAAAACTACAAGAATGCTGTAATCTCAGTTCAGAGAAGATTTAGGGCTAATTTGGCAGCCAAGAAATGTCAGAGGGACTTTGTACGTGCTAAGAAATCATGTGTTGTGATACAGAAGTATTGGAGAAGTTTTGTTGCAAGAAGAAATGAAAAGCGTGAGAGAGCTGCCGTGAAACTACAGGCTGTATTTAGGGGTTATTTAGAAAGGAGAGCATATCTGAATAAGAGGAAAGCTGCCGTAGTTATTCAATCTGCAATCAGAGGTTATATGAAGAGATCCGAGTTTTTACATAAGAAGAAAGGTGTAGTTACGATACAGAAACACTTCAGGAACTATCTGACCATGAGGCAGACGAGGCTGAATTATCTAGAGTTTAGAGAAGCCACAATTTTCCTACAGGCCCAACGCAGAATGATTGTGGAGAGACGACGGTACGAGGGTGTAGTTAGATGTGTAGTGAAGATACAGTCCACGGTCAGAATGTTTCTGGAGAGAGTGCGGTATAGACGAAGGTTAGAGGCACAGAGGTATCTGATAGAATGGGGCGCTGCCATCACTATACAGTCCGTAGTTAGAGGGTTCCTGGTCAGGAAACATGTAGCCAAACAAAACAAGGCTGTAACGGTTATACAGGCGTGCTTCAGACAGGTGGCTGAGAGAAGGAAGTATCTGATGTTAAGTACGGCTGTACTGAAATGTCAAACCAGAGTGAGGGCTAATATACTGGCAAGGCAACAAAGATTGGAGTATGAGAGACTGAGACAAGCTAGTGTTACAGTACAGGCGTTATATAGAGGTAAACAATGTAGACAGCAATATCTGAAGGACAGGGAGAACATTATCAGACTGCAGGCATGTGTCAGGATGGTGATCACAAGACGATCCTACAAGGCTGTCAAATCTGCTGTAAATGTCATACAGGTACGTTACAGAGCCAAGAAGGCAGGGGATGAATGTCGTCAGGTGCTACTGACCATGTCTACTGCAGCGCGGACCATACAGTCTGTCTACAGGGGATATTGTGTACGTAGAGACCTGTACCGACAACACCGGGCAGCCACCGTCATACAGACGCGGGTCAGGGGTGTGCTACAGAGGTCAAGGTTACAGAGACTGAGGGAGGTCACGGTGATGTGTCAACACAAGGTCAGGGCAAAACTTGCTGGTAAACGTCAACTCTTGAACTACCTAACCATGAAGAAAGCTGCAGTTGTAATACAGAAGTTTTATAGAGCACAGAAATGTAGATCATCATACAGGACTGAGTATAGGAAGATTGTGACGGTGCAGTCTCTATGTAGAATGTATCTAGATAGACAAAGGTATCTGAAACAGAGACAAGCTGCTGTGGTTATACAGAGAAGGTTTAGGGCAAAACAGTTTGCCAATCTGTGTCAGAATGAGTACAAGAATGTCAGAAATGCAGCCATAACATTACAAGCAGCGTTTAGGGGTATGATAGTGAGGAAGGACATAAATAAACAATGCAAAGCAGCAGTGTGTATAAAGAAACATGTTAAGAGCTTCGCACAGAGAAGGAGGTATTTGAAACAAAAACATTCTGCTGTGGTTATACAGAGAAGATTCAGGGCCAAACAGTTAGCTACTTTGTGTCAAAATGAATACAATAATCTGAGAAAAGCAGCCATAACATTACAAGCAGCGTTTAGGGGTATGAGAGCGAGAAGGGACATTTATAACCAATATGAGGCAGCTGTGTGCATACAGAAACATGTTAAGAGCTTCGCACAGAGAAGGAGGTATTTGAAACAGAAGCATTCGGCTGTGGTTATACAGAGAAGATTCAGGGCTAAACAACTGGCTATTGTGTGCCAGAATGAATACAACAGTATGAGAAAGGCAGCCATAACATTACAGGCAGCATTTAGGGGTATGAGAGTAAGAAATTACATAAATAAACACCACCGTGCAGCAGTGTGTATACAGAAACATGTGAGGAGATTCATCCAGAGACGTAAGTACCTACATCTCGTGAACGCTGTGGTTACTGTACAGAGACTGTATCGTGCCAACATGGCTGCCAGAGTATGTAGGGATGTGTACACTAGCCAGAAATCTGCGGTGGTCATTCTGCAGGCAGCCTGGCGTGGGTGTGTGGTGAGGAGAGAGGTGAACAGACAACACACTGCAGCTACACGTATACAGAAATATGTGAAGGCATTTATACAGAGGAGAAGATACACTCTGACTAAAACAGCCGCAATTACAATACAGAGGTTGTATTTGGCTAAAAGAGAAATGAAAGCATGTAGAAATCAGTACCTTCAAACAAAGTCTGCAGCCATGATCATACAGAGAGTATTTAGAGGTTTTAAAGTGAGGAGAGACCTCCAGCATCAACATATGTCAGCCATGTTGATTCAGGCTGTGTATAGAGGTTATGTCCAGCGCTGTAGGTACTTGAAGTTGAAACTGTCGGTGATCGCATGTCAGAGAAGGTACAGGGCTAATGTACTGTGTAAATCATCACAGACAGACTATCACACAGTGAGGAATGGTGTGATCAGGTTACAGGCGCTTGTACGTGGTACACTCTGTAGGAAGATGTACAGACGGACGCTTGCTGCTAGAACCATACAGTCTGTGTATAGGATGTATAGATGCAGGACAGACTACCAGTCTACACGACATTGTGTTATCAAGTGTCAGGCAGTGATTAGAGAATTTATAGCAAGGACAAGGTATAACCAACACAAACAAATATGGAATGCTGCTTGTATCATACAGAGAAGATGGAGAGCTAGAGTGAAAGGTCACGATCAGCGAAGGTCATTCCTAGAGTTCAAGAGATCAGCTGTTACGATTCAGAAGTATTTTAGAGGTAAGACAGCTAGACATGACTTCCAGATGAAGAGGACTGCTGCCATTAAACTACAGGCGGCAGAGAGAGGTCTGCAGCACAGACGAAGATTCTCCCACCAGAAACAAGCTGCGGTGAAGATACAGTCTGTACTGCGTGGTTATATGTGTAGGAGGAGATACCAACAACTCAAAAATACTGTCATTATGTGCCAAACTATGTACAGGGCGAAACAAATGGGGATACAGGAACGACAGAACTTTATTCACAAGAAGAAATGTATTGTGATAATTCAGTCTGTGATTCGAGGATTTTTATGTAGAAGGGAATACAAGAAAATTGTGACGGCCACTGTTAAAATCCAGTCTGCTTACAGAGGGTATGTCGCGAAGAAGAGTTATAATACATGGCGATCGGCAGCGCGTGTATTACAGACACACTGGAGGGCGGAGCTACTCTGCCGTCAACACGTCTTCAAATATCAGGCCTTGAAAGATGCAGCTATTATTGTACAGAAAAACTACAGAGCCAAGAAGGTCCGAGAAAATTATTTGCAAAAGATAGAATCAATCAGAATGATACAGTCGAATATCCGAGTCTGGGCTGCTATAAGAAGGATGCGAGAGTTACTGCACAGGAAGAGAGCGGAAAGGGAGGCAATGTTGGGGAGATTCGCGAAGGCTGCACTGGTCCATCGAGCGGCAATTCAGATACAGAGATGTTACAGAAACTATCACATGATGAAGATTGCCAAGGAAAAAGTTCACAGCGTTACACTTATACAGGTTGGTAAAATTCTTTTACTGCTCAATTATCACGGTGGATAATCACATGATACAATATTTTCAGAAAATCTTTAATAATTTTGTAAATACTGGACGGATTTGAATTTGGTTTGAAGCAGAGAATGTGGACAGACGTCACGCATTAGATGGACGTGGTTGAATTTTGAAAATTCAACTGATAAAAAAGTTATTGAAGATAAACCAAAATTTTGGTTTATCTTCAATAACTTTTTTACCAGTTGATTTTTCAAAAATCCAACACATCCAGCTTATTCCTGGCATTTTCCTACCTTCTCTGTTTCAAACCAAATTAAAATTGGTCAAGTATTAAAGATATTGAAGATATTGAAGATTATCGGAAATTCTGAATCACATGATTTTACAACATGATTATAATGCATGTGTGTGAAGTTAGCTGCCAGTTGCCAGTTACCAGTTGCCAATTCAATGGGCAACTGGCAACTGGCAGTTAACTTCACATCCAGTTGCCGATTCAAAAATGAACAAAATGTGAATTGGTAACTGGCAACTGGCAGCTAACTTCACACATGCAGCTGCCAATTCAAAATGCGCCCGAATAGGCAACCGGCAACTGGCAGCTGACTTCACACTTACAGATGTCAATTCAAAATGAATCGAAGCCCCGAATAGGCAACCGGCAACTGGCATCTAACTTCACACATGCAGCTGCCAATTCAAAATAAATCGGAGTCCTGAATAGGCAACCGGCAACTGGCAGCTAACTTCACACATGCAGCTGCCAATTCAAAATAAATCGGAGTCCCGAATAGGCAACCGGCAACTGGCAGCTAAGTTCACACATACAGCTGCCAATTCAAAATGAATCAAATTATCGAATTGGCAACTGGCAGCTGATTTCACACTTACAGATGCCAATTCAAAATGAATCGAAGCCCCGAAGAGGCAACCGGCAACTGGCAACTAACTTCACACTTACAGCTGCCAATTCAAAAATAGATCGGAGTCCGGTAAAGACAACCGGCAACTGGCAGCTAACTTCACACTTACAGCTGCCAATTCAAAATAAAAGATAAACAGTCATGAATCGTGTAATTTGAACTGCCAGCTAACTTCACATCCAGTTGCCTATTCAACAATGCACAAATAGTGAATTGGCAACTGGCAACTGGCAACTGGCAGCTAACTTCACACTGACAGCTGCCAATTCAAAATAAAGGATAACAGTCATGAATCGTGTAATTCCAACTGGCAGCTAACTTCACATCCAGTTGCCTATTCAACAATGCACAACTAGTGAATTGGCAACTGGCAACTGGCAGCAAACTTCACACTTACAGCTGCCAATTCAAAATAAAGGATAAACAGTCATGAATCGTGTAATTCGAACTGGCAGCTAACTTCACATCCAGTTGCCTATTTAACAATGCACAAATTGTGAATTGGCAACTGGCAACTGGCAGCTAACTTCACACTTATAGCTGCCAATTCAAAATAAAGGATAAACAGTCATTAATCGTATAATTCGAACTGGCAGCTATATGTTCACATCCAGTTGCCTATTCAACAATGCACAAATAGTGAATTGGCAACTGGCAAATGGCAACTAACTTCACACTTACAGCTGCCAATTCAAAATAAAGGATAAACAGTCATGAATCGTGTTATTCGAACTGGCAGCTAACTTCACATCCAGTTGCCTATTCAACAATGCACAAATAGTGAATTGGCAACTGGCAACTGGCAGCTAACTTCACACTTACAGCTGCCAATTCAAAATAACGGATAAACAGTCATGAATCGTGTTATTCGAACTGGCAGCTATAACTTCACATCCAGTTGCCTATTCAACAATGCACAAATAGTGAATTGGCAACTGGTAACTGGCAGCTAACTTCACACTTACTGCAGCCAATTCAAAATAAAGGATAAACAGTCATGAATCGTGTAATTCGAACTGGCAGCTAACTTCACATCCAGTTGCCTATTCAACAACGCACAAATAGTGAATTGGCAACTGGAAACTAACTTCACACTTACAGCTGCCAATTCAAAATAAAGGATAAACAGTCATGAATCGTGTAATTCGAACTGGCAGCTATAACTTCACATCCAGTTGCATATTCAACAATGCACAAATAGTGAATTGGCAACTGGCAACTGGCAGCTAACTTCACACTTACAGCTGCCAATTCAAAATAAAGGATAAACAGTCATGAACCGTGTAATTCGAACTGGCAGCTAACTTCGCATCCAGTTGCCTATTCAACAATGCACAAATAGTGAATTGGCAACTGGCAACTGGCAGCTCACTTCACACTTACAGCTGCCAATTCAAAATAAAGGATAAACAGTCATTAATCGTGTTATTCGAATTGACAGCTAACTTCACATCCAGTTGCCTATTCAACAATGCACAAATAGTGAATTGGCAACTGGCAGCTAACTTCACACTTACAGCTGCCAATTCAAAATAAAGGATAAACAGTCATGAATCGTGTAATTCAAACTGGCAGCTAACTTCACATCCAGTTGCCTATTCAACAATGCACAAATAGTGAATTGGCAACTGGCAACTGGCAGCTAACTTCACACTTACAGCTGCCAATTCAAAATAATGGATAAACAGTCATGAATCGTATAATTCGAACTGGCAGCTAACTTCACATCCAGTTGCCTATTCAACAATGCACAAATAGTGAATTGGCAACTGGTAACTGGCAGCTAACTTCACACTTACAGCTGCCAATTCAAAATAAAGGATAAACAGTCATGAACCGTGTAATTCGAACTGGCAGCTAACTTCACATCCAGTTGCCTATTCAACAATGCACAAATAGTGAATTGGCAACTGGCAACTGGCAGCTAACTTCACACTTACAGCTGCCAATTCAAAATAAAGGATAAACAGCCATGAATCGTGTAATTCGAACTGGCAGCTATAACTTCACATCCAGTTGCCTATTCAACAATGCACAAATAGTGAATTGGCAACTGGCAACTGGCAGCTAACTTCACACTTACAGCTGCCAATTCAAAATAATGGATAAACAGTCATGAATCGTGTAATTCGAACTGGCAGCTAACTTCACATCCAGTTGCCTATTCAACAATGCACAAATAGTGAATTGGCAACTGGCAACTGGCAGCTAACTTCACACTGACAGCTGCCAATTCAAAATAAAGGATAAACAGTCATGAATTGTGTAATTCGAACTGGCAGCTATAACTTCACATCCAGTTGCCTATTCAACAATACACAAATAGTGAATTGGCAACTGGCAACTGGCAGCTAACTTTACACTTACAGCTGCCAATATAAAATAAAGGATAAACAGTCATTAATCGTGTTATTCGAACTGGCAGCTAACTTCACATCCAGTTGCCTATTCAACAATGCACAAATAGTGAATTGGCAACTGGTAACTGGCAGCTAACTTCACACTTACAGCTGCCAATTCAAAATAAAGGATAAACAGTCATGAATCGTGTAATTCGAACTGGCAGCTAACTTCACATCCAGTTGCCTATTCAACAATGCACAAATAGTGAATTGGCAACTGGCAACTGGCAGCTAACTTCACACTTACAGCTGCCAATTCAAAATAAAGGATAAACAGTCATGAATCGTGTAATTCGAACTGGCAGCTATAACTTCACATCCAGTTGCCTATTCAACAATGCACAACTAGTGAATTGGCAACTGGCAACTGGCAGCTAACTTCACACTTACAGCTGCCAATTCAAAATAAAGGATAAACAGTCATGAACCGTGTAATTCGAACTGGCAGCTAACTTCGCATCCAGTTGCCTATTCAACAATGCACAAATAGTGAATTGGCAACTGGCAACTGGCAGCTAACTTCACACTTACAGCTGCCAATTCAAAATAAAAGATAAACAGTCATGAATCGTGTAATTTGAACTGGCAGCTAACTTCACATCCAGTTGCCTATTCAACAATGCACAAATAGTGAATTGGCAACTGGCAACTGGCAGCTAACTTCACACTTATAGCTGCCAATTCAAAATAAAGGATAAACAGTCATGAATCGTGTTATTCGAACTGGCAGCTATAACTTCACATCCAGTTGCCTATTCAACAATGCACAAATAGTGAATTGGCAACTGGCAACTAACTTCACACTTTCAGCTGCCAATTCAAAATAAAGGATAAACAGTGATGAATCGTACAATTCGAACTGGCAGCTATAACTTCACATCCAGTTGCCTATTCAACAATGCACAAATAGTGAATTGGCAACTGGCAACTAACTTCACACTTACAGCTGCCAATTCAAAATAAAGGATAAACAGTCATGAATCGTGTAATTCGAACTGGCAGCTATAACTTCACATCCAGTTGCCTATTCAACAATGCACAACTAGTGAATTGGCAACTGGCAACTGGCAGCTAACTTCACACTTACAGCTGCCAATTCAAAATAAAGGATAAACAGTCATGAACCGTGTTATTCGAACTGGCAGCTAACTTCACATCCAGTTGCCTATTCAACAATGCATAAATAGTGAATTGGCAACTGGCAGCTAACTTCACACTTACAGCTGCCAATTCAAAATAATGGTTAAACCGTCATGAATCGTGTTATTCGAACTGGCAGCTAACTTCACATCCAGTTGCCTATTCAACAATGCACAAATAGTGAATTGGCAACTGGAAACTAACTTCACACTTACAGCTGCCAATTCAAAATAAAGGATAAACAGTCATGAATCGTACAATTCGAACTGGCAGCTATAACTTCACATCCAGTTGCCTATTCAACAATGCACAAATAGTGAATTGGCAACTGGCAACTAACTTCACACTTACAGCTGCCAATTCAAAATAAAGGATAAACAGTCATGAATCGTGTAATTCGAACTGGCAGCTATAACTTCACATCCAGTTGCCTATTCAACAATGCACAAATAGTGAATTGGCAACTGGCAACTGGCAGCTAACTTCACACTTACAGCTGCCAATTCAAAATAAAGGATAAACAGTCATGAATCGTGTAATTCGAACTGGCAGCTAACTTCATATCCAGTTGCCTATTCAACAATGCATGAATAGTGAATTGGCAACTGGCAACTGGCAGCTAACTTCACACTTACAGCTGCCAATTCAAAATAATGGTTAAACCGTCATGAATCGTGTTATTCGAACTGGCAGCTAACTTCACATCCAGTTGCCTATTCAACAATGCACAAATAGTGAATTGGCAACTGGCAACTGGCAGCTAACTTCACACTTACAGCTGCCAATTCAAAATAAAGGATAAACAGTCATGAATCGTGTAATTCGAACTCGCAGCTATAACTTCACATCCAGTTGCCTATTCAACAATGCACAAATAGTGAATTGGCAACTGGCAACTGGCAGCTAACTTCACACATACAGCTGCCAATTCAAAATAAAGGATAAACAGTCATGAATCGTGTAATTCGAACAAGCTGCTAACTTCACATCCAGTTGCCTATTCAACAATGCACAAATAGCGAATTGGCAACTGGCAACAGGCAGCTAACTTCACACTTACAGCTGCCAATTCAAAATAAAGGATAAACAGTCATGAATCGTGTAATTCGAACTGGCAGCTATAACTTCACATCCAGTTGCCTATTCAACAATGCACAAATACAGTGCCCTCCAAAAGTCCTTGGACAAATATTTCATTATGCATTTTTGCCCTTTTCCGTGGGTTTTAGAGAAAAAGCCTGGATTTTTCCCACTCTTTCTAATACAGGGAGGTTATTAAACACTCTCTAAGATAATTTTAGTACTTTTCCTCGAAATTAGACTTTGATTATTTGAAATAAATCAATTTTATAAAATATCCATTATTTACACAATAATGGACGCATAGATATTTCCTGTCTGTATGCAACCTTTTGAAACAGTTTTCGAAAGCGAATGGAAACACCATATAACTGGTGACCAGAAAACAGCCCCTGATCACCTGCGGAAAGAATTTACAAAAAAATGCTGATCAAAGAGGGAAGAGTTTGATGCCAACTCATGAGAGAGCAGGGTATCTCCGTTGCAGACATCTCTAGGCAGATTGGACATCCTAGGTAGGCAATTGCATTTTTATTTCAATGCTTACTAGATGAATTAATAACTTACTGTTATAAATACAGTAAAAATGTAACATTTTCTCGAAATGTTTGCTCTTTATCTTGTACAGATTGATGATTTACCATTTACTGCAGAGGTATGCAATGACTGGAAGCCATGATGGCAGGCCTAGAATTGGCAAACCAAGAGTTTCAAGTACTTGGGATGACAGACTGATGGTTAGACCTTCACTTGGGGACCGTTCCACAACTACAGTCTACTTGGAGAGACACAAATGTGTTTGCATCAACATTGACAGTATGAAGAAGACTCCATGCCGCAGGACTAGATGACCATTTGGCTGTTCAGAGGCCTTTGCTAATCCCTCATCATAGACAATTGTGCTTGGACTTTGCTAGAGAACACCAGGACTGGATTGGTCTGCTGTACTTGTCAGTGATGATCAAAACTCATTCTGTTTCAGAGTGATGGTAGAGTGTGTGTGAGACAGAGATCTGGTGAGCAGCTTTGTAGTGACTGTACTGCTCCCATGGTGTAGTTTGGAGGTTGTAGTGTCATGGATTGGGGAACAATGAGTTGCAGGGACACTGGGTGTATGGCTTATGTTGAAGGGAGGCTGAATTCTTAGGGTTACACAAAGATTTTACAAGATTGTGCAGTGCCATCGGCCCATCTACTAGAATATGGAGATGACTTTACATCCCAGGATGATGGAGCATTGCGTCATAGAGCGAAAATTGTGAATGAGTGGAAGTAGGAAAACCATTTCCAATGTTTAAACTGTCCACCTCAGACCCCTGACCTCAATCTGATTGAAAATCGTTGGCAACAAATGAAAACCAGTCTCCGAAACACCTGCAACCAAAACGTTCGAGACGTTAAGCATAATGTGAGGATTTGTTGGGACCAAGTCACTCCAGAGACATGCCAACACCTTGTTTGAAGTATGCCGCGTCGTATACATGCTTTTATACAAGCCACAGCAGGCCATTCTAAGTCTTGACAATTATTGGCATAATTGCTATTTAGCGCTCATTTTCCAAAAAATGTGTTTTTGTCAATAAATTGCCAGAATTATAGAACTGGTTTTGAATATTTTCATGGTTATTGATGATTTTTATAATAATAAAGCAAAAAAATATCCTAAGTATTGGAATTTTGCAATGAACTTTACTGAAAAGGCAAAAAAAGAGTTTGTCCAAGGACTTTTGGAGGGCACTGTAGTGAATTCGCAACTGGCAACTGGCAGCTAACTTCACACTTACAGCTGCCAATTCAAAATAAAGGATAAACAGTCATGAATCGTGTAATTCGAACTGGCAGCTAACTTCACATCCAGTTGCCTATTCAACAATGCACAAATAGTGAATTGGCAACTGGCAACTGGCAGCTAACTTCACACTTACAGCTGCCAATTCAAAATAAAGGATAAACAGTCATGAATCGTGTAATTCGAACTGGCAGCTATAACTTCACATCCAGTTGCCTATTCAACAATGCACAAATAGTGAATTGGCAACTGGCAACTGGCAGCTAACTTCACACTTACAGCTGCCAATTCAAAATAAAGGATAAACAGTCATGAACCGTGTTATTCGAACTGGCAGCTAACTTCACATCCAGTTGCCTATTTAACAATGCATAAATAGTGAATTGGCAACTGGCAACTGGCAGCTAACTTCACACTTACAGCTGCCAATTCAAAATAATGGATAAACAGTCATGAATCGTGTTATTCGAACTGGCAGCTAACTTCACACCCAGTTGCCTATTCAACAATGCGCAAATAGTGAATTGGCAACTGGCAGCTAACTTCACACTTACAGCTGCCAATTCAAAATAAAGGATAAACAGTCATGAATCGTGTAATTCGAACTGGCAGCTAACTTCACATCCAGTTGCCTATTCAACAATGCACAAATAGTGAATTGGCAACTGGCAACTGGCAGCTAACTTCACACTTACAGCTGCCAATTCAAAATAAAGGATAAACAGTCATGAATCGTATTATTCGAACTGGCAGCTATAACTTCACATCCAGTTGCCTATTCAACAATGCACAAATAGTGAATTGGCAACTGGCAACTGGCAGCTAACTTCACACTTACAGCTGCCAATTCAAAATAAAGGATAAACAGTCATGAATCGTATAATTCGAACTGGCAGCTATAACTTCACATCCAGTTGCCTATTCAACAATGCACAAATAGTGAATTGGCAACTGGCAACTGGCAGCTAACTTCACACTTACAGCTGCCAATTCAAAATAAAGGATAAACAGTCATGAACCGTGTAATTCGAACTGGCAGCTAACTTCGCATCCAGTTGCCTATTCAACAATGCACAAATAGTGAATTGGCAACTGGTAACTGGCAGCTAACTTCACACTTACAGCTGCCAATTCAAAATAAAGGATAAACAGTCATGAATCGTATAATTCGAACTGGCAGCTATAACTTCACATCCAGTTGCCTATTCAACAATGCACAAATAGTGAATTGGCAACTGGCAACTGGCAGCTAACTTCACACTTACAGCTGCCAATTCAAAATAAAGGATAAACAGTCATGAACCGTGTAATTCGAACTGGCAGCTAACTTCGCATCCAGTTGCCTATTCAACAATGCACAAATAGTGAATTGGCAACTGGTAACTGGCAGCTAACTTCACACTTACAGCTGCCAATTCAAAATAAAGGATAAACAGTCATGAATCGTGTAATTTGAACTGGCAGCTAACTTCACATCCAGTTGCCTATTCAACAATGCACAACTAGTGAATTGGCAACTGGCAACTGGCAGCTAACTTCACACTTATAGCTGCCAATTCAAAATAAAGGATAAACAGTCATGAATCGTGTTATTCGAACTGGCAGCTATAACTTCACATCCAGTTGCCTATTCAACAATGCACAAATAGTGAATTGGCAACTGGCAACTGGCAGCTAACTTCACACTTACAGCTGCCAATTCAAAAAAAAGGATAAACAGTCATGAATCGTATAATTCGAACTGGCAGCTAACTTCACATCCAGTTGCCTATTCAACAATGCACAAATAGTGAATTGGCAACTGGCAACTGGCAGCTAACTTCACACTTACAGCTGCCAATTCAAAATAAAGGATAAACAGTCATGAATCGTGTAATCCGAACTGGCAGCTATAACTTCACATCCAGTTGCCTATTCAACAATGCACAACTAGTGAATTGGCAACTGGCAACTGGCAGCTAACTTCACATCCAGTTGCCTATTCAACAATGCACAACTAGTGAATTGGCAACTGGCAACTGGCAGCTAACTTCACACTTACAGCTGCCAATTCAAAAAAAAGGATAAACAGTCATGAATCGTATAATTCGAACTGGCAGCTAACTTCACATCCAGTTGCCTATTCAACAATGCACAAATAGTGAATTGGCAACTGGCAACTGGCAGCTAACTTCACACTTACAGCTGCCAATTCAAAATAAAGGATAAACAGTCATGAATCGTGTAATTCGAACTGGCAGCTATAACTTCACATCCAGTTGCCTATTCAACAATGCACAAATAGTGAATTGGCAACTGGCAACTGGCAGCTAACTTCACACTTACAGCTGCCAATTCAAAATAAAGGATAAACAATCATGAACCGTGTTATTCGAACTGGCAGCTAACTTCACATCCAGTTGCCTATTCAACAATGCATAAATAGTGAATTGGCAACTGGCAACTGGCAGCTAACTTCACACTTACAGCTGCCAATTCAAAATAAAGGATAAACAGTCATGAATTGTGTTATTCGAACTGACAGCTAACTTCACATCCAGTTGCCTATTCAACAATGCACAAATAGTGAATTGGCAACTGGCAACTGGCAGCTAACTTCACACTTACAGCTGCCAATTCAAAATAAAGGATAAACAGTCATGAATCGTGTAATTTGAACTCGCAGATATAACTTCACATCCAGTTGCCTATTCAACAATGCACAAATAGGGAATTGGCAACTGGCAACTGGCAGCTAACTTCACACTTACAGCTGCCAATTCAAAATAAAGGATAAACAGTCATAAACCGTTTAATTCGAACTGACAGCTAACTTCACATCCAGTTGCCTATTCAACAATGCACAACTAGTGAATTGGCAACTGGCAACTGGCAGCTAACTTCACACTTACAGCTGCCAATTCAAAATAAAGGATAAACAGTCATGAATCGTATAATTCGAACTGGCAGCTAACTTCACATCCAGTTGCCTATTCAACAATGCACAACTAGTGAATTGGCAACTGGCAACTGGCAGCTAACTTCACACTTACAGCTGCCAATTCAAAATAAAGGATAAACAGTCATGAATCGTGTAATTCCAACTGGCAGCTAACTTCACATCCAGTTGCCTATTCAACAATGCACAAATAGTGAATTGGCAACTGGCATCTAACTTCACACTTACAGCTGCCAATTCAAAATAAGGGATAAATAGTCATGAATCGTATAATTCGAACTGGCAAATAACTTCACATCCAGTTGCCTATTCAACAATGCACAAAATGTGAATTACCAACTGGCAGCTAACTTCACATTTACAGCTGCCAATTCAAAATAAAGGATAAACAGTCCTGAATCGTCCACTTTGAACTGGCAGCTTACTTCACACTTACAGCTGCCAATTCAAAAAAAAATCGCAGTCCTGAATAGGCAACCGGCAACTGGCAGCTAACTTCACACTTACAGTTGCCAATTCAAAATAACGGAAAAAACAGTCCCTTATCGTGTAATTCGAACTGGCAGCTAACTTCACACCCAGTTGCCTATTCAACAATGCACAAATAGTACTAGTGAATTGGCAACTGGCAACTGGCAGCTGACTTCACATTTCAGCTGCCAATTCAAAATGAATCGGGTATTGTGGTAGTATACTGGTATGAGAAACAACAGGAATCCATGGTTAGGTGCTCCAGCCGCTGCGATATGACCCTTGCAGTTGAAAACAGCGTAAAACCCCTCAAACTCAACTACTATATGATACTACCGTGACGGCTTAAGCACCTTACCGTGGTTTCCGGCTCCCGGTTTCTCGAAAAAACTGAAGTATATACTTATGAGAACATGCTCAACTTCAAAGTAATACTCTCCAACATTGAGGGGTAATAAATTGAAGTTCACGTAGACTTTGTGCGATTTGAGCACGGTGCTCAAAATTGAGCATGAGAAGGTTTTTTCGAAAACCCGGGGCCTGGTAATTTCTCCACCAGTACTATCACAATATCCAAGCCGAGCCTCCAGCTGCTCTATCATATGGATGATAGATACACAAGACGTTTGCTAATAAACGTCTGAATGGATTCTGGCCGACCCTGGGTTCGAACTAGAGACGCTGGGCTTGTGGAGCTTCGACGTTTCCTTCAGAACCATTCGGGCTTTCTTCAAATGCTGAATCCGGAATTTTGCGGTGGTTTTATATAACTATCTATACGTTTTTAAGATAGGTCTATATACATGTAGATTTATTTCAATCCTTTTTTTAAAAAATCTAAACAAACAAGCCAATAAAAATGGAGTTTTTTTTAGAGAATTATATACGATTATCAGGCCAAATGCTTTCTTTATATAAAAGATTTGTGAAAACACGATTTTTTTCCAAAATTTTAGATTACTTCCCTTTACTATATACATACTAGTGGTGAACGATTTTATCCAGTTAACCGTCACGTATGTTCTTGCAAAGAATAGATACAGCATGGGCGGATCTAGAGGGGGGTCGGAGGGGTCCGGACCCCCCTGGCATTGGCCGAAAATTGAATTTTGACTATATAAATTTAGTGTAACGTTACCTATTTACTACATTTTAAGCCATAATTTGGACTTGGACCCCCTCTGGAAAAAATTTTGGGCCTGGACCCCCCCCCCCCCCCCCCCCCCCCCCCCCTGGAAAAAATTTCTAGATCCGCCCTTGTACAGAATAATATATACTATTGTTTACCTCAAATTAATTGTCTTCCTTGTTATCTGTGGTCTGACACGTCTCACAAACTCATGAAACATGTCAGCATCAATACGGAGAAAGTTCTTGTAACATTTGGGATCTTCTCTTCGTTCACGTAATGTTCAGATTATCATATAGACCATATAATTTGATACGTTTGTCCGTTTGTCTGTTTGTTCGTTTGTTCCCCTACTCCTCCCAGGTCCTTGGGCCGATCTTCACCAAAGGGAAGGTGGAGGGCGGCCCCGGGTATTAGCTTGAGGGGTTCATTTTTTTTAAAGGTCAAGGTCATGGAGGTCAAAGGTCAAATTTATGTTTTTACGGTTACGGGTATCGTTTTTACGGGTTACGGGACGGGATTGCTTACGGGTTACGGGACGGGATTAGGTGGAAGGCAGCCCCGGATAGGTCAAGGTCATCGAGGGGTCAAGGTCATCGAGGTCAAAGGTCAAATTTCGAGACGGGTAAAATTGCTAGTATTGACCAAACATGACACTTTTGTCCAAACTTGCCTTCTCCTTCTTCTCCCTCTGTTGGCTTGTTCATGTCTCCGCTCACGCATTCTGGCCATAATAAGCTCGGTGTCAAGCAATCTTATTTGAATTTTTAATTCTCTTATTCCGTCATCTGCCATTTTATGACTTCTCAGGTGACTGTTCGCCAATTCATGAAGCCAATCAATTATCAAAACATACACGAATGTGTGCTGCTGGTGCTTAACTCAAACAAAAGTCGGTGGCACCCTGTAGGCCTATTGTGTCCTGTAAATCGAGTAAAAGTCGTGTTTTATTGTACTAGACCGATTTTCATCGGTGAAAATATCGAGAAATTTTGTCTTATTAGCTGGATTTTATGTCCAAAAAAAAAAAGAAGAAATTTTTACCTTAAAATTGATTTTCACAATTCATGCATTCCATCTTCGCACTACAATGCACAGCAAATCTCAACAGTATTTTTACATCTTACAAAAATATAATATCCTCAGAATGAAATATTGCACTCCGTTATTGACGTCGTTAGATTTTTTTCACAAATGACAAATATATGATCATGGTGTGTACCGGGGTAAGTTGAACCACTATGAAAATACGGTAAGTGCCGAAAACATGTACTTAATATCCTGGATCTATATATGCCTTAGCAATATATCTTGAAAACTGGAATATTTTTTTCATTCTTTGTGTGAAATTTCTTGATATTATTGCAGGTAACACCCCTATTCATTATTTTGAATGAAATCTCGTGTTTAATTCTCTTTTTAGTGTGAATAATTATCGCAAACATACCGTTTGGTTCAACTTACCTCACGTACTGGTTCAACCCGTCAAAGGGGTTAAAAATCAAAAAATGGTTCATGATACCCCGGTATCCCCTACACCGTATTGGAAGCGTGTGTCCAACCGTGTTCTGTGTGAGACGGCCTTTTTAAAAGCTAGTGTTGTACCGAAAGCAAGCATGGAAAATGCCTGTATAAACGAACGAACGAACGAAGCGATGGTTTGTAATCTTATTGTACTTGGGATATTGAAATGAATGAGGGACCAGCACAATACTGGTTACCAGCATACTAACAAACCATGTCTTTACGTCTCTTCCCAAACATTTTCTATAAAACACTTAGATCTATTAATTTTCATTTAATATTGCAGTCTAGAGAATGTAGGCCTATTCTGCTTTTCCAAAAATGTATTTGTATGCGTTTTATTTATCATAGGCCTACCATCAGGACTAAAAATTGTTTGAGGAAAGGGTTAACCGACTATAGATTTCGAAGCCTATCTAACATTATGAGAGTTCAAGCTCCTTACCAGTGACGGGTTTCAAAATGAGCAAACATTTCAATGACAAGCTGGCATTGGAGTAGGCTACCATCTTAATTAATTATGATACTTATCCAACGTAGGCTTAAAACCAAGTCGTACAGGCTGGTATAGGCCTAATCACGACAGGAAATCGACTGACACAATATTTTTTGATAATATTTGGTAATTCTGTCAATATAATTATGACCAATTTGAAAAAAAAAGACATAAAGCATAGAATGCGGGAAACACCAGGGATTTGCTGAATACGAAGGATCTTTATAAATTAGCTGATAAAATTGTTATTAACGACCAACCAAAACTTTTTTTCATAGAATCTACCACACTAGATCTATGTAATCTAAATCTTAACTTTTGTCTACCTTCTCTGCTTAAAATGATTTTCGGTTCGGTCGGTATTTTAAAACAAAACTAGATCTAGACCTATTGAAATTTTTCTGTAATTGTTGTGTCACATGATTCTCGACCGTGATATGCATGTTGTCATTACCATCAAAGACATACCCTCACCTGCGTAATATCGTGTAGGCTATTAGATTCTACAAAGTCACATATCGACAAGAAAAAATACCTTTGAAAAAAGCATTTTATTCTTTTCCCTCGCCGGTTCAAGAATCTTTTTTTCCCCAATAAGGAATAGTAATAAAACTAGGAACTACTTCCCTTTTTATTCCTTATAAAGAAAACTGAGCAATGCGTACCTTTTATTCATTTAATAGGATTAATAATCAAACCTCCGTATGTTTTTATGCTAAAAAATATCATTTATATAGTATACATCTACTTTAAGTGCTTCTGAGTGATTTAAAATGTTTGAATTGAATTTTTTTCCCAGATTTTTATATAATTAACTTTTCGCCCTCTCTTATAGCGGTAACTGGACACAATACACTCTACTTTCAAACGAGCCTCTTTCCTTGGCGGCCGATGTAAAATTTTATATAAACAGACAAAATTATGAACTAAAGAAATTCTTGAAAGACTTTGTAATTTGGAACCTTCTAACCCCGGTTTGGTCTTATGCCAGAACGCACCCGGCTATATAGATTTCACAGTGTAGGAGCGGAAGTGTGTGAACACTCGTCTTTGAGTGATAACTTGTGTGTCTGTACATCGAGGAAATGCAACTCTGACACTAAAGGAGACAATGCAATGGAATTTCGATAAACAATAGCTGAAAGCCTGGGAAATACCATCAAAATATATTTTATGCTATTAGTTAGATACTTTCCCAGATATAAGAAATCTTGCAGTGTAGCGTTTTCATTTTTGTTCAGTATATAATTAATCATTTTGAACGATAACCTTAGATATATATGCCAATTATTCCAGGTATAAAGAAGACATGCAGGCTGGTATATAGGCCTACGCGGTAGGGAATCACGTAACACGTTCCTGATATTTTTTCAATATTTCTGTCAATATATAACCTATTAGGCAAAAAAGATATTAAGCAGAGAATGCGGAAAAACACCAGGAGTTTGCTTAATACAAAGGATCTTAAAAATCAGACGATACAAAAGTTATTGACGACCAATCAAAAATTTTAGTTAATCGTCAATAACTTTTTTGTAAACTGGTTTTTATAAAAATCTACCGTTTCTATCCAAACCTTGACTAGTGTCTACCTTCTCTGCTTCAAATCGTTTTTGAATTGGTCAGTATTAACAGAAATATTGAAGATTTTCTGTATTTGTTGTGTCGTGTGATACGGGCCGTGATATTCATGTTTTTACCATAAAATACACACCTTCATCTACACAATGTCATGTGGACTATCAAAAAGTCACAACTCCAACTCCACGCAAGGAGAAACTTTTGTAAACCGCCTTATATTATTTTCCTTCGCATGTTGTTTTCCTTCTAAATTTCCCTGCAGAAGATAGGCCTACATGTACACAAATCTGATCGGGTACATTGTAATGACACTAACTAGCATTGATATATCATAGGCCTACGCGTATTTTACCTTCTGTGGTACAAACAATATACATCTGACATTTTTACGCATTTTTGGGTTTTTTTAGAACCACCATTACACTCAATATATTTACACATTTGAGCTAGGCATATCCAATGTTTCCTACCAGAAATACTCACGTTTAAAGCTAACTTTAATTGCTGGATAGCTAAGATTGTATGTTGTTTTCTTTCAATGCTAATTGTACTCATGCTACTGATTGTAGTTTTATTTCTGTAATAAGTGATTTTTTTACGACATTTCTGGTTGACTTCTTTCTCATATTATCACTCGAATATATCTAGACAATAACAATAAGGGAACTGCTGATGGTAAAATTATTCTCGTATTTTCCTTCTCTCCATTCATTCTCTGAACGTTGTTTAAGGGCCTACACTTTCCCTTAAGATTGGTCGATCTGATTGTTCTAAAGCCCCCACCCCTCAATGTTGGTCAAAAATGCCGAATTTTCTTAATCTTACACTGAAAATTTTGGGAAAATCCAAATTAGCCCTCCCCAATATTCAGGATAAGGGCTTTAGCCCCCCAATATGAAATTGCTTCCTACGGGCCTGATATTTATTGTTTGAAACAGTTCCATTTCTCCGACAGGTGTAAAATATTCATTTTCAATATTCATAAGAGCTTGATTTTTCAAAACTTACGAAATTACTCTGTTGTTTATTTATTGATAGTTGAGATTATAAATTTTGTACGGTGCTATTTTCATTCATGCATGTATTGGTATTATTTGGAAAATGTTTTCTTTTGGCCAGAGGTACAGGACGTGCCGAATAAAAAAAATGTTGAATTGAGTTGAGTTGAGTTGGTAAAATATTGATAATTTGCCATTTCTCGTGTTTTGGGGAAAGTTGTAACTTTCTTTACACATTCCCGTAACGTTAACGTCGGAAAACGGACGATATGCGTGTTATGTACAACGTTGGCCCGATACTTTTGACGTTACGTCTTACGATTGTTATTACGCATTTGGCACTGTGACGAATGCACTTGTAAAAAAATGGAATTGGGTTATAAATGTAGCATAATACTAATGTAAATTAGCAGTAAGAAAAATTGGCGGATATTCCCCTCCATATCTTGTTTCCTGTGTGTACACAAATGCGTATTGCTTAGTGGTTACTTACAATTTTAATTTCACGTTTCTTATGTTTGAGCGAAAAGAATTGGAAGTATGGAGTACACATTTAGCACTATGATGAATACACTAAGTCTTGTAAACAAAGAATAAAACTATTAATTTAGCAAAATATTAATGTAATTTAGAAGCAAGACGAATTGGCGGATATTCCCCTCCATACTAGACACAAGTTTCATGTAGAAAGATGATAATTAGAAAACTGTTATTAAAATTATTGAGATCTTATTGAATGGTTGAAGCAGAGATAATTGAAAAATGTCAGGGATTTGACAGAAGTGAAAGATCTTTTAAAATCAGTTCATGAAACAGTTATTGGCGACCAAATACATTTTCCTATGTCGGCAATAACTTTTTTCGTTTTCTAAAGGATCTGCCACTCTTGGCAGATCACTGGCATTTTTCGTCTCCTCTGCTTCTAACCATTTTCGAATCAGGCGCGTATAAAGAAATTTATTAAAGCTTTTCTTTAATGGTTGGGTCGCGCTTTTCCCTGCTGTGTACATGTTTTGATATTGATAAGGACACAGAACAATGATCATATTCATATGGTGTGATTTATTCCACTACCAAATGATAATTCTAATCAACTAATTTTTAGTTTATCTTTGGTACCAAAATATTAGGGTTGTTTGCTACCCTTTTCATCTGAAAGTTCCTTGACATTTGTGTCATAATTTTTGTTTTATTATTAATAATTATAATTATATTGTGATGTCAAAAGTTAATAATATTTTTTTCTGACGATATATAGTGGAAACTAAGTCCCACATACTGAACTAGTGCACTTTTTAACTTTCGAAAACTTTGAAATTCTTTTTGTTCATTAGCGCGTTTTCAATCATTTATATCAGTCATGTGTTGTTAGCTCACCTGAGCACGAAGTGCTCGAGGGGAGCTATTGTGGTCACTCACCGTCCGTCGTCCGTCTGTCCGTCTGTCCGTTCACAATTTCTTCAAACATCTTCTTCTCCAAAACTAACAGGCCAATTTTGACCAAACTTGGCAGGAATGTTCCTTGAGTGACCCTTCTCAAAACTTGTTCGCGGATTTTTGATTCGTCAAAAAATGTGGGCGTGGCAGGGCGGGGTTTATTGCACTTAGAGAAATCCTAAGAAAATTCTTTAAAAATCAACCATTTATCCAATTTGAACCAAACTTGGCAGAATTGTTCCTTGAGTGACCCTTCTCAAAACTTGTTCTCAGATTTTTGATTCGTCAAAAAACGTGGCCGTGGCAGGGAGAAAGGGGCTTATCAGACTTAGAAAAATCATAAGAAAATTCTTTAAACATCAACCATTGGGCCAATTTGAACCAGACTTTGCAGGGATGTGCCTTAAACCATTCTTTTTAAAATTTGTTCACAAATATTTTCATTTGTAAGAAATTGTGGCCGTGACAGGGAGAAAGGGGCTTATCAGACTTAGAGAAATCATAAGAAAATTCTTTAAAAATCAACCATTGGGCCAATTTGAACCAAACTTGGCAGAATTGTTCCTTGAGTGACCCTTCTCAAAACTTGTTCTCAGATTTTTGATTTGTCAAAAAACGTGGTCGTGGCAGGGAGAAAGGGGCTTATCAGACTTAGAAAAATCATAAGAAAATTCTTTAAAAATCAACCATTGGGCCAATTTGAACCAGACTTTGCAGGGATGTGCCTTAAGCCATTCTTTTTAAAATTTGTTTACAAATATTTTCATTTGTAAAAAATTGTGGCCGTGGCAGGGAGAAAGGGGCTTATCAGACTTAGAGAAATCATAAGAAAATTCTTTAAAAATCAACCAAAGGGCCTATTTGAAGCAGACTTTGCCGGAATGTTCTTTGAGTCTCTCTTTTCAAAATTGATTCACAAATTTTTATATTTGTCAAAAAATGAGGGCGTGGCAGGGAGGAAGGGGCTTATCAGCCTTAGAGAAATCCTAAGAAAATTCTTTAAAAATCAACCAATGGGCCAATTTGAACCAAACTTTGCAGAATTGTTCCTTGAGTGACCCTTTTTAATATTTGTTCATAAATTTATAGTTTCGTCAAAAAATGTGGGTGTTGCAGGGCGGGGCTCATCTAACCAAGAGAAATTTTTAAAAAATTCTTCAAAATATTCTTCTCCTTAACCATAGGGCCAATTAAAACCAAATTTGGCAGGAATGTTCCTTGGGTGACACTTCTTAAGATTTGTTCGCGGATTTTTTATTCATCCAAAATTGTGGGCGTGGCAGGTCAGCATTTACCGGACTTGGAGAAATCATAAGAAAATTCTTTCAAAATCAACCATTGGCCCAATTTGAACCACTTTTGGCAGAAATGTTCCTTGGGTGACTCTTTTCAAAATTTGTTCTCAAATTTTTTATTCGTCAAAAAAAATGGGTGTGTCTTAAACTTCTTTCAGGTGAGCGATATAGGGCCATTCTGGCCCTCTTGTAATAATCTTGCATACATGTAATTCTAAAACAAATTACTACTACTACATTTCAATTCAGCTAAAACTCAAACAGCTTGTAGCTCCACTGACCGTCAGGCAAGCGGGCTATTGTAATGGCGGCGTAACCGTCGTGCGTCTGTCCGTCCGTCCGTAAACTTTTCTTTAAAAATCTTCTTCTCAATACTAGTAATTACAGATTGGATTTCAACAAAACTTCACAGGAATGATCCTTGGGTGACCATCTCTCAGAGAACTGTGATGGAAGGCTTCAGGCACAACGTCTAGAGTAATCTGTCCTTGAATATCGAAAATGGCCGTTTTAACTTTGTTTTCACTCCAGCAACTACAAATAATGATCAATCAAGACACAATTTTGACAGAATATTGGTGAGTATAAGATTTTGCCTAGGTGTAATTTTCAGCTTGATATTAATTTTACATCATGAATTATGTGCCCTTGAAATCGACAAAGTTGAAATTTTCGACTACAGCTACCACTCTAACAACTACAAATATTGACCAATCTTCACAAAACTTGGACAGAACGTTGATGATTATAAAAAAATTGCCGTTTTCGACTTTATTATCACTCAAACAACCATAGATATCAACCAATCGACATAAAACTTTAACAGAATCTTAAACACCATACGGTCTTGCATGCATGTAATGTTCAGCTTGATCAGGTATTAAAACCAGATTTAGGTGCCCCTGAATTTGACAATACTGCCGTTTTCTATTTTGTTTTTACCCTCTCCACATCCACAAATAATAATCAGTTTAATCAAAACCTAAATAAAATGTTGGATGAATTAAGATAAATTAATTCAAATGTTGTGCAAGACATATTGACTCTGAATATATCTCATTGAGATTGTCGATCTGTTCTATGATAGGGGCCTGATTTTTTTCAAATTACCCTCGGGACATGTTCGGCTACAGCCTCTTGACAGAGATAGAGAGCCCGGAACCAGATTTTAATGTCTCTTCAGACGGAAGCTGTTCACAGAAAGTTTTTGGTCGTGTTGAATAGAAAAACATGGAAATTAGAACACAATTCTTATTTTTTGACACTGTCAGTAAATTTCCACATTTGTGTAAATTTTCATTTATCATTCATTTCATTTATATTAAGATGCGCAATGATTTAGATTTCTTTTTTTTTTTTTCATACAAGTTTATGAAGACAATTAAGTCCCTTTTCAGATTAAAACTTAAGATGGCGATTTCATGTCTTCTAAAAGAAGATGTAACATGATGTTTCCATGAGGTCTGTCTGGGACTAGTCCGACTATTGGGGGTCAGGGCAAGTTCGGCCACGACCAATCTTGCATATTGATAAAAAGAATGATCACGGTTAGATATGTTATTTCCTGTCGCATCTAAACATATAAATCGAAAAGCGTAAAAAATGGAAAAAATTCAAAACCAATGGACGAACTTGCCCCGGTCCCCTGCTTTTTATCCCGAATGCCCCCTTTCTGACGATGTTTGGCTGTTAAAACAATACCTTTTTTCAATCTTTACCTTCATTTGGCAGTTGTATACAGATTCCTAGCAATTAAAACTGTCTAAAAATCCTTTATAATGAATTATAGCTCTGAGCATACCTAGCCCCAATAATCGGCCGAACTTGCCCCATGCATGGGGCAAGAACGTCCACTACGATCAAAACTTTAAAACTTGAACTATTCTTTCTTGAAAGGGAACATATAAAATGATAGACGCATTTAGAAAGGCTATCACTTGTAGAACACACATATATATACTCCCCGTCATAAAAAAGTAGCCACTTGTCTAATGCAAATGGTCGGCAATTTTAAGATTATTCATGAACGTATCGAAATGAATACAAAACATTGCAACAAGGCAAGTAAAAATGCTTTCGCGAAAGTAGCCTACCAAAAACAGTCGAACTATCCTATTAGCTATGGTAGCTTGGTGGTAGTTCCAGGAAATCCGTTACTGATACGGAACACACTACTAAAATTCACGGCCATATATAGGGCTAGAAAAGAGACAAAAATGAATAAGGATATGTGTTTATGATACTGTTTTTATTCAAAATGCTTAGTTACTAATAAGTGATTTTCATTACACCCAAGACCCTTGCAAAATGGCGGTTTCCGGTTTTAGCCCAACCAATCCCCATTCGCCTCTCAAATGCTCCATTCATTGAAACTTTGTTTCTCTTTGGTCTTTAGCAAGTTCCTAATTCGAAAAATGTTTCCCTTCACTTTACTCAGCAACCACTTCCGGTTTTTATCAAACTTTTAATATTGAGACATGCTATAATGGCAGTGCTAAATTTTCATAGACCTTTATCAATTCAATGGAAGGACTTTCTGTTAAATTGAAATGGGACTTTCGTTTGTGTTTCAACAGCGTCAATTTATGCAGAAAATGACAGCTGTAAATAAACAAAACTGAACTTTGTATTCTAAAATACTGTTTCGAACCCATATTACAACTAAACATCTTTCCGGACATGTTGAAAGCAATTAACCATTGAGGTGTGAAAAGAAACCACTGGGAATGCGTATGAATGTGTAAAAACAAAACGACATAAAGAATTGTAAAAAATATAGCTTTTTGAAAAGTGGCTACTTTCTTATGACGGTGAGTATATATAGGCCTACTAGGACAAAAAAGATACGCAACCACATTTTTTCATAATATTTTCGACAAAATATATTTTTAATGACTATTTAGTACATTTTTGATATACCTGCATCCATACGCATTAATAAGGTGTCATTTTATTCAGATGTCGTAAATTCATCACGTGATACAAAGTAAATTGTTAAAAAGCTAATTATCCCCTTTCGTGTTTTCTAAATGACTAGATCTCTACTATCATTTTTTTTATTCAAACACAAGCTAAAGCATAGACCAAGAAGAGGCCAAAGCGTTCACATACTTCTCACTATCCTACGCATAGCACGGCTACGCCAAAACCAGCGCTTGGCGGCGGTACGGATGTTTTTAGGTGGAAAAAGTAAAAATGTTGTCGTAAGACATTAATTGGGCAATAAATCGACACATCTTCGACTGTATGCGTTGTTGGCTTAAATGGGACCACAACCGATCGAGCACGAAGCGGACGTGCAAGAGATATGACGTCATGGAAGGACCGTATCATCACGTTAACCCCCACCTACGGGATAGGTTTAAGACTGTGCACAACGGAGACTAAAAATCGCATGGACTTCACAACATTCGAATATCGGACCAAACTGAACGAAACAGAATGTGTTTTTCGACCTACATACACTTTTTTGTCAAATTGTGCTGACGTCCGGTGTAAACTGGGCGTTTTCTTATTAATGGAATTTACAACTATCAGGATTTTGTGAATTTTACCAGGTGAAATGTTATTGCTCTCAATATATCAAATTTTGTTTAAATCTGATTTGATGTCTTTGCGGAAGAAGGATTTGAAAAGGAAGTTGCGTATCTTTTTTGTTCTAGTATATATACACGGCATGAATCAGCGGCAGTTACAGATTTTATAATAAGACATAAGAAATACTATTCTTAAACAAGGAAATACTGGACAAAATCGTTCACTATAAGTGCAGAATCGAGAGGGATTAAAATAAGTTGAAAAAACTTGCTTCCTAATCGATGTGAAATAAATAGATCTACGTTCAAAGGAACGTCTGAGGAAGAAGAAGAAGTGTGTATATAGTAAAGGGAAATAATCTAAAATTTTGGAAAAAAATCGTGTTTTCACTAACCTTTTATGTAAAGAAAGCATTTGGCCTAATAATCGTATATGATTCTGTTAAAAACATTTTTATTGGCTTGTTTGTGTAGATTTGTTTCAAAAAGGATTGAAATAAATCTACATGTATATATCTTAAAAACGTATAGATAGTTGTATAAAACCACCGAAAGAGTCTAAGTTCAGCATGTGAAGAAAACCCGTATTGTTCTGAAGGTAACGTCGAAGCTTCTCATCCCAGGCGTCTTTAGTTCGAACCCAGGGTCGGCCAGAATCCATTCAGACGTATGGCAAAAGATTTGTGTTTCTATCATATATGGCTTTGGATCGTCCATGTGATAGAGCAGCTGGAGGCTCAGCTTGGATTTTGTGATAGAACTGGTGTGAGAAATACCAGGCCCCGGTTTCTCGAAAAAACTTAAGTACATTCTCATGCTAAAATCTGAGTACCGTGCTCAAATCCCACAAAACCTACGTGAACTTCAATCGATTACCCCTCAACGTTGGAGAGTATTCCTTTGAAGTTGAGCATGTTCTCATGAGTATATGAGTCATGACTGTTTATCCTTTATTTTGAATTGGCAGCTGTAAGTGTGAAGTTAGCTGCCAGTTGCCAGTTGCCAATTCACTAGTTGTGCATTGTTGAATAGGCAACTGGATGTGAAGTTAGCTGCCAGTTTGAATTACACGATTCATGACTGTTTATCCTTTATTTTGAATTGGCAGCTGTAAGTGTGAAGTTAGCTGCCAGTTGCCAGTTACCAATTCACTAGTTGTGCATTGTTGAATAGGCAACTGGATGTGAAGTTAGCTGCCAGTTCGAATTATACGATTCATGACTGTTTATCCTTTATTTTGAATTGGCAGCTGTAAGTGTGAAGTTAGCTGCCAGTTGCCAGTTGCCAATTCACTATTTGTGCATTGTTGAATAGGCAACTGGATGTGAAGTTATAGCTGCCAGTTCGAATTACACGATTCATGACTGTTTATCCTTTATTTTGAATTGGCAGCTGTAAATGTGAAGTTAGCTGCCAGTTGCCAGTTGCCAATTCACTAGTTGTGCATTGTTGAATAGGCAACTGGATGTGAAGTTAGCTGCCAGTTAAAATTACACGATTCATGACTGTTTATCCTTTATTTTGAATTGGCAGCTGTAAGTGTGAAGTTAGCTGCCAGTTACCAGTTGCCAATTCACTATTTGTGCATTGTTGAATATGCAACTGGTTGTGAAGTTAGCTGCCAGTTCGAATTACACGATTCATGACTGTTTATCCTTTATTTTGAATTGGCAGCTGTAAGTGTGAAGTTAGCTGCCAGTTGCCAGTTGCCAATTCACTATTTGTGCATTGTTGAATAGGCAACTGGATGTGAAGTTAGCTGCCAGTTCGAATTATACGATTCATGACTGTTTATCCTTTATTTTGAATTGGCAGCTGTAAGTGTGAAGTTAGTTGCCAGTTGCCAATTCACTATTTGTGCATTGTTGAATAGGCAACTGGATGTGAAGTTAGCTGCCAGTTTGAATTACACGATTCATGACTGTTTATCCTTTATTTTGAATTGGCAGCTGTAAGTGTGAAGTTAGCTGCCAGTTGCCAGTTGCCAATTCACTATTTGTGCATTGTTGAATAGGCAACTGGATGTGAAGTTAGCTGCCAGTTCGAATTATACGATTCATGACTGATTATCCTTTATTTTGAATTGGCAGCTGTAAGTATGAAGTTAGCTGCCAGTTGCCAGTTGCCAATTCACTATTTGTGCATTGTTGAATAGGCAACTGGATGTGAAGTTATAGCTGCCAGTTCGAATTACACGATTCATGACTGTTTATCCTTTATTTTGAATTGGCAGCTGTAAGTGTGAAGTTAGCTGCCAGTTGCCAGTTGCCATTTCACTAGTTGTGCATTGTTGAATAGGCACCTGGATGTGAAGTTAGCTGCCAGTTCAAATTACACGATTCATGACTGTTTATCCTTTATTTTGAATTGGCAGCTGTAAGTGTGAAGTTAGCTGCCAGTTACCAGTTGCCAATTCACTATTTGTGCATTGTTGAATATGCAACTGGTTGTGAAGTTAGCTGCCAGTTCGAATTACACGATTCATGACTGTTTATCCTTTATTTTGAATTGGCAGCTGTAAGTGTGAAGTTAGCTGCCAGTTGCCAGTTGCCAATTCACTAGTTGTGCATTGTTGAATAGGCAACTGGATGTGAAGTTAACTGCCAGTTCGAATTATACGATTCATGACTGTTTATCCTTTATTTTGAATTGGCAGCTGTAAGTGTGAAGTTAGCTGCCAGTTGCCAGTTGCCAATTCACTATTTGTGTATTGTTGAATAGGCAACTGGATGTGAAGTTAGCTGCCAGTTCGAATTATACTATTCATTACTGTTTATCCTTTATTTTGAATTGGCAGCTATAAGTGAGAAGTTAGCTGCCAGTTGCCAGTTGCCAATTCACTATTTGTGCATTGTTGAATAGGCAACTGGATGTGAAGTTATAGCTGCCAGTTCGAATTATACGATTCATGACTGTTTATCCTTTATTTTGAATTGGCAGCTGTAAGTGTGAAGTTAGCTGCCAGTTGCCAGTTGCCAATTCACTATTTGTGCATTGTTGAATAGGCAACTGGATGTGAAGTTAGCTGCCAGTTCGAATTACACGATTCATGACTGTTTATCCTTTATTTTGAATTGGCAGCTGTAAGTGTGAAGTTAGCTGCCAGTTGCCAGTTGCCAATTCACTATTTGTGCATTGTTGAATAGGCAACTGGATGTGAAGTTAGCTGCCAGTTCGAATTATACGATTCATGACTGTTTATCCTTTATTTTGAATTGGCAGCTGTAAGTGTGAAGTTAGCTGCCAGTTGCCAATTCACTATTTGTGCATTGTTGAATATGCAACTGGGTGTGAAGTTAGCTGCCAGTTCGAATTACACGATTCATGACTGTTTATCCTTTATTTTGAATTGGCAGCTGTAAGTGTGAAGTCAGCTGCCATTTGCCAGTTGCCAATTCACTATTTGTGCATTGTTGAATAGGCAACTGGATGTGAAGTTAGTTGCCAGTTCGAATTACACGATTTATGACTGTTTATCCTTTATTTTGAATTGGCAGCTGTAAGTGTGAAGTTAGCTGCCAGTTGCCAGTTGCCAATTCACTATTTGTGCATTATTGAATATGCAACTGGATGTGAAGTTAGCTGCCAGTTCGATATACACGATTCATGACTGTTTATCCTTTATTTTGAATTGGCAGCTGTAAGTGTGAAGTTAGCTGCCAGTTGCCAGTTGCCAATTCACTATTTGTGCATTGTTGAATAGGCAACTGGATGTGAAGTTAGCTGCCAGTTCGAATTACACGATTCATGACTGTTTATCCTTTATTTTGAATTGGCAGCTGTAAGTGTGAAGTTAGCTGCCAGTTGCCAGTTGCCAATTCACTATTTGTGCATTGTTGAATAGGCAACTGGATGTGAAGTTAGCTGCCAGTTCGAATAACACGATTCATGACTGCTTATCCTTTATTTTGAATTGGCAGCTGTAAGTGTGAAGTTAGCTGCCAGTTGCCAGTTGCCAATTCACTATTTGTGCATTATTGAATATGCAACTGGATGTGAAGTTAGCTGCCAGTTCGATATACACGATTCATGACTGTTTATCCTTTATTTTGAATTGGCAGCTGTAAGTGTGAAGTTAGCTGCCAGTTGCCAGTTGCCAATTCACTATTTGTGCATTGTTGAATAGGCAACTGGATGTGAAGTTAGCTGCCAGTTCGAATTACACGATTCATGACTGTTTATCCTTTATTTTGAATTGGCAGCTGTAAGTGTGAAGTTAGCTGCCAGTTGCCAGTTGCCAATTCACTATTTGTGCATTGTTGAATAGGCAACTGGATGTGAAGTTAGCTGCCAGTTCGAATAACACGATTCATGACTGCTTATCCTTTATTTTGAATTGGCAGCTGTAAGTGTGAAGTTAGCTGCCAGTTGCCAGTTGCCAATTCACTATTTGTGCATTGTTGAATAGGCAACTGGATGTGAAGTTAGCTGCCAGTTGGAATTACACGGTTTATGACTGTTTATCCTTTATTTTGAATTGGCAGCTGTAAGTGTGAAGTTAGCTGCCAGTTGCCAGTTGCCAATTCACTAGTTGTGCATTGTTGAATAGGCAACTGGATGTGAAGTTAGCTGCCAGTTCGAATAACACGATTCATGACTGTTTATCCTTTATTTTGAATTGGCAGCTGTAAGTGTGAAGTTAGCTGCCAGTTGCCAGTTGCCAATTCACTATTTGTGCATTGTTGAATAGGCAACTGGATGTGAAGTTAGCTGCCAGTTCGAATAACACGATTCATGACTGCTTATCCTTTATTTTGAATTGGCAGCTGTAAGTGTGAAGTTAGCTGCCAGTTGCCAGTTGCCAATTCACTATTTGTGCATTGTTGAATAGGCAACTGGATGTGAAGTTATAGCTGCCAGTTCGAATTATATGATTCATGACTGTTTATCCTTTATTTTGAATTGGCAGCTGTAAGTGTGAAGTTAGCTGCCAGTTGCCAGTTGCCAATTCACTATTTGTGCATTGTTGAATAGGCAACTGGATGTGAAGTTAGCTGCCAGTTCGAATTACACGATTCATGACTGTTTATCCTTTATTTTGAATTGGCAGCTGTAAGTGTGAAGTTAGCTGCCAGTTGCCAGTTGCCAATTCACTAGTTGTGCATTGTTGAATAGGCAACTGGATGTGAAGTTAGCTGCCAGTTGGAATTACACGATTCATGACTGTTATCCTTTATTTTGAATTGGCAGCTGTCAGTGTGAAGTTAGCTGCCAGTTGCCAGTTGCCAATTCACTATTTGTGCATTGTTGAATAGGCAACTGGATGTGAAGTTAGCTGGCAGTTAAAATTACACGATTCATGACTGTTTATCCTTTACTTTGAATTGGCAGCTGTAAGTGTGAAGTTAGCTGCCAGTTGCCAGTTGCCAATTCACTATTTGTGCATTGTTGAATAGGCAACTGGGTGTGAAGTTATAGCTGCCAGTTCGAATTATACGATTCATGACTGTTTATCCTTTATTTTGAATTGGCAGCTGTAAGTGTGAAGTTAGCTGCCAGTTGCCAGTTGCCAATTCACTATTTGTGCATTGTTGAATAGGCAACTGGATGTGAAGTTAGCTGCCAGTTCGAATTACACGATTCATGACTGTTTATCCTTAATTTTGAATTGGCAGCTGTAAGTGTGAAGTTAGCTGCCAGTTGCCATTTGCCAATTCACTATTTGTGCATTGTTGAATAGGCAACTGGATGTGAAGTTAGCTGCCAGTTCGAATTATACGATTCATGACTGTTTATCCTTTAATTTGAATTTGCAGCTGTAAGTGTGAAGTTAGCTGCCAGTTGCCAGTTGCCAATTCACTATTTGTGCATTGTTGAATAGGCAACTGGATGTGAAGTTAGCTGCCAGTTTGAATTACACGATTCATGACTGTTTATCCTTTATTTTGAATTGGCAGCTGTAAGTGTGAAGTCAGCTGCCAGTTGCCAGTTGCCAATTCACTATTTGTGCATTGTTGAATAGGCAACTGGATGTGAAGTTAGTTGCCAGTTCGAATTACACGATTTATGACTGTTTATCCTTTATTTTGAATTGGCAGCTGTAAGTGTGAAGTTAGCTGCCATTTGCCAGTTGCCAATTCACTATTTGTGCATTATTGAATATGCAACTGGGTGTGAAGTTAGCTGCCAGTTCGATATACACGATTCATGACTGTTTATCCTTTATTTTGAATTGGCAGCTGTAAGTGTGAAGTTAGCTGCCAGTTGCCAGTTGCCAATTCACTATTTGTGCATTGTTGAATAGGCAACTGGATGTGAAGTTAGCTGCCAGTTCGAATTACACGATTCATGACTGTTTGTCCTTTATTTTGAATTGGCAGCTGTAAGTGTGAAGTTAGCTGCCAGTTGCCAGTTGCCAATTCACTAGTTGTGCATTGTTGAATAGGCAACTGGATGTGAAGTTAGCTGCCAGTTCGAATTACACGGTTTATGACTGTTTATCCTTTATTTTGAATTGGCAGCTGTAAGTGTGAAGTTAGCTGCCAGTTGCCAGTTGCCAATTCACTATTTGTGCATTGTTGAATAGGCAACTGGATGTGAAGTTAGCTGCCAGTTCGAATAACACGATTCATGACTGTTTATCCTTTATTTTGAATTGGCAGCTGTAAGTGTGAAGTTAGCTGCCAGTTGCCAGTTGCCAATTCACTATTTGTGCATTGTTGAATAGGCAACTGGGTGTGAAGTTAGCTGCCAGTTCGAATAACACGATTCATGACTGTTTATCCTTTATTTTGAATTGGCAGCTGTAAGTGTGAAGTTAGCTGCCAGTTGCCAGTTGCCAATTTCTAATTTGTGCATTGTTGAATAGGCAACTGGATGTGAAGTTAGCTGCCAGTTCGAATAACACGATTCATGACTGCTTATCCTTTATTTTGAATTGGCAGCTGTAAGTGTGAAGTTAGCTGCCAGTTGCCAGTTGCCAATTCACTATTTGTGCATTGTTGAATAGGCAACTGGATGTGAAGTTATAGCTGCCAGTTCGAATTATACGATTCATGACTGTTTATCCTTTATTTTGAATTGGCAGCTATAAGTGTAAAGTTAGCTGCCAGTTGCCAGTTGCCAATTCACTATTTGTGCATTGTTGAATAGGCAACTGGATGTGAAGTTAGCTGCCAGTTCGAATTACACGATTCATGACTGTTTATCCTTTATTTTGAATTGGCAGCTGTAAGTGTGAAGTTAGCTGCCAGTTGCCAGTTGCCAATTCATTAATTGTGCATTGTTGAATAGGCAACTGGATGTGAAGTTAGCTGCCAGTTGGAATTACACGATTCATGACTGTTATCCTTTATTTTGAATTGGCAGCTGTAAGTGTGAAGTTAGCTGCCAGTTGCCAGTTGCCAATTCACTATTTGTGCATTGTTGAATAGGCAACTGGATGTGAAGTTAGCTGCCAGTTCGAATTACACGATTCATGACTGTTTATCTTTTATTTTGAATTGGCAGCTGTAAGTGTGAAGTTAGCTGCCAGTTGCCGGTTGTCTTTACCCGACTCCGATCTATTTTTGAATTGGCAGCTGTAAGTGTGAAGTTAGTTGCCAGTTGCCTATTCGGGGCTTCGATTCATTTTGAATTTGCATCTGTAAGTGTGAAATCAGCTGCCAGTTGCCAATTCGATAATTTGATTCATTTTGAATTGGCAGCTGTATGTGTGAACTTAGCTGCCAGTTGCCGGTTGCCTATTCGGGACTCCGATTTATTTTGAATTGGCAGCTGCATGTGTGAAGTTAGCTGCCAGATGCCGGTTGCCTATTCAGGACTCCGATCTATTTTAAATTGGCAGCTGCATGTGTGAAGTTAGATGCCAGTTGCCGGTTGCCTATTCGGGGCTTCGATTCATTTTGAATTGGCATCTGTAAGTGTGAAGTCAGCTGCCAGTTGCCAATTCGATAATTTGATTCATTTTGAATTGACAGCTGTATGTGTGAATTTAGTTGCCGGTTGCCTATTCGGGACTCCGATTTATTTTGAATTGGCAGCTGCATGTGTGAAGTTAGATGACAGTTGCCGGTTGCCTATTCGGGACTCCGATTTATTTTGAATTGGCAGCTGTATGTGTGAAGTTAGATGACAGTTGCCGGTTGCCTATTCGGGGCTTCGATTCATTTTGAATTGGCATCTGTAAGTTTGAAGTCAGCTGCCAGTTGCCAATTCGATAATTTGATTCATTTTGAATTGGCATCTGTAAGTGTGAAGTCAGCTGCCAGTTGCCAATTCGATAATTTGATTCATTTTGAATTGGCATCTGTAAGTGTGAACTCAGCTGCCAGTTGCCAATTCGATAATTTGATTTATTTTGAATTGGCATCTGTAAGTGTGAACTCAGCTGCCAGTTGCCAATTCGATAATTTGATTTATTTTGAATTGGCATCTGTAAGTGTGAACTTAGCTGCCAGTTGCCGATTGCCTATTCGGGACTCCGATTTATTTTGAATTGGCATCTGCATGTGTGAAGTTAGCTGCCAGTTGCCGGTTGTCTATTCTGGACTCCGATTTATTTTGAATTGGCAGCTGCATGTGTGAAGTTAGCTGCCAGTTGCCGGTTGCCTATTTGGGCGCATTTTGAATTGGCAGCTGCATGTGTGAAGTTAGCTGCCAGTTGCCAGTTACCAATTCACATTTTGTTTATTTTTGAATCGGCAACTGGATGTGAAGTTAGCTGCCAGTTGCCAGTTGCCCATTGAATTGGCAACTGGCAACTGGCAGCTAACTTCACACACATTTATAATGCATTAATTTTTGTGACAGAGAATCATGTGGCACAATATTTTCAAAATTTGTCAATAATTCTGTTTGTATATGGCCAATTTGAGATAATTTTGAAGCAGATAAAGTCTTTAAGTGGGAAAACACCAGGCATTTGCTGTATCAGTATGTGATGGATCATGAAATAATCAGCAGATACAAAAGTTTTTAACAACTAACCGAAATTAGGTAGTCAATAATTTTTAGCTCGACTTTTCGAAGAAAATGAGAGCTTATACTGTCACCCGGGCGTCGGCGTTGGCGTTGGCGTCGGCGTTGGCGTTGCGACAAAGGTTAAAGTTTTTTCAAACATCAATAACTTCCATACTATCAAAGGGATTCAACCCAAACTTGGAATACTTATTCACCATCACACCCTCTACCTTACTATTAGGGCCCATGACCCTGGGACCACTCTATTTGGAGTAATGCCCCCTTTATACAAAGCACTTAGAAAGTCGAGCGCGCTGTCTTCGGACAGCTCTTGTTAAAAAGTTAAGGATGCATATTTCCTTAGTTTACATTGGCAAAATGTGTAAACATGTTGCCATGATACTGGAACTTGACTATTATGCCACCTGAAAGTTGTTGAAGAAATTGAAGAAAGAGTACCGTAGTCAAATATGGAGTTGTTTTATAAAAGGGTCAAATTAACCCTTTCCCACACATTGGCGTTTTTGGACGCCCCACAAAATAAAGGCTTTAGAAAACATTGTGGAAAATGAAGAAATTGCTTGTGACAAGCAATTTCTTCATTTCCCACATTGTTTTCTACCAAGAAAGACCAAAAAATGTTAAATTTTGTTCAATGGAACTTGTCGTCTGCAACATCTATTAGTTTGGACTAGGCTAAAATGTTGTTGTTTGGCAATGGGTTAATTGTTTTGTATTCCAGAGATGGATAAGAGCCAAACTACAGCGTAAACATTATCTACAGGATCGTGAGAAAGTCGTCTGTCTACAGAAACATGTCCGCTGCTGGATGGCCAAACGTAACACGGCCGCCTGCGTCATACAGCGCGCCGTCCGTCGGTGGA
Organism: Fragum sueziense; assembly: GCA_963680895.1. Taxonomy (NCBI): domain Eukaryota; kingdom Metazoa; phylum Mollusca; class Bivalvia; order Cardiida; family Cardiidae; genus Fragum; species Fragum sueziense. The sequence goes on from OY804605.1 coordinate 33,894,392, forward strand.
TGGGGACATTCGATGAGAGGAAGAAAATGCGGGCCGCTAAAAAGATACAGGTACTTAGATGCATTACAAGAATGTTCTGTGCAAACCCTTTCCCAAACTAGACTGGCTTTGATGCTTTGATTTAAAAACGCAAAAAAGTTACTTTTACAGATGGTATCTAATTCAGTCCATAAAACCGATGTATAGCCATATATAATTGTAAATGTTACAATTGTTAACATAACAGGACAGAAAATGACCCTTAAAGCCATGAATAATGCCTGAATGAACATCAGATTATGCCAAAATGCACGTTGAGTCAAGGGCCTGGCATCGGAGAGGACGACTACAGCGACATTGACGTATACAATTGTGTTGACATACTGTTGTTACTCGCGACTGACCGGAACATGGGCGGTCTGTAATTGTTCCCGTGTCGTTTACATGTCTTATTAATCGTGGAACCATTGATTCAGCTACATTTAAGCGTCCAGCTACCTTCATTTGCGAAACACCGCCAACCAAAAGCCCCAAAACTCGATTCACTTTTCCCAAAGTAAGCCTCAGCATTTTGTATGCAAACTTTTTTCGTAGTTCACATATACTATAGTTTCAATAAGTAAATCAAAGTGGCAAATTGTACACCAAAAATCTTAGCGATTTAACACGTGGTCTGAATGCACGAGACACACGAGCATTTAGTGATGGGCGGTTCAGATGTCCGGATATTTTACAGAAAACACGAAAAAAACGCTGGGGTGTGAAGTGTATACATTGCCTCATACATGTCCCCAAACATAGTGCCGATCGAGGCAATAGGAAAGGAATGGTTAATAAAAACTTGTTTTGCGTTTTTGAATTGTGTCAGTTTAGTTTCTAACTAGTTTAGCCCTTTCCCAAGCAAGACCTGGTTTTGACGTCCCTTTTAGAAATGGCTTGGGAAAACATCGAGACAAAAGAAGAAAATGCTGATAATCAGCATTTTCTCCTTTTGTCTCGATGTTTTCTGTGCTACAATTTGCACAAATCCAATATTTTTCAACATCTATTTTGTAGGAGCATTCCAATTGAAAAAGTCTAAATTTTTGATGTTTGGGAAAGGGTTAACGATCTGGAACCATAATAGACACTTTTGTAAATATAAAAAGTATTGTTATATTTTATTTCTATGATATAAGACGGAGGTAAAATGAAACTTAAAACATTTTTTACCGATATGTTGGAATTTTATATATTTTTTTAGTTATTGACCCCCTTTTACAAAAAATGCGGGAAAGGGGGAAGCACCAACTCTGTTAATCTCATATTTTTTCCCAGAAGATGATAATATCTGACATTTTTCAGCTTGTATGCTACAACAGATATGTATGTAACATAAATAAGCTAAATACAAAACTATGAAAAACAAGATTGAGAAAAAAACACTTGATTATACATAAGGTTTATGATTTTGCGTCTGAATTTTTTCCATGATTAAGAAAAATGAACATTAATTCTTTGATCTGTAATTTTTGTAATATTGACTGGCAGGGTATGAGAACTACACCAAAATTATCTCTAATTTATACTTGTGCAAATAAAACAAAAATGGGAAAAAGTTACCGTTAAATTTTGGTTTTTTATTAATTCAAACTTAGTAGGGGCGCATAAAGCAAGGACAAAATTATCCAAAATAAGTCATTCAATTCCATCAAATATTCATTGTAAGGTCAAATGTAACAACACATTATTTTTTATAGTAACTTATATAAAGAACTTATTTTTATCTAATATTCATTGCCAGATTTCCCTATAGTTACTACCTAAACTATTGTTAACAAAACAAGGGCATCATATACATCGGCGGGGAATCATGTGACACTAAATTTCAGAAAAATGGTCAATAATTTTGTAAATACTTGACCAATTTGAAATCGGTTTGAAACAGAAAAAAGTGTAAAACGCCCGATATCAGATGGGTGGTAGCTCTTTTACAAATCAAGTGATAAAAACGTTATTGACAACCAGATTAAGTTTTGGTTGGTCGTCAATAACTTTTATATCAGCTGTTTTTTCAAAGATTATCCTTGGCATTCAGCAAAGTCATGGTGTGTTCCCGCTGTCTCTGCTTAAATTCTTCTTTTCAAATCGGTCATCTTTTGACATAATTGTTGGAAAATATCGAAAATATTATGTCAGATGATTCCCCGCCGTGATGTAACATTTGTGGGGTGGGAGAGGGTTGAAATTGGTGTCATGTACTACTGTATAAGAACGCCTTTTTTAAATCAAATTGAGCTAATCTTACACGAACATGTATCTTTGATTACCGGGTCTTTCAATACTTATAGTCCTTTAATTAACGATATTATGGCACATGTTTACAAAATTTACCCTTGCAAAAAAACGCAATAGCAAAGTCATAACTACTGTAAATTTGCTTGTGATGGTTCGAATCTTGCAAGTCCCTTACACCTTCAAGATTTGAACCAAGACATGCAACGTTGAACTGAAAATTAACAAGGATTACCTTTTGTTTATTACTGTAAAATTTGTAAACATGTGTCATTATATTGTGACTGGATTATGATAAAAAAATCAAGGCAGAAGACGCAATATTGATACTATATCAAATCCTGGTCTTAAGCATTTATTCGTATACATCTTGAATCAATCAAGTGTATTGGTGCATACATAACCCATTCACCCCCCCCCCCCCCCCCCCCCAAAAAAAAAAAAAAAAAAAAAAAAAAATAAATAAACAAACAAAAACAAAATTGTACCAGTCCAAAAGAACAGAAAACACTGAGGAAAAGGGACACATTGATGATAACGCATTGATGATAATCAACAACCTCTTCTTTTCTCTCAATCTCTCAATGTTTTCTCAAATTATTTCTACAATGGACGTCAAAACTAGACTTGTTAAGAGAAGGATATACATGTATCAGTGCTTTGCTCTTTATAACCAAATCAGTAAATTCATAACAATTGTAGGCCTATTGAAACAGTTATATCTTCATATCTCTTAGTGTTTTTCTGTTATTTCTACCAGTGATCTGGGCCCCGTTTTATCAACGAAATCATGCACATTATTTTCGTAGATTTGAACGGAAGTTCAATTTTTTTGCGTAAGTGTGTTTTACAAAACATGTTCGCAGCTAAGATTAGAATTTCCTAAGTTTTTTCCGTAACTTTACGATCAGAAATAGTTGACGTAATTATGTTCGTCACCACTGTCGATGCCTAAATTTACCGTTTAAAGCCTTGATAACCCCAAAATTACTGAAAATATCAAAATATCTATGAAAGGAAATGTTGAAATTGAACAAACCACGGAAAATTCATGTGAATAGCAATGGATTTTGTGCTAACAATAGACTGGGTTTTAAGTTATGTTTTGATAAACCGTCAGTGTTGTCATAAAATATCGTAACTACGGCCTGATTTAAGCCGTAGCTACGATATTTCATAACAGCTCCAACGAATTACTATTGTAACGTCACGATTAACTGGGTAAAATCAATCCCTACTTCGCTGTACTTTCACTTTCTTTTTTGTTGCTATTTATAGAATACAACATGAAAAAGTATTTTTCATGTATTTCCTATTCTAATGGAATGAATGTACGTTTGATATACGTTTAATCGCCAGAGTGTTCAGAACGATAACATTTAAGCATTTTTCATGCTAATAACAACGAGAAATACGAGAATTATCTCTATCTATGCAGAAAAATACACTTTAAATAGCTTACACGGCCGATATATATTGATATTTACGAGAAAGTAAACCGAGGTGAGAACAAAATTGAATCTTTCCGAAGTGCGTTTCACGGAAATAACCGAGTGCCGTAAATACCCGATCATCGGCGATAATAACCGAAATCCATTATGGTTCCAGATCGTTAAAAGCAGAAACAAGTTATTGCTCAAAGATTTGGATGGTCATTATCACAGGGATTTTAAATTATTTATTTGATATTTAAATACATTTTATTTTAATAAGAATAAATTACCGATATAAGACTATCATCTATCATTGCTATATAGTTTATCGGGTTAATAACAATTTTTATGCCCTTGTATCGAAAGATTAGGGGCATATTGTTTTACTCATGTCTGTCTGTATGTCTGAAAACATTTGCCATTTTGGGGGCATTGATTGCTCACAAATATATCTTGTTTTTTACAACTTTTTTCAGTTTAAACAGTGTTCATGAAAGAAACCACTTTTTGGACTTTCTGGGTAGTTAACATTTTTGGAAATAAAGAAATTACTTGTCACAAGCAATATATTTTATCCAATTTCCTATAGGCCATATGGAAGGGTTACTGTGTACGACGCAGATCCACCAGTAAGAAGATAGCAGCGGCTAGAAAACGTGTGATGGAAGCGAATGCCTGTGCGACGGAGGAAAACAAGCTTTACAACAGAACGACGTCGGCTCTGGATTACCTGCTGAAGTATAAACAAATGTCGTACCTTTTAGATGCCCTTAAAGACTTAGGTATGTTCATTGCTCAGTGTTAAACCCATTTCCACAGAATGGTGTCTTATGCTTCCCCACAAGATAAGGGGTTTTGAAAACTATTTTGAAAATGAAGAAATTGCAATGTTTTGTTTCCAGAAAGACCAAAAAATGTAGAACTTCATTCACTTGGAATTGTCGTTTGCAACATCTTTGAATTTGGACCAGTCTAAATTGTGTTGTTTGGTAATGGGTTAACCCTTTTCCCAAACAGCACAAAATTGGATTGTTTTGAATTGAACGCTGATGCAGACGACAAAATCCATGTTGAAAAAAGTAGAAATTATGTGAGTTATTGTCCAGAAAATATTGAGGCAAAAGGGCGCATTTTCTTCTTTTCCCTCCATGTTTTCCCAAACCTGGCTTATTTGGGACGTCCAATCCGAGTCTTGTTTGGGAAAGGGTTAATCATATTCAAGTCCATGTCTAAAACTCATGCTCCAGGTCAACTAGGGTCCAATCAACCCAGTATAAATATGACCCATAACCCTAAAAGGGACCTGGGAAGTCCATAAACAAAATTTCATCACACCTCCCAGCGTTACAGATTACATATGTGAGGAAAAGGCCAATAGAAAGTAACTGAAATGTTTGATAACATTTATTTTCATCTTTGCTTATTCAGGAGAGTAACATATTTAACCCTTTCCCAAACAGCAAAATTTTTCATTGATCCAATAACAATGCTGCTGCATACAACAGAATGGATGTTGATAAAGATAAGATTTATGTACATGTATTATACAACACAGAAAATATCGAGGCAGAAGGAGAAAATGCTGATTATCAGCATTTTCTCCTTTAGTCTCAATATTTCCCAAGCATTTTCTATTAGGGATGTCAAAACAAGGTCTTGTTTGGGAAATGGTAAAACTTAATTAATGATAAAGCTAACAGAATGCACAGACATAATGTCTAGCTCAGTCATAATTGAAGGAAATGGGGTCAGTACTGCACCTATGTGATATTTACTCCTGCGTTTACAATGATTTGTTAAGAAATTATCAATTCACACGATCATCTTTTGTGTTTAATATTGCAGAGTTAACCACTAGACTATCCTGGTCGTGCTGTGAGAGGATGGTAGAAGTGAAAACCGTGCCAGTGTTATATAAACTGATACGCTCGTGTAACCGCAGTGTTCATTGTTTTATGTTTAATGTTGTAGAGTTAACCACTAGACTATCATGGTCATGCTGTGAGAGGATGGTAGAAGCGAACGCCGTGCCCTTGTTGTATAAACTGATACGCTTGTGTAACCGTAGTCTATTGTTTTATGTAGAAGCGAATGCCGTGCCTGTGTTATATAAACTGATACGTTCATGTAACCGAAGTCTTCATTGTTTTATGTTTAATATTGTAGAGTTAACCACTAGACTATCATGGTCCTGCTGTGAGAGGATGGTACAAGCGAACGCAGTGCCCGTGTTATATAAACTGATACGTTCATGTAAGCGCAGTCTTCATTGTTTTATGTTTAATATTGTAGAGTTAACCACTAGACTATCATGGTCCTGCTGTGAGAGGATGGTACAAGCGAACGCAGTGCCCGTGTTATATAAACTGATACGTTCATGTAAGCGCAGTCTTCATTGTTTTATGTTTAATATTGTAGAGTTAACCACTAGACTATCATGGTCATGCTGTGAGAGGATGGTACAAGCGAACGCAGTGCCCGTGTTATATAAACTGATACGTTCATGTAATCACAGTCTTCATTGTTTTATGTTTAATATTGTAGAGTTAACCACTAGACTATCTTGGTTTTGCTGTGAGAGAATGGTAGAAGTGAACGCCGTGCCCGTGTTATATAAACTGATACGCTTGTGTAACCGGAGTCTTCATTGTTTTATGTTTAATATTGTAGAGTTAACCACTAGACTATCTTGGTCTTGCTGTGAGAGAATGGTAGAAGTGAACGCCGTGCCAGTGTTATATAAACTGATACGCTTGTGTAACCGAAGTCTTCATTGTTTTATGTTTAATATTGTAGAGTTAACCACTAGACTATCATGGTCCTGCTGTGAGAGGATGGTACAAGCGAACGCAGTGCCCGTGTTATATAAACTGATACGTTCATGTAATCGCAGTCTTCATTGTTTTATGTTTAATATTGTAGAGTTAACCACTAGACTATCATGGTCATGCTGTGAGAGAATGGTAGAAGCAAACGCCATGCCCGTGTTATATAAACTGATACGCTCGTGTAACCGAAGTCTTCATTGTTTTATGTTTAATATTTTAGAGTTAACCACTAGACTATCATGGTCATGCTGTGAGAGAATGGTAGAAGCGAATGCCATGCCCGTGTTATATAAACTGATACGCTCGTGTAACCGGAGTCTTCATTGTTTTATGTTTAATATTATAGAGTTAACCACTAGACTATCATGGTCCTGCTGTGAGAGGATGGTAGAAGCGAACGACGTGCCCGTGTTATATAAACTGATACGCTCGTGTAACCGGAGTCTTCATTGTTTTGTGTTTAATATTGTAGAGTTAACCACTAGACTATCATGGTCGTGTTGTGAGAGAATGGTAGAAGCGAACGCGGTGCCCGTGTTGTATAAATTGATACGCTCGTGTAACCCGAGTCTTCATTGTTTTATGTTTAATTTTGTAGAGTTAACCACTAGACTATCTGTAAGAGAATGGTAGAAGCGAACGCTGTGCCCGTGTTGTATAAACTGATACGCTCATGTAACCGCAGTCTTCATTGTTTTATGTTTAATATTGTAGAGTTAACCACTAGACTATCTTGGTCATGCTGTGAGAGGATGGTTGAAGCGAACGCCATGCCCGTGTTATATAAATTGATACGCTCGTGTAACCGGAGTCTTCATTGTTTTATGTTTAATATTGTAGAGCTAACCACTAGACTATCATGGTCATGCTGTGAGAGGATGGTAGAAGCGAATGTGGTATCCGTCCTATATAAACTGATACACTCGTGTAACCGCAGTCTTCATTGTTTTATGTTTAATATTATAGAGTTAACCACTAGACTATCATGGTCATGCTGTGAGAGGATGGTAGAAGCAAACGCCGTGCCCGTGTTATATAAACTGATACGCTCGTGTAACCGGAGTCTTCATTGTTTTATGTTTAATATTATAGAGTTAACCACTAGACTATCATGGTCATGCTGTGAGAGGATGGTAGAAGCAAACGCCGTGCCCGTGTTATATAAACTGATACGCTCGTGTAACCGGAGTCTTCATTGTTTTATGTTTAATATTATAGAGTTAACCACTAGACTATCATGGTCATGCTGTGAGAGGATGGTAGAAGCGAACGACGTACCTGTGTTATATAAACTGATACGCTCGTGTAACCGGAGTCTTCATTGTTTTGTGTTTAATATTGTAGAGTTAACCACTAGACTATCATGGTCATGCTGTGAGAGGATGGTAGAAGCGAACGCCGTGCCCGTGTTATATAAACTGATACGCTCATGTAACCGAAGTCTTCATTGTTTTATGTTTAATATTATAGAGTTAACCACTAGACTATCATGGTCATGCTGTGAGAGGATGGTAGAAGCAAACGCCGTGCCCGTGTTATATAAATTGATACGCTCGTGTAACCGGAGTCTTCATTGTTTTATGTTTAATATTATAGAGTTAACCACTAGACTATCATGGTCATGCTGTGAGGATGGTTGAAGCGAACGCCGTGCCCGTGTTATATAAATTGATACGCTCGTGTAACCGGAGTCTTCATTGTTTTATGTTTAATATTATAGAGTTAACCACTAGACTATCTGTGAGAGAATGGTAGAAGCGAACGCTGTGCCCGTGTTGTATAAACTGATACGCTCATGTAACCGCAGTCTTCATTGTTTTATGTTTAATATTGTAGAGTTAACCACTAGACTATCTTGGTCATGCTGTGAGAGGATGGTTGAAGCGAACGCCGTGCCCGTGTTATATAAATTGATACGCTCGTGTAACCGGAGTCTTCATTGTTTTATGTTTAATATTGTAGAGCTAACCACTAGACTATCATGGTCATGCTGTGAGAGGATGGTAGAAGCGAATGTGGTATCCGTCCTATATAAACTGATACACTCGTGTAACCGCAGTCTTCATTGTTTTATGTTTAATATTATAGAGTTAACCACTAGACTATCATGGTCATGCTGTGAGAGGACGGTAGAAGCAAACGCCGTGCCCGTGTTATATAAACTGATACGCTCGTGTAACCGGAGTCTTCATTGTTTTATGTTTAATATTATAGAGTTAACCACTAGACTATCATGGTCATGCTGTGAGAGGATGGTAGAAGCAAACGCCGTGCCCGTGTTATATAAACTGATACGCTCGTGTAACCGGAGTCTTCATTGTTTTATGTTTAATATTATAGAGTTAACCACTAGACTATCATGGTCATGCTGTGAGAGGATGGTAGAAGCAAACGCCGTGCCCGTGTTATATAAATTGATACGCTCGTGTAACCGGAGTCTTCATTGTTTTATGTTTAATATTATAGAGTTAACCACTAGACTATCATGGTCATGCTGTGAGGATGGTTGAAGCGAACGCCGTGCCCGTGTTATATAAATTGATACGCTCGTGTAACCGGAGTCTTCATTGTTTTATGTTTAATATTATAGAGTTAACCACTAGACTATCATGGTCATGCTGTGAGAGGATGGTAGAAGCGAACGCCGTGCCCGTGTTATATAAATTGATACGCTCGTGTAACCGGAGTCTTCCACACATGGAAATTATACAGATAACGGCAGACATCATGCTGAATCTTGCAAAGGTAGGTAGAGTTTGTTTTTATGCTTTGTCGAAAAAGCTTTAACCCATTCCCAAATGACAAAATTTAAGGACAGCCCAATTCAAAAGCTGCTGCACACGACAAATAGACATTGATAAAGAAAGTATTTGTATACATGTATAAATATATCGCAGAAAAGATTCAGGCAAAAGGCCTCAATGTTTTCCAAAGCCTTGTTCCTTTAGGGATGTCAAAACCAGGTCTTGTTTGGAAAAGGGCTAACCTTTCAAGAATGACAAAATTTTGACCAGTCCAAATTCAAAAGGAGTTTCCTCAATAAAATAATTGAGATCCAAAGAAGAAAATGTTCAAATGCTGCAGCCATCAGAGCCATTTTTAGCTCGACTTTTCGAAGAAAGTGAGAGCTTATACTGTCACCCGGCCGTTGGCGTCGGCGTTGCAACAAAGGTTAAAGTTTTTTCAAACATCAATAACTTCCATACTATCAAAGGGATTCAACCCCTAAACTTGGAATACTTATTCACCTATTCACCATCACACCCTCTACCTTACTACCAGGGCCCGTGACCCTGGCTCCACTATATTTGGAGTTATGCCCCTTTATACTAAGCAACTTAGAAAGTCGAGCGCGCTGTCTTCGGACAGCTCTTGCTTGGATCAGGAGTTCATAGCTTTTGTCATGTTTGTTCTTTGTGTCTACCGGTATTAAAAAAAAATAACATTGGCTGCAACGCTTAAACCACAAGTCCATGAGATCTAGATTGTTCGTCCAGTACCATGTAGCCATGCTCAGAAATTTTGTCATTTAAGGGGTAATGAAATAGGAAAGATGCTCAAAATACTGGTAGTAGACAAATTTAGGGGTATGCCAACTGGGATTAAATCATTTAAGGGCATTGGTGTTTTACAAAGAAATACCATATTTGCCTAAAATTGTTTAACAAATTTGATAAAAAGTTATGCAGAAAGAAAATATCTTTTACCAAACTGATCGGCCACAAATGTGTGTGTTGTTTCATTTGCAGTATGACAAGACACGAGCCAGTCTGTACGAAGACTTTGAGAGTTGCTCCACCTTAATCGAACTGTTACAGATCTACCGACAAAAAGGCCTTATATTTATTAAGACATGTACGCTGCTAGGAATTCTGTGTTTAGACGGTCCCTGTAAAACGGTATGTACAACTCATGGTTGCAAATCGCACTGGCTGACTTTAGCCCATTACCAGACGACAAAATTTTGGGTTAATCCAACATTTTCAAATCGATGAAATTCTAAAATTGTAAAATTTTTGGATAGAAAACATTGTGGGAAATGAAGAAATTGCTGGTCACAAGCAATTTCTTTATTTTCCACAATGATTTCAAAAGGATTAATTTAACTAATGGGGAGTCGAAAGGCGTCACTGTGTGGTAATGGGTTAACCTTTTTGAAGTAACTCAATTTTGACCTTTGTTATTTAAAATCTGCTGCAGACAATACAGTTAGTAGGAATGAAAATGAAATTTATCTACAATATGCCATAGAAATTGAAAATCTCTAACCAATTACCATGCAGTGTTGCCTTTTGATACCCCACAAAATAAAGGCTTTGAAAAGCATTGTGTAAAATGAAGACATTGATTGTAACCAGCTATTTCTTCATTTCCAAAAATGTTTTCAAATCAAAAACACAAAAATGTAAAAGTTCACTTGAAATTGTTGTATGCGATATCTTGGGATCAGATCAGTCTAGAATTATGTCATCTCATCTGGTAATGGGTTACCTTTTCCAAACTGACTTTATTTGAAATCTGCTGCAGACAAACTTAAGTCTTATCAATCCAGGTTTGTGGGTTCGAGTTCCGACTCTGCAATTAGTCAATATCCTTTCACCAATGGGTGTGAATCATCTAATTGAAATGACCACTATTGGCTTGGATTGGATGTTGTGTTTGTATATAGTTTTGAGAAATACAACGAACAAATGGTTTGGTGCACTAGCCACCACAATTTGATGCAGTGTTTTTTCTCCTTCTTTAAACGGGTACGTAAAATGGACCTGTTTCCATCGCCAGATAGTCCCTTTTCTCCAAAACATTGTAAGAAAATTCCCCAAAACAAAAGGTTTTCAGTGTTTCTGAATGAAAATTTGATCATTCACTGTCATATGTTAACCTAAAATACAAAATACAAGAGACAAACTGGAATTTCATTCAGCTTACTTCATTTAGTAGATCACACAGAGGTCTTAATGTTTTGTTGCAATCTAGGTTGAAACTGTTTTTCCCAATTTTTTAGAAAATGACACATTTTTCCCAATTTGCCTGGTTTTGGACCCGTTCCCAAAACTGGTTCCCAAAAACTGAGAAGAACGCTTTGATGAGAAATGGTTGAATATGGCATCAATAACCATTCAATCATATCGTTGCTTTTCAACAAAAACCTCATAACTGCAGCTTAGAACAAGCTGCAGTTACAAGGTTTTAGCTGAAAAAGCAACAAGATTTTTTCCCTTCTGTTTACAGGCTCTTCTCAATGACAAAAAACTGACGGAAAAGTTACGAAGTATCCACAAACTGACGTCCCACAAACATAAAGTAGAAGAAACACAGAGAAAGACGCGGGCGAAAATGAACGCCACATTCAATGTGACAATGTCAATGGCATCGGTGCGATCTCCGGAAAAGAGACACAAAATTAAGCCAGATTGGTCGCTGAATAAAGACAGATTGAAAGACTTTGACAATCCGTTGAAAGCTATTAACTTTGTTTTGTCAAATTTAGGGCTCAGTGCAAAGTGATTGTGTAGTAATAGAAATCTTTTTATCCATGTACAGACCAGCTTTACTGAGCTGCCACAGATTTTTAGCCCTATCCTAAGAAATGCTCAGCTTTTAAACATGTACAATATATCTTTAAAATGAGCCAGGATTTGGGAAAAAAAAGCCCTTAAGTTAATGGCATTTGAGACCAACGTGGATCCAGATCAGTCTGTGCATATACACAATCTGATCTGGATCCAAAATGGTCTCTTTTGACTACCCATAGTAAATGTCAGAGATCAGCATGAATCATGATCAGACTGCATTTAGTCACAGGCTGATCTGGATCCATGTTGGTCTTAAGGTATTCAACCCATCATTAGCACTAAAGAGCCCGAGGCGAAATTTGAAAAGTGCCAGTAATTCCTGAACTGTGTTACATTTCCATTCCATAAGCATTCTGAACAGTTTAGAATTTTGAATAAATGCATACTCATGGAAATATTTGACAAAAATGTTCAAAAGTACCTCCCTTGCATATGAATATAGAGTAAAATGATATTTGTAAATTATTTTCTTCTTGAGGCATAATCTTGAAATCCGGTACGGGGAATCAACTCATGTGAAGTGTATTTACAAGTGTGTGTAATATGATGCACTTCATATGGCTAGAAAGTGATGTTCTAACTTCTTAATGATGGGCTGTATACCTTAAACCATTACCAGACAGAAAAATTCTAGATTGGTCCAAATTCGTAGATACTGCAGACAACAATTTGAATTGAATTGAATTGAATTTCTTTATTTTGTTTTATTCTTGTAGAAAACATTGTGGGAAATGGAGAAATTGCTTTTAACAAGAATTACTTTTTTATTTTCCACATTGTTTTCCAAAGCCATTGTCTTGTTGGGAGTCAAAAAGAGTCATTGTGTGGCATTGGGTTAAATGCCATTGGTGTCCTTTTTCCAGTTCCTTGCTCAAATCATGTAAATATTCTTACTTGCTACACTGATCTTAACTTGTACCTTTACTTCTAGCCAGTATTTATGATGTAAAATCTATGCTAATTTGCTATGCTATTTATCAATTTTTGTATAGCACACCCTCACCAATAACTGAGCAGTTGCACGTCTGTGCCTAATTTGAAAGGGTGAGAAAAAATTAAAAGCGAAAATATGGTTACGGATGATGGGTGAATCTAGGTTAAAAGAGGGGTGGAAAAATAAGTTGGCGCTTAACCGTTTCCCAAACAAGACCTGCTTCTGATTTCCCTAGTAGAATAGGGTTTGGAAAACATTGAGGCAAAATTAGAAAGTGTTGATAACCAGCGTACACTCCAAACTTTCAATATGTTCTGTGCTATATTATAGACATATTATCTTCTTTTCATTCCCCTTAGGTTGTCTGCAGCAGCTCTCAATATGGGAAACTCCAAAATTTTGCCATTTGGGAAAGGGTTAAGGTGTTTGGTGAGAGATTGTGCTGACAGAAGACTTGAAATTGTAAAGGCCCTATGCCAGCACAAGGTCTTGCGGCTGACCGAGTGCTTTAACCCTTTTCCAAACAGCAAAATTTTAGGGTGATCCACTTCAAAAACTACCATAGAGGACAAAATGGATGTAATTAAGGATAGAATTTGTGTAAAATATGACAATGAAAATATTGAAACTAAAGGAGAAACTGCTGGTTATCAGCAGTTTCTTCTTTTGTTTCAATGTTTTCCAAATTCCTTTTTATTGGGGAGGTTAAAACCAGGTCCTGTTTGGGAAAGGGTTAAGATAATATCAAAACATTTACCCATAGAAGTTTAAACATGTTATTGCAATTATTCTGATATTCAGGAGTGTAATGCTTTGATGAAATATTACAAAGAAAATATTATTGTTATCCTAGCTTACTATATGTATCAACTAAAATGTGGTATGTCAATGTAGAAAAAAGGTCAATTTTCAAAAAATTAGAAACCCCTAGAAATATAAAGCTCAAGAAAAAATGTGAGTCATTTTAATAAGAAGAATAAACAGGTGTGGAACAGTATTCCTATATGTTCTGTCTTACAGTGTTCAGAAATCATTGCGAGCGCATCATCCACTGTGCAAAAATGTGACACATTCTTTTTGCAGCCATTTTTGTTTAGTTCTGTCTAAATGTTTCATGTAAATCTCACTTTAAAAGCCTTTCCCAAATAGTGACTACATTTGATGATCCCACTTAATCTAGGTTTTGAAAACCTTTGCAGGAAAAGAAGGAAATGCTGATAACAAGTTTTTTCTTTTCCTTCAATGTTTTCTATTCTTTATCCTTGAGATTTTGTATATGAGTTAGAATTAATTTTGTCATCTGCAACCTGTTTCTCTGTTATATAAACCAGGGTTTTCCATGACGCACAAATCATGTGTCATTATCACAATTTCAAAACAAATGACCCCTTAGAAATTTACTTTGGGGTCATTAATGACGCAAGTTTTAAAATCCAGATCTTCGTATGATTCTTGAGTGGAAGGACATTTGACCCACAAAATAGAAGAAATGACCCCTAACTTTGAAGGTAAGGGGTTCACAATGACCCCCAAATTCTCATGCTCAGGGAAAACCCTGATAAACTTTTCTTAAACAAGACCTTGATTTTACATCTTCAAAAAAGGGCATTTGAAAGGCAATGAGGAAAAAGAAGAAGCTGAAGACCAGCATTTTCTTATTTTTCCTCAAGGCCTTACATGCTTTGATATACAAATACAAATATACTTTTTATGCCCCCGATAGGGAGGCATCATAAATTTGACTTGTCTGTCCGTCTGTCCGTCCGTCATTCCGTCCAAAAACTTTAACATTGGCCATAACTTCCTTATTACTTAACATATTCGCTTCATACTTTACCACAACATTCCTTGGTACATTACCTTTCTGTAGGCACATACTTTGGTGACCTTGACCCCTGGATGACCTTGACCTTGAACATAGATTGGCCATAATTTAAAATCAAAGCGGTGTCGGGGGCATTGTCATCTTACAGTGACAGCTCTTGTTTGTAACATAAATTTTGGTGTCTACAATTGCTTTGGTTTCGGAAATGCTGAAGTCTACAGAAAGGCAAAATTCTAAACAGGTTCCAATTTATAAATGTTACAGATTACAGTTTCAAGTGAATGTCATTTTACATTTTTGTTTATTTCTGGGTAGAAAACATAGATGAAAAAGAAGAAATTTCTTGTCACAAGCAATTTCTTTATTTTCCATTTATCCCTTTCCCAGACAAGACCTGGTTTTGATGTCCCTTCTAGAAATGACTTGGGAAAACATTGAGACAAAAGAAGAAACTGCTGATAACCAGTAGTTTCTCCTTTTGCCTCAATGTTTTCTGGGATATACGAGGTACAGTCAGAAAGTTCCCGGACTGCCTTCGTACGTACATTATATGCATTCGGATTTTTCTAAAACTTATATACCCAAAAAGATTAATTCATGTCCGATAAGTACATATATCATTTATATTGATACAATACATATAACATAATATTTTACAGTCGCAAAAACATACATAAACAATGTACGGATCACTTTGACGTCGCACAGCGACGTCTACATAACGTCGTATTTTACAGAGCCAAAATCAATGATTTCGGGTTAGTTTACAACTTTTCAAATTATTTATCAAAATGATCTAGATACTTCCCATCGCGATACACATATGAAGCAAACGAATGAATTCGGTGTCATAATATTCCACAGCTTACCTAGTCGCAGGTCAAAGCTCTTCAGTTGACTCAAACCTGCAACACCGGGGGAATTTCAGGGAAATGCTGAAATGACATTTTACTGAGTCCGGGCTGTATTGCGTGTTATGTGGGACAGTCTTTCATAGCTTAGTATATAATTATGTGGTTCCTATTTTCATATCGGTATGATGGATGCATTAGGTTTGTAAGACCTACATTATCCTGGTAAAATCAGCGTTCACACGCTTCTTAGGAAACGTTCAAAGAAAAGACATTGTGTACACGACGCGGGTCATTTGCTCATCATCCGTCTAAAGCCACGCCTTCCGCCCTGCGTACAATTTAGACGTATTTTATTTTATTGAAATTATTCTATGGATTGCACCACGACAAATATTCCAACAATGTTAGCCAAATCGTCGAATGATTTCAACAGGTCCGTGAGAATGTCGGTCTTCATGTCTAAATGAGCACGTTTTTAGACCACTCGTTGCTAAGATCATCGCTTATTTTCGCGCGGTAAATCCTATTTATTATATCAATTAAACAAAGTTGTCCTAGAATATGCACTGAAGACGTTGCTTGGATTAAAGAACTTCTAAATTTCCATAGGCTTCATTCCGGCCTTCACATAGACGTTAATAGCGCATATTTGTTCCGTACGCTATGATGATGTCGCCTTGATTTCAGTTGACTTTCATCCATTGCTAGGACAAATATGTATGAAACGCAGAATTTTTATGCCACGACGTTTAAATTTTGAAATTGTTCAGAAAATATGTTGATGTGATGCCCTATCGAGGGTGCATGTAAAAGTGCCTGTTATTTTCAAGATATGGTCCTTTGAATAATAGTAAGAATATTGGGAGCAAGCGTTTTTTCAAAGTGATCCGTACTCTTGTACATTATGCTCTAACGCCTTAGAAAATATTGATTTTTAACATTTTAATACCACAAAAACTTATCAAAGTGGTAGTTTACATTTCAAAATTACTTATTGAATAAAGACTTGAATCAAATACGTCGGAAAAAATACAATTCAAAGGCAGTCCGGGAACTTTTTGACTATACCTCGTATAATATTAATCACAAATTTTACCTTAATATCATCTATTTTGCAGCAGCAATCAAATTGGACCACCCTAAAATTTTGTCATTTGGGAAAGGGTTAAGGTTTCCAGAGCCACTATAATCTTGTAGAGAGTCAAATAAATCACTATGTGGGAAAGGATTAACCCATTAACAAACAAAATTTAGGTCGATCCAAATTCAAAAATGTTGCAGACTACAATTTCAAATGAATACAATTTAAATATTTGTTGTTCTTTGGGGTAGAAAACACTGGGAAATGAAGAAATTGCTTGTCACAAGCAATTTCTTCATTTTCCACAAAGTTTTCCCAAGCATATTTCTTGAGGGGCGTCAAAAAGAGTCACTATGTGGGATAGGATTAAACTATTGTTTTGTCGAATGTAGTCTTCTTGAACTATCCTCATGTCTCTTTATCACGGTGTTCAATCACATGACTTAGAATTTTAGAAAATCGTCAATATTTTTGTCAATACTTGACCAATTTGAATTCGGTTTGAAGCAGAGAAGGTGGGCAGATGTCACACATTAGCTGCATGTGTTGAATTTTTGAAAAATCAACTGATAAAAAAGTTATTGAAGATAAACCAAAATTGATAAAATAAATTTTTCATCAGTTGACTTCAAAAATCTACCAAGTGCAACTTATTTCTGACATTGTCCCAACTTCTCTGCTTCAAACCGAATTCAAATTGGTAAAGTATTGACAAAATTATTAGAAGATTTTCTGAAATTGATGTATCACATGATTATGTGAACTGTTGTTTGAAAAGAAAATGAATGAAATTATGACCAAAGTAAAACAGTTGTCATCGTTTTTTATTGTTTGCTAGTTCGGTTAACTTTTAATCTGATTGATAAAAGGAATAGGAAAATAATGAGGAATAAGGAGAAAACCTGTTATTAGACAGCTTTCAATTTAAACACTCTGAAATTTTGTTGTTTTGGAATAAGTCAAGAGTCCCCATTGTCATGAAAAGGGGTAACCCTTTCCCAAACAATGAAAATTTAGAGTAGTCGAATTCAAAGGCTTCTGCAGAAATAATATAATTGTACCAATAAAAGTTGTCTGTGAAATTTAAGTGCTGCAAACAGATAAGCCAAAATATGGAGGAAAAAGAAATTTTGTTTATTAACATTTCCTTCTTTTGTCTATATTTTTAAAAAATACTTTAATATGAAAATACAAAAAAATCCATATATATAGAGACAATAGAATAAAATGTTATTTATCAGAATTTGATAAATTATCCTACGGTGACTTTTTAAAAAAATGCATTATGAATGTCAGTTTAACTTTGTAAAAGACAAGAAATTCTATCTTCCTAACATGTTTTACACAGCCCGAGCGGTCATAAATAGGCATCATCTTCTCCGTCTGTCCGTATGTATGTCCAATTTTCTTGTCAACATAACTCCTCCTAGGTTTCTGGCTGGATCTTTTTGAAACTTGGTCAATAGTAGATGTGCATGAAGGAAGGATTTTATGGTTCATTGATTTTTGCTCGAGTTATGCCCCCTTAACCCTTTCCCACACATTGACGCTTTTGGACGCCCCACAAAATTAAGGCTTTGGTAAACATTGTGGAAAATGAAGAAATTGCTTGTGACAAGCAATTTCTTCATTTGAATTTCCCACAATGATTTCTACCAAGAAAGACCAAAAAATGTTAAATTTAGTTCAATGGAAATTGTCGTCTGCAACACCTATGAGTTTGGACTACGCTAAAATTTTGGTATTGGGTTAAAACTTAGTCTCTTGGGTGGCATATATTGTGACCATGGCATTCTTGTTGTCGATCAGACTTACTAGAACAAGAGTTGTCCGCGGACAACGTAGCTCTCCTATACGAGAGCTTGTCACAAAAACAGCAAATTTTTTAAAAGTAGGTCAAACTCCAAGGTCAAGGTCACAAGGTCAAAGGTCATGGTCCCAAATGAAAGGTCTTGTCGAGATGTATCTATGTATGAAATATCAAGGCTGTATCTCTAATAGTGCCTGAGATATAGGCCAGGTTTAAGTTTTTCAAAAGTAGGTAAAACTCCAAGGTCAAGGTCACAAGGTCAAAGGTCATGTTCCCAAATGAAAGGTCTTGTCGATAGGTATCTATGTATGAAATATCAAGGCTGTATCTCTAATAGTGCCTGAGATATAGGCCAGGTTAAAGTTTTTCAAAAGTAGGTCAAACTCCAAGGTCACAAGGTCAAAGGTCATGGTCCCAAATGAAAGGTCTTGTCGAGATGTATCTATGTATGAAATATCAAGGCTGTATCTCTAATAGTGCCTGAGATATAGACCAGGTTAAAGTTTTTCAAGTGAAGACGGGACGCGACGCCGACACTAGGGCTGTCACATTAGCTCCCCGGACATAAAGTCCCGGCTCGCTAAAAATTGAGCCAGGATCTGGAAAAAACGTCCCTTATAGCATTTTTCAAAATTGGGTTTCAAGATCGGCCTGTTGTCAAATGGAGTCCAATATGCATCAATGCTACTCTCTTTAAGTTATGACAGGTCACGAAGAAGCTATTGGAGAACAATATGGATCCTGATCAGACTGTGCGTATGCACAGGCTGATCTGGATCTATGTTGGGCTCAAAACCCTTACGGGACGTTTTTTTCCAGATCCTGGCTCAATTATTGTCATGAAAATAAGACCATGCATTCCTAAAAGGCAAAATGTTGAACTGATCCAATGGAAAGCTGTTGCAGTAAACAAAATATACTGAGAGGCAAAAGAAAGTATACACTTTTTGTTTGTTAATATCTCTCTTAATTTCCGTCATATCTACTCAAAATTTTGTACTTTTTATTTTTACCCATAAACCAATAATACAGTGTTGATAAATTTTACCGTAAATTGCATGACTACCCATACTTATGCTATAGGCCGATTTTGAAAACCTTGCATGTGCGACTTAGTGGAGCATCAAATGTTGCCGTTAAACCGTATTTAATTTCTTTATTCTTTACCACAAGAAATCACAACGTTAATTTTTCTCTAACATTATAACCCAATTCCCGATGACTGGTAGAAATCGACAAATAAGCCACTTTTTGCATTAAGATTCATTTTCCTATGACGCAGTATGATATGAAAGAAATTTGACACTAATTACACTTAGTCAGGTGTCTAGAAAAATTCTACGCAAATCTTTATAAAAATCCTTAAATAAATTTAGAAGGAGTTATGTGGGGTGGCTTGTTTTCATCAAGCCCCCTTTTACCATGACGCATCGAAATAGGGAAAAACAATAACAATGTACGCATGGTCTTAGGTGACTCAAAACTTTCTGTGAAAATTTCATCCAAATCCGTTCATAAATGTAGATTTTGTGTCACTGTCGATGCTTGCATTATTTAATCGACAATATCCCCTTTTTCGGTGACATTGTATGTTATGAAAAGACATTTGCAGTGGAAAGACAAACAGATACACAGATAGGCGGAGAAGGTTACATCAATAAACAGCCACCTTCGGTGGCGATTGAAAATGGTACATACTATATGAATCGTTTTCTCAGAAAACGCGGAATTTAACTAGGGTGTATACTTATTTTTGCCTCTCAGTATAGATGTTGATGAAAATGGATTTGTGTTATTATAGCACAAAAAATATTGAGACAAAAGGAGAAAATATCCTAGATGTTTTCATTTACCTTTTAAAGGGCGACGAGCTAGGCTGTCGAAAATGCAAATGGCACAATAATTACAAACCAGAAATAACGTATGAAATTACCAACCTGAAGGGGTAGATCATGTATGTCCATTGTAACCACTCGTCGAGCTTTATTAAGTATTAAAATCCAAGTCAATTAATAACATGCTGGTCGTCCTTTTTTTTGTTTTGTAACGGCTACATATGCCCAACCTTCAAAAATCAATTACGTCAGAGATACGTCATATGTGCTCAGCGAGATTTCACACATCGTACAACCGGCTGCGTAGAAAGTCAGCGAAGACAGATTCGGCATCTGATGTCATGTGCATGGTAGGTCAAATGAATTTACTTTTATAAATAAACGAAAGGATCTTTGGTATTCTATAGTTGATAAATACGCGTATAAATGTTCAGTGCTTGTACAAAATAAACCTTTTCACGTATTCCTCGCAAAGAAGGGCACAGTCATCCACTCAGCCGGTTGTACGGTGTGTTAATATCGCGGAGGTGTGTCTCGTTGACCTTGACCTTGTCTTGTTTTGAAGTAAAAATAGAATGTGTAAACACGCTTGTAAGGGATTGATCTATAGCAAAGGAAAAATGTTTTTTCGCCGAAATTGAGGTTTTTATCCATTGCTAATTGTTTTTCCATGCACAAATATGAGTTCCCAAACAGTTCGGAAGCATAAAAACATAGAACGAGCCCCTTTAATGTCCTGGTATTGAAAGATCAGGGCATATTGTTTCACTCATGTCTGTCCGTCTGTTCAAAAACTTAGCATGAAAACTTTTAACATTTGCCTTTTCTCCAAAAGTATTCAACATACAAAGCTCAAATTTGGTATGTAACTTTCTTTAAATGATATCTATCTGTTCCATGCGTTATGACTTTCCTTAAGGTAATCTGTTTACCCTTATCAACCCTTTACACGATTTTTTTTTAAATTTCAAAATCTTGTTATTGTTGTCTGCAACACTTTTCAAATTGGAACAGTTCTAAATTTTTACGTCTGGTTTAATTCAAGGTGTACAATCACGTGGTACAAAAGAAACAACAATTGCAGAAAATCTTCAATAATACTTTTGAATTTGGTATGAAGCAGAGGTGTAAAAGTATCAACAATATATATTGGTATCTTGTTTGGTTGTCAATTACTGTTTTGCAAACCGGGACTTTATGTCCAGGGAGCTAATGTCACAGCCCTAGTGTCGGCGTCGCGTCCCGTCCCCACTTGAAAAACTTTAACCTGGTCCATATCTCAGGCACTATTAGAGATACAGCCTTGATATTTTATACATGGATACATCAGGCCCCGGTTTCTTGAAAAACTTAAGTATATTCTAATGAGAATATGCTCAACTTCAAAGGGATACTCTCCAACATTGAAGGGTATTTGATTGAAGTTCATGTGCATTTCGTGCGATTTGAGTACGGTGCTCAGATTTGAGCATGAGAACGTACTTAAGTTTTTTCGAGAAACCGGGGCCTGGACAATACCTTTCATTTGGGACCATGACCTAGTGACCTTAGAGTTTGATCTCCTTTTGAAAAACTTTAACCTGGCCTATATCTCATGCACTAGTATTGATAGAGCCTTGATATTTCACACATGGATATTGTTTGACCAGATTGAATAGACTAGTTACCGCCCTTGAAATCTACTTCGGATTTAAGGCCGGTAACAGCTAATATCTCTACGGTCAAAATCACGACCGTCAACGAGCGGACGAGCGGCTCTGATTGGTCGAGAGGTTTCATCGGTTGTGTATACTAACCAATCAATGGACGCGGTTTGCCAGGTACTACCAGTTGTAGATACATCGTATACAACGGGTACCAGTTTACAGATTGAACTGAGACTCCTTGCATATTCCGTTAATATTCGGGTATTTCCGTATTTTCTTCACCGGGACTATAATCTGTATAAGTACTGTTATACACACCTCAATATCCAACGAATAATAGTGGCCTAGTGTGTAAGGCGACTCTTCTGTAAACCATAATGTCCCTGGTTCGAATCCCAGTAGCGCTTTTGTTTTAATATTTTTACTTTCAAGATTTAGCTCAATCAGTTCACTTGAATCCTTTCACTTTAAGTAGTCATTCAAGAAATGTCGAAACCGTTTAGATAAGGTAATGTAAAAACGTGTTTGCTGATCAATGTTGCAACTTTTTTAGACAACTGGGGACCCAGAACCTTTTCCCTCGCTTAACCATCAATACAATTGGAGTAAACAGGGTCAATGTCTTTTTGATTCCAGAGAAGCTGCGAGAGACCAACACATCAGCAACGTTGAAGGGAAGATTATAAATGATAAATGAACGAATAAAGATTATGATAAAAAGAAAAAAGATATTTGGTGAACTATAATTATTGTGAAAATTAAAAAACTAGAAAGACCTGAAGGTCTTGAGTCGCCCCACAGGCCTGAATTTCTTGTGGTTTACTATATAAAAATTTGAAAAATTTATCTAAATGCTTAAACCGATATATTTTTAAATTCTTGTGATTCTTAGAGCAGAAACAAAGTAAAGAGAAGCAATTATGTGGTCAAAGAGAAAAGAAGGTAAATGATTGACTAATATTTTGGAGATTTTTAGAGTGATGATAAAGTTGAAAACTGTCATTATGCCAAATTCAAGGGCACATAATTCAATATGTGAGTTAATAATTGTGGTAGACTAAGGGAAGTAACTTTTGATAGGAGCAATTTAAAGTTCAGTAAGAGTTGTTTTTCTTTATGATAATTAGTTCAAGAAGTTGTCATTGTGCATGTAACATAGTGGTCATGAAAATAAAGATACATTCTGATCTAAAAATATGATTTTGACTTGATAATTTATGTCTTGAACACCACAATAATCAAGCTGAATATCAAACTCAAGCAAGATCTTAGGGTCTGTCCAAATTTTGTCAGTATTAATCTATATATGTGGCCACAAAAGTGAAAAAAGTGTCGAAAACTGAAATTTTGTCAATTTCTAGGGCACAATGTCATAACTCAGATTGTAGCAATGCAATCATCCTGAAAATTACACAAAAGCAAGATCTTGTTGTCAACAATATTCTGTCCAAATATCATCTTGATTGGTTAACAATTATGGTTGTTAGAGTGAAAACAAAGTCAAAAATTGAAATTTTGTCAAATTCAAGGGCACATAACTCATGATGTAAAATTCCGATCAAGCTGAAAATTGAACCCAGGCAGGATATCATGCTTATATATATTTTGTCCAAGTTTTGTCTAGATTTTATGATATTTGTAGATTTTAGAGTAAAAATAAAGTCAAAACCAGCTTTTTTTGACGTTCAAGGGCAGATAACTCAAGTTATTCTGGTTCAATCCAAACT
Organism: Fragum sueziense; assembly: GCA_963680895.1. Taxonomy (NCBI): domain Eukaryota; kingdom Metazoa; phylum Mollusca; class Bivalvia; order Cardiida; family Cardiidae; genus Fragum; species Fragum sueziense. Next base: position 33,918,194 of record OY804605.1, read on the forward strand.
CTTTGTAGGAATCTGAGAGAGGGTCACCCAAGGATCATTCCTGTGAAGTTTGGTTGAAATCCATCCAGTAGTTTCTGAGAAGAAGATTTTTAAAGAAAAAGTTTACGGATGCACGGACGGACGGACGGACGGACGGACGCACGACGGACACACCGCCATGACAATAGCCCGCTGGCCTGAAAGGCCAGTGGAGCTAAAAATGAGTATTCCATCATTCAATAAATTAATACATTAAGTATTCCATTTCATAGGAAAAAAGAAAGAAAAAGAAGCATAACAAAAGTTTCATCAGTAAAATGCTGGGTTAGATCTTGAGTCTCTTTAAATGAAAGTCCAGCGTCTTTCCACTACGCTAGTTCTCTGTTCAATGAGATCATGCAGAAATAAAGTTAACATTTTTCACAGCACAGGGTATAAACACACGGGAACTATCGAATACGCCGATGAATGTCGGAAAACGATGAGTCTCAGGTAAATTTGGTCAAACAATACCTCCTGCCAAGACCTTTCATTTGGGACCCTTGACCTACTTTTGAGAAACTAGCTGTTTTTGTGACAAGCTCCCATATAGGCGAGCTATGTTGTCCACGGACAACCCTTGTCTAATCATGATTTGTTAACCCATTACCAGACGACAAAATTTTGGACTGTTCCAATTTGAAAGGTCTTGCAGAAGACAATTTCAAGTTGATGAGAATTTAAATATCTCTCCATTTTAGGTCAGAAAACATTGTGGAAAATGCAGAAATTGCTTGTCACAAGCAATTTCTTCATTTTCCACAGTGTTTTTCCCAAGCCATTTCTTTTCAGGGAGTCAAAAGGCGTCACTGTGCAGTAATGGGTTAAGATCTACCATATCTGGAGAATCACCAGTATTTTTATGCCTTCTCTGCTTCAAACCTTTTCAATACAGAACGATTTCATAAAATAAACAGCGACGTAATTTCAGACAAACAATAGTATTTCGTGGGTGTTGTTATAAAATCTCGTAACTACGGCTTGATTCAAGCCGTAGTTACGAGATTTCATAACAACACCGACGCTATTCAAAAACATAACAGTAAACCCAGTCTTTTTTTGGCAAAAAATTCATTGCTATTGGCTCACATATTGACCTATTCTCAGACAACAAAATATAAGAGTATCCCAACTCAAAAGCTGCTACAGACGACAAAATGAATGTTGTGAAAAATTGAATTTGTGTAGATCTGAAATATAGCAAAGAAAATATCGAGGCAAAAGAAGAAAATACTGATATTCAGCATTTTCCTCTTTTGCTTCAATGTTTTCCCATGCATATTCTATAAGAGACATCAAACCCAGGTCTTGTTTGAGAAAGGGTTGAAAGAATTATTGCAAATTATTGATGACGTTTTGCCACAATGATTCTTTATCAAGTTATTTATTTTGAACATAGATTTCCCACTCAGATGTAAAGAAGTTTTGTTAAGGTTGAGCTTGTCTGCGGATAAGGGAGGTTCGGATATCTATCTTTTTTCACAAACTTGTCAATCTTTGCCCTCACTCTGCAGTTAATTGCCGTTGAAAGGCTGAGCATATCACTCCGATCCGATGGTGGCCTGTTCCTATTCTCGTCCATTATTTCTATAAACGCCTGAACTAGATAGGAAGCACTTGGCAATGCCTTGCCTTCATCATGCTTCTGCGCAAACTCTGCCGGGAGTGTCGACTGAATGATCAAGCGATCAGCGTCAAGTGGGATCTTTACAATGTCAAAATTCTGCATCCCTGCTTTGATCTTCTGTTCAGGTTGACTGTGTTTTAAGTTGTCGGACTGAATGAGGAATATTTTCGGTTTACCTCGTAACACCTCGATGTTCGTCAATTTCTTCCATATGTCGTTGATTGAGATCAAACCGTCTCTAAAGTGAAGCATTTCTTCTTCAACGTCTTTATCACCTCGACGCATTTCGCCATCGGTGGCGTAAGTAAAAAACATAAAGAAATAACAGTCGAACTGGTGTAACTTGAAATCTTTGTCTATTTCTGCTATCTTGTTCCAAAATTGTTCCTTAGTTAAGTTGGTGTTATACTCGGCGTCTGACATTGAATTTTCCAGTAAAAAAGGCTTTATGTATTTATTTTTCATGTTGTAAACATCAACATCTTCATAAATCCCAGTATCTGGATACTCTATCATCTTTTTTTGAAACTGTTTCCTGTAAAATCTAGGCGATGAAAACACATAGTACTTTATTCTCTTCTTTTGAGGATCCGTCCATGGGTATTGAAAGTTGTTCAAATCTTCGTCATCCATTTTATAAATGTTTCGAACTCCCCTGAAAGCAGAAAAATGAACACTTATTAACCCTTTCCCAAACGGCGAAAAATAAGACTTTTCCGATTTAAAAGCTGCTTCAGAGGACAAAATTGGTAAAAATTAATATGGTGTGTATAATATGACTCAGAAAATATTGAGACAAAAGGAGAAACTGCTGGTTATCAGCAGTTTCTTCTTTTGTCTCAATGTTTTCCCAAGTCTTTTCCCAAAGGAAAAAACCAGGCCCGATGTCTCGAAACAACTTAAGTACATACTCATGATAATATGCTCAACTTTAATGGAATACTCTTTAACATCGAGGGGTATTCGATTGAAGTTCACATGGTTTTCGTGCCATTTGAGCATGGTGCTCAGATTTGAGTCTGAGAACGTACTTCAGTTTTTTCGAGAAATCGGGGCCAGGTCTGTTTGCTAAAGAGTTAACTTATCCCTAGTACATACCCATTACTAGAAGGCAAAATTTTGGACTTTTCCAAATCCAAAGATATTTCAGACTACAACTTCAAGAGAATAAAAGCTCACATTTTTCATGCCTTTTTGCGTGCAGTAAGTTTTAAGTCGATCATTGCTACCCACTCTATACAGCTGGGTAGACTAGGGCTGACAATTAAGACTAAGTGTCTTGCCCAAAGACACACCTTAACTGAATGGGAATCGAACTCGTAACCCCCGGGCTACAAGTCGAGTGCACTAACCACTTTGATGCCTGTGTTAGAAAAGGTTTTTGGTTATCAGCATTTTTTTCTTTTGCTTCAATGTTTTCTTAACCCTTTCCTAAACAATACCGGGTTTTGACGTCCCTTAAAGAAAAGGCTTGGGAAAACATTGAAACAAAAGAAAAAACTGCTGATAACCAGCAGTTTCTCCTTTCGTCTCAATATTTTCTATGCCTTATTTTACACAAATCCTATCTTTAATTACTTCCATTTTGTCATCTGTGGCAGGTTTCAATGTGGATCACTCTAAAATTTTGCCATTTGGGAAAGGGTTAAGCATTTTATAATTGGGACATGAAGACAGATAAGACTACAAGATAGGTAAAGGTCTTTGGAAAACATTGCATTTTCTACCCAGAAAGAGCAAAAAAGTAAATTTCCATTCTCTAGATACCGTCTTCTCACTCCTCTGCAACAACTTTGACCTTAGACCAGTCGTATGGTAACTGTGATGGATTAACCCTTTCCCAAACAACAAAATTGTAGGGTGGTCTACTTTTAAAGCTGCTGCTGACTACAAAATAGATTTTGAAAATGATATGATACATGTGTACAATATAGAACACAAAATATTGAGGCAAAAGGGGAAATGCTGGTCATCAACATTTTCTTCTTTTGTCGCAGTGTTTCCCAAGCATATTCTCCTAGGGAAACCAGACCTTGTTTGTGAAAGGGTTACGTCTCTGTTGTAAACCGTTTGGCAATACCTTCCCGTTTGGCAATTTCAAGGTATTGCGAATCCGCTCGATCCATTTGGAAATGGGAAGGGGGCGTGGCAAAGTATAAACTGGTACCCCGTCGTCTCTCTGTCATGACATCGTATCCTATTACATTCTTCAAATGTAATGTTTTTAAAAGTGGAAACTATCAAATAAGCTTAAAATCGAGTTGTATGTGAAATAAGAGGTGGTGTGATATGATACGAAGTCTTATGTTGCCACGGCCGCTTTTGTGACTAAAGATGCATACCTTTTCCCGTGAAATAACTTATCTTAATATCTATGCCAAAGAAAATCTTTTCAAAACAAAGAGAACAAATGAGAAACCAGTGGCGGATCCAGAGGTTGTTCGGGGGGGGGGTGTTCAAACAAACCCCCATATGAAGCCTGATTATTTTATTTTCATGCAGAAATTTAGTCAAAAGTGTGTGATACTAGTAAAACGAACCCCCCTTTTTGTACAAACGAACCCCTTCACAGAAATTCTTGATCCGCCGCTGGAAACTGGTGGTAAATAGCATTTTCTCCTTTTTCACCAATATTTTCTATGCTAAAGGACTAGGCCTATTTCAATTCGAAATCTCGACAGTAGGTTGAAGTATGGATTCGTTTCGCTCCTTTTTACTTTCATATGTACATGTTTCACTTTTTAGCAATTTTGAATAACTATGGGCCAATTCCATTCAATTAAAAATGCCTAGATTAATAAATATTTCTAAAGATTCTTCTTCTTTAACATTTTCTTGCGATATCTAATTTTGGGGATACCTAATCTTTTGCTAAATTAAAGCCAGCAGCTAGAGCTCAGATCTAAAATAACTTAAGACAAAATTAAATGGGTCAGACATGTTTGCGATGTGTACAAAGTTGCGTTGGGCTATTAGACTTGTAGCAATATTCTGCCTGATCGCCGATGAGTAGTCACCAACTCTTTATTGACTTTATTGTATCCAAGAAATACCACTGTTTGATCTGTTGATTTTCGTTGATCGATTACTAGTTATGAATAATAACAAGTTTAGAGGTCTTTAATCGCCAAATGAAAACCGATGTCCGACGGACTACATGTGTAGGTAAAAAGCAAGGTGCTCATCGCCAAGGTATTTGCCTTAACATGTAGTTCAGAGCAGAGATTTGGCAAATAAAGACCTCTAAACTTAATACCGTATAGCACTTTATTTCTGCGGGGACTTTATTTCTGCTTTTTCTGAGGTCCTGGACGGCACCGCTGAAATAAAATCCACAGAATATTAACCCTGGATGTAGAGGTTGATATTGTTCTACAATTTTAGTCAGTACGTGAACAAGTTAAACACTTATCCCTTGATGCAAAGCACAATGTCATAACAATGGAGTTCTTTCCCATTCAAGAATAGTGTAACTACAGCTTTAATTTAGGTGCAGATAGGACATTTTTGTTCATTCATAAACAATGATTAAACAAGTTTGACGGATTGGTAACAGTTTGACACATCTTTACTTTCACACCTATATGAATACAACATTGTTTCCCATAACGACTTTATAGATAAATGAATGGGATTATAATCCCTTAACCATCACAGAGTAATTTGAATGTTTTGTAAGCACCGTCTTTCAAAATATGTTTGATACAAACTAAAACTGATTTCTTGGCACAGAAATAAAATTTTGAATTTGGCAAAGTGAGAGACCGCAGAAATATGTTCCGCAGAAATTGAACCCAACCGCTTTCAGGAAAAACCGCAGAATTTGGACCCCGCGGAAATAAAGTGATACGGTATTATCTCCATTATAACACAATTAATTAGAAAACGCACATTTGAAATGTGTTATTTTGTGGAAATTCTGCCATGATCTAGTTTTCGGCGTAGGGAACACATTGGCGGTTTAGTGACATCATTGATGATGTCATTTGACATTACCTTGACGCCACATGACGCTGTGGCACATACACAAAGCATAATTACATAGAGTCTTTGTTGTTCAAATGAAAACCAACGCAGTTCCTCTCTCGCTATATATGGATTTTACAATAGAGTGTTATAATGTCACAGAAGAACTCGGACGTGCAGGTGATGTTTTTGCAATTTGGTTAAACATGTCATATTATTGAAATGAGAATTTACAGCAATTAGTCTGAGATGCCTTGTCAAGTGTTACAGGGCTGATATCGGACTGATCACAGGCGTAGATATTGGGAAGATCATAGGAGCCGATATCAGGCCGATTATCAAAACCAATATCGGACGGATAGCGTTTGCTGTTACAGAGACGACATTGGGCCGACATTTCTGTGAATATCAGGCCAATCTGAAATGTTTGCTTGGAATAAAGACTTAATTTTAAGAGGCAACACAGTTGGGATTAAACCTCTTCTAATCTCTTCCTAATCCCTTTGAGCCTCTGGCATCTTCCATGTAAATCTCATTAGGGGTGTACTAAAACATCAAAATTTATATGAAGGGACAAAGTTGGGACTTGACAAACACTTCAATTTTTTCAGGAATATTGTCTCATCTTAAGTCGACACGTCAGTTTGTATTGAAATTTTCTCTCACCAATAGTATCACAAAAACCAATTCAAGACTCCAGCTGCTCTCTCACTTAGATGATTCACATCCATTGGTGGGATACAAATGACTTAAATCAAATATGAAAAATCTGGCCAAGCCGGTGTATATACCCACAATTTCTGAGTATACGGTTTGATAGCCCATAACTGGTCAAGAAGACTTTGCAAACTGTTTGACTGGTTGGTTTGTCTTAAACTTGAAGTCAAAACATGCTGATGCACCATCAGTCCTGAAAATATATATAAGCCCTATTGTATATAATATATTTCTTTGCTGGGGCAATCCATCAATTGATGGCATGTTGCCCACACACAAAGTCATCTTCGATTCCACAAAAAATTGTTGGTACCCCATTGCTGGTTTCACATTCCATATGTTTATGTGACACGAAAGCATAAGGTTGTGCATGATGCAGACTTTTCACTATAGTCTACAGCTATATATGATGTGAAGACTGCCCCGGATTGTTTCTATTGTAAATGTTGTTTAATGATGCACAGACTGTTTGTGCATGATGCACTGACTGTCCACCCCAAGCTTATATTGTACAGGCTATGCGTGATGCACACCTTATGCTTGTTACAAGCAAATTCTTAATTTCCCATAATGTTTTCTAACTAGAAAGTGGGCAGAAAGTTGCAAAGTTTCATTGCAGTTGTCATCTGCAACTTCCTTCAATAGGGCACCCTATGTATTGAACAAAATTTTGCCGTTTGAGAGAGAGTTATAACTTAAATTATTTGTTTCCTTGTTATCAAGCATGGAAAACTAGGTTTAAAATTCCTGAGTCCCTTTTTTTATCAAAGGCTTTCGTTTGTAAGGTGCTTAAAACCAATTAGTAAATTCTGGGAACACATTTATAGGTGCATAGGCCTATAAAATACATTTGAAATTTGTTAGTTTTCATAAAATAAAATGTCTTATGCCGTTCGTAGCTGTGCTAGGTAACTTGAAACACCAAGTGAGTTCTGTTGAAATTTCCCAATAGATCGACAGGCTTAATGAGATAATTATGCTCTAATATTAGTTTTTCCTATTGTATTTATCGAATAAAAATCTTTTCTGGCCTTCTTTTATTCTTCGTAAAAGAATTAAAGGGTTTAAGTAACAAAGTATAGCTAGTTCAGTGTCGTATTTTCCGACCTTCCCATTTTAAAATGGGGCGATCGGATTAACAATTTTAAAATGGGGATATGCCCATTTTAAAATGGTAAGTATTGCCAAACGGTTTACAACATCTCTGTCAGTGTCAAACCGAAAGTAGAATCACTTTCACCCTTTCAAGTATATTAAACAATGTAGTGCGGCACAGTAAACACGTATCTCTCTTGGTCAATAAAAAAACCTTTACCAATTGAAGATGAATGCACTGAAAGTCGTCAAATGATGGCTAAATATTTGTTAGATCGAGACTTCTTTGAAAATCGAAACGAAAATTCACAACCCGGAAGTCAATTGATTACACTGGGAGCTATTCCAAATAGACTGGATTAGAAAGTAAGAATAAGAATTTTTTCCCGCAACATAAGTCTTACATGAAATGAATAAAATAATAAAAAAAAAACCCAACAATAATGTAAAAAATGAAAATAAATAAAATTCTATGTTTAAGCCTACACCATGTATTCATAAGCATTTCAACACTAACTGCCACAAAAATGTCATTTTTAAAAGCTTGGAAGCCTTTCTATCTTAATTGATATGATTTGAGAATCCTTTCCCAGATAATCATGCTTAAGAATTAAAGGATAAAATCTAACCAACTAAAAAAAAAAAAAAAAAAAAAACAAAAAAAAAAACGCAAACACGAAAATCACGTTGGGTCAGTTTATTTATGAGGATCAACCTTATCAAGGCTTTAATGAAGTCCACGACGATGACATCAGTTTGCTGACTTTGGTCTAGAAAGTCAACTATTTACCTGCTATACCTATTATACCTGCGGCCAAACCCTAAAAATGCAGCCTAGGGGTCTCGCAACTGTGTTTTGATCTGAATCGTTTAGGGCTTAGAATGTTGTGGGTATCAAAGTACATGCCATAATGTTGGAGTTCATGATGTGTTCAATTAGTTTTGAAGCTATACAGGTTAAGGGTTAATGATTTAACCCTTTCCCAAACGGCAAATTTTAGACTTGTCCAAATTCAAAAATGTAGCAAACGACAATTTCAAGTGGACGGAATGTAAGATTTTTTGGTATTTTTGAGTAAAAACATTTTGGAAAATGAAGAAATTGCTTGTCACAAGCAATTTCTCCATTTTCCACAAAGTTTTCCAAAGCCTTTATCTTTTGAGGAGTCAAAAAGAGTCAATGTGTGGTAATGGGTTAACGAAAAGTCGAGCCTAATTGACACAGACCACTCACAAGAGAGAAATCTATATTTATATTATAGTATGATATCTTGCCATTATTACTCATTTCATTCGAAATGACAATAACCTTTAGGTCTATGTGCCTAACGCACTCGTATTAAAAAGCCCAACAACCACAAGGCAGATCTAGGATAGATCTAAATCTGATGTAAAAACACAATTCATACAAATAAGTTTTTGTACATCATTTATGGCTTCGAGCAATTTCTTTCATTTTTCTACTATATAGCCTGTTTCAATTATGAACGTAGCCTATTTGATGGTAATCCGAGTTTTCTCTGATGAAATTCGCTCTTGAATATGTTGATGTCGCTCATCAGAGCGCACAAGTTTCCATTCAAAAACAACAGAAAGTCCGACACAACTTGTGGCGCTTTGTTCACCGTCCGATCTTAAACGATATCCTTAAAACGCCTTTTGATGCCGATAAATGAACCATTTATTGTCATGCCTGGTGAAAATTTTAAGACCAAAAAGTATTTCTAAAAGGTTTATGTGCAATGTTTTGCAACAACCCTCACCTGAACAGCCATTGATTACAATGACCTACTTTCCGTTGTTTTTAAATGGTAGTGCGCTCTGATGTAAATGAGCAACATCAACATATCAAAGAGCTTATTTCATCAGAGAAAACTCGGATTAATTTGATGGTTGAGAAAATTGTCGAATGTCATTTTAATAAACCCTAAACAAAATCGGATGTGTCGAATTCGGGATATGTCGAGGCATTTTGAAGGCCGCTCCGACTTCGACAAAACGAATTTCGACTATATTTTGGAACGGGATCTACACTCAACAGACGAAGATCTTTTCAATGCACAAAAAAGTGTTCTCTCTTTTACCTTAACGTTTTTCTTCGAAAACCTCAATCCTAACTAGACCTATATAGCTTAGTCCTTACCAATACGAAATCATCTTGGGACGGTTTTATTAGATGACAAAAAATTGTTAATGAAGATGAAATTTGTATATTATCACGGGTGGTAAACAGAGAAACTAGCTCCAAAAAGAGTCAACGGTATTTTGTTTCCTCGTGACATCCGGCCTCTACCGAGGTAGTTGCATAGAGCGAAAATCTGTAAACAAAGGTAGGCCACGAACATATTTTTCTACAATTATTACTTTTACAACGATTTTTTGAAAAATCCGGCGATGCTGCAATATGAAGAAATGGTCGAAGTTTGTTGTGCACGAGAATATTAGGTGTTATTAAGCAGAGTTTGAATACAATCGTTGAAAAACATTTCAAAATCGAAAGTAAAACATTTTTTACTTTCGATTTTGAAATGTTTTTCAACGATTGTATCAAAACCCTGCTACTAATACCGTATACTCCCGTGCACAACAAACTTCGACCATTTCTTCATATTACAGCATCGCCGGATTTCTCAAAAACTCGCTTTAAAAGAAATAATTTTAGAAAATGTTTTCCTGACCTACAAATTTTCGCTCTATGCAACTACCTCTTTTTGGAGCTAGTTTCTCTGTTTACCACCCGTATTATAGGATATTACGTATACCACCTCCACCAGCTCTTCACACCTCCACTTTTGCTTCGTTATTTTTTACTCACCATTTTCACGGTGGGGATTGTGCATGATGGGATGGATAACGAATATGGAGTATACGGACAAATTTGCCTCGCTTCAGGTAAGAAATTGTGCAATGATTTTCTTATTTCTGCTCCAATTTTCAAGCGGTTTGTTGCATGTACCCCGCATTACTGAACTCTTTCCTCGGATATATGACTTGTTTGTAGAATCTTTGTACTGTGTCCAAAAATTGATCCCAACCGACCAGAAAAACGACAAAAAATTCAGGGCTTTTTCTAGTCGGTTGGGGGATCGGTTTTTGAGAAAAGTACAGGGAAACTCCAGATAAATAATACATCTGAGAAAAGGGCTCAGTAAGACAGAGTACATGCAACAAACCGCATGAAAATTGACGCAGAAATAAGAAAGTTATTGCACAAATTCCTACCTGAAGCGTGGTTAATTTGGCCGTAGTCGTTACCATTTCGCTTTCTGGTCGGTTGGGACAATATTTCGGAAAAAGTATCATGAGTTATCTAATATGTCATACATCCGATGAAAGAGCTCGATAAGGCAGGGTACATGCAGCAAACCGCTTGAAAATTGATACAGAAATGGTAGAGTTATTGCAAAATGTCTTACCCACTGGTGGTGAACTCTGACAAAGCGAGGAACATTTTTCATGAACACAAGGTACAGATACTTCATGTCACATCCAGATTTTTGTAAACAATACACGTGGTATTTTGTTTTACTTCTCTTTCCGTCTTTTTTTAAAGGATGCACTCAAATGGAAGTTACTAAGGTATGTAGATATGATTTATAATACGCACGAAAATATCAGTTTTATCGATCATTATTTTCAAATGTTAAAAACGGATTGCAAGTGCACAAAGCGCATATTGAGATCATGTGATCTTAATCGCCCGAACGAAATGGTACGATATCACTGTTTATGTTTATCAACTTGCATTGCAAGTAAACAAAAAAGACATATAAATGTACAAATAAAGGCTGTAAATGGCAGTTTTTGGTGTCATGTCATTGAAAATCATTGTGCGGTTTCTTCGTGACAACGTTACAGCATGTTTGCGATGTTATCTTTTCCAGCTACGGTGTTTTATGACCACATGTTTGATAAATTAATCGATTGCACTGGACTTAACGGCACATTTAAACATTTATTCGGTAATATCGCACTGATTTGAGCATCTAACCATAGATTTCCGGCATCAAATTCGAGCACCAGGTACTTGTTTCAATATATACTGTGCACAAAAAGTTTAGCACACTTGGAAAATGTCCTTTCCTATTCAAAAACTATTCCAAAGTCCATGAAAATGAAACTCTAATGTGTTTGAAAATTCAATTTTCTGGCGCTTCCTGAAAATTTTGTTTCAAAATTCTTAAGCGTTAGTTAGGTATCTTACGTTAAAGTGCACAGGGGTCAGATATCGAAAGTCAAGCAATTTTCAATGACGCGAATGTCCAGCATAAGCAGCTAGGACCGCCATTCAATGTCTTCCCATGTTGCAGAGAAGCTTCCTGACCACACAGAAAGGAATTTTGCCCATTCATACTGCAGATGACGCTCGTTGCCATTGACGTTACAGACGTCATTACTTTCTCTAGCCTGACGTCCAACAATGTTCTTTGTGTGTTCTTTTGCTGGTGATTAAGCAGTTCAGGCGTAGATCATTCTGTATGTTCCTTGGAGTAAGTGGGTGGTGATTATCTTATTGAAATATCACAACGTTGTGTCGTTGTAAGACGGTCCTGTGACAGGTTGGATAATTTCATTGCAGTACCATTGCACCGTTTGGTTGCCATTAACTGAAATGAGGTCTGTTTAACTCTTTTCATCTATTCCTGCCTAAAAATGACGCTGCACTCGAGGTAACAATCTCAATGATGACGTCATTGGTATCAAGCCTTACGCATCTTCTCCAACCACAAATCCTGCCGTCAGTTAATGAAACGTAAAATAATATTCGTCCGGACATCAGTCCAATGTCTCCTGAATCAATGTCGATGTTTCAGTACCCACTGACGCCTTGCCTGTCGATGCTTAACGTCATTGGCGTAAGATCGGAGGACCTTGATGCAAGTTGTGTGGAGCCTGGTCCGGACAGTCTGGTCACTAACGGTATACCTTGTGACGTGCTGGAGGAGTAGCACTAAATTCTTACTAGACAGGAATTCGAAACGTCGTCAAGACGTCGCTGTGAAACGATCCTCCCTGAACGTCGTTTTACACGGGCTACAAGATTAATGTCGGTCGTTGGTGGCTAAAGTTGCATAATCCAAGTGCCGTAGGCGCGTAATTGTCAATTGGAGACAATTGAAATGCAAAGCGACATCTCTAACAGACATACCTGCTTGGAGCATGCAAAGAGCTATCTGACGTCGAACTTACGTCATCATTTCTCGCCTTCCCATAATCAATTTCAAAGAATTTGTAACAGTTAAATTGATTCTGCTAACAGATCTGTGTAATCGTGTGTTTTTGGACAAGCTAGACATTATCGATGTCACTGCACACGTGCCGCACGTGACTTTTGCTTATCTGGACTTTGTCCAATACACTGAATGTTCACTCTACACATGCACTGTATGCGTAATGGTTGTCGATCGGGACAACTGAACAACACAAAGCAATGTTCATTTAATTATCATAAACTGAAAAAATAATGTGTTAAAAAACGTGCTAAACTTTTTTTGCTCAGTATATATCAATTTGTACTGCCTAACTCCCCTTTCAGATAAATTACTGACAGGTGATGACAATTAGATGACATAATCATCATCATCATCATCATCATCATCATAATAATAATCATCATTTTTATCGTTACCTTAGAGTTTCACCGGTAAGATTTTCTTTATGCCTTCTTAAATTTGGTACAGGTGGAGAATAAGCTATTAAATGAGAACAAGATGGATCTTGATCAGACAGTGCACATGCAAAGTCTGATCTGGATCCATGTTGGTCGCAAAAGCCTAAATGAACGTTTCCAGATCTATACTATAATGTTTGTCATTACCATTATCACCATTTATTCTAAGGAGGATCCCCTGTTTCACACATCCCAAGCCCGTACGAACAGGGGGACTCTGGAGCCGCCCCCCCCCCCCCATAGTTGGCAAAAATGCCGAATTTTCATCATTTCACATTTAAAACTTATGGCAAATCTAATTTAGCCCCCCCCCCCCCCAATTGTGTTTCTCCAATTGTGATAAGCCCTGCCCTGCCACACCCACATTTATAGACCAATCAAAACTTCACTAACAAAGTATTACCCAAGGAACATTTCTGCCAAGTTTGTACTAAATTGAACACAATGGTTGTTTTTAAAGAATTATTGCGTGATTACAATTTAAGTATTTGGCCACCCAAGGAACATATCTGCCAAATTTGGTCGAATATGGCCTTATGGTTGAATTTTAAAGAATTTTTCGGGATTTCTCCCATTCTGATAAGCCCCACACTGCCATGCCCACATTTATGGACCAATCAAATTTTCACAGACAATTTAAGTAGAGGGTCACTTAAGGTGCATTTCTGCCAAAATTTAATTCAAATTGGCCTAATGGTTGATTTTTAAAGAATTATTTTGTGATTTCTCTAAGTCTGATAAGCCCCACCCTGCCACATCAACATTTATGGACCAATCAAAATTCTTTGAACAATTTAAGTAAAGGGTCAGGCAAGGAACATTCCTGCAAAGTTTGGACAAAATTGGCCCACTGGTTTGAGAGGAGAAGATTTTTAAAGAATTATTTTGTGATTTCTCCAAGTCTGATAAGCCCCGCCCTGTCACGCCCACATTTATGGACCAATCAAAATTCTTTGAACAATTTAGGTAAAGGGTCACCCAAGGAACATTCCTGCCAAGGTTGAACAAAATTGACCCACTGGTTTTAGAGAAGATTTTTAAAGAAAAAGTTAACGCACGCACGGACGGACGCACGCACGACGGACACAACGCCATGACAATAGCTCGCTGGCCTTCGGCCAGTGGAGCTAACAACACCGACGGTTTAAATAACGGTAACGCCAGTCTATCTTTAGCATAAAATCCATTGCCATTTGACGACCCTTCAAGCTGATGGTTGAATATGCTCTTTCGGACAGAATTACAAATAAGAGGGGATCTAGACATTCTGAATTTGTTATTTCAAATCTATACCATATGTTATGGCTACTCCTTTGAACCGTCTCGATAAAACGATTCCAATGAGTACCCACATCATAGAGTTTTACGATGGTTATATTTAACAGGGTTTTTTACGAAGGTTATATGAAATATAAATGAAGCATTGTATTTTGAAAAGCCATCGTATCATCTTATGAAAAGCTCTACTACGAAGCTGGTGATTGAATAAAGCCTATTCGAGGAGATTTTTAAAAGAAGACAAGAGGGTCATTATACTCCTCACAAAAAGTTAAGCAACATTTCAACTCATGATCTATGTTTTGTACAATACAAAGTTGGGATCTTATCACACAAATTACGTTAAATGATTGGGAAAATTATCAAACAGCAACAAAGTTACGAATCCTTGAAAAGCGTCCCGACGAAACAATGGTGCAAAATGTCACTCACCAGCAATTCAGAATGTGTTCAAAAACGTTTTCAGGCCACTTCAGTCAATGATTTGGAGTCTAGTACCTGGTATGGCCCCCATGAGATTCAATACACTCACAATCACACCTTGGCATCAACCAGATTAGTTTGTCTTAAGTCCGTTGTGGCATGTTCCTCCATTCTGTCTGCAAAACCTGTTGCAGTTCATCCAGAGTCTGTGGGCGAGCATGCTGACCATGAACACGCCTATCAAGAATGTTCCAAGCATGCTCTACGGGATTTAGGTCCAGAGACCTAGCAGGCCAGTCATTATGTCTAATGTTGTTGGTCCAGAGAACTTCAGTCACAATTCCAGAACAATGAGGACGGATATAACCATCCATTAAAATAACATTTGGATTTGTTTAATGTGTCAAAAGGAATATAATCGTTCATGTACCTTACACCAATCCTGGTACCTCGTCTGATGACAACCAGCTCTGTTCTGTTGCCAACTTTGATGCCTCTCCAGACCATCAAACTCCCACGCCCATACTGGTCTTGTTCAGCAATGGTACAGTCGGCAAACCGTTCATAACCGTTTCTCCAAAAACGTGTCATGCCAGAAGGAATCAAGGCATACTCTTGAGTATATGACGACAACGAGTGATCCCCAGTTTCGATGTTGATGTGCCGATATCAATTTTTGCTGTCGATGATTTTTGGAGAAGTTTGATCCGTTGAAGTGATCTCCCAGACCTTAGACCTTCTATGAGAAGCATTTTCCTCACTGTTTGGGTGAAGACTGTGTTTCCAGACACCTTCTGGGGGTAATTTTGCAGCGATCTGGCCGTTGTGCGCCTGTTCCTACGGGTAAAGGTTGCAACATAATGGTCTTCATGAGTTGTTGTTACTCTTAGACGACCTGAACGTGGTATCTCTGTCATCAGTCCAGCTTGATTGTACCAGGTTTTTGCTCTTGAGACAATACTGCGATAAGAAATAAAGTGAATGACAGCAGCAGTCTGTGTTGCCCCACCCTGTAGCATTCCAACAATGTGTGCAACTTAATTTGACAGCAAGTGACGTTTTGGCATGATCCAAATGTTAATGACATCAATGTTGTCAAATTGGCACATTTTTAAACACATACGGTGCTAATGCCAAGTTTGGAATCTGTATACATGTGACACGTTTTGCACACATGTTTTGGGGTGAGTGTGTTCATATCATGTGATCGCTGTTTTTGGAGACAAAAAACATTGAATATTCTTTTAATTGTGTTTTAACATAGTTATAGCTGTCAGAATAACAAATTTGTGCAAAACATTCCGTGAGGATAAAAAGAATATTGAGAAATTATTTGTGTTGCTTAACTTTTTGTGAGGAGTATATATGGTCATGTATCGCCCAAAATTTTGCTGTCTGATAACGGGTAAACTCTGCGTCAATATTCCAGCGGTTTGTTGTATGTACCCCGTCTTTCCACAGATACGTGACCTATTTGGAAACTTCCTGTACTTTTCCCATACACTGATCCCAACCGACCAGAAAAACGATCGGATTCTTTTTGTTGTTTTTTCTAGTCGGTTGGGATCAATTTTCGCAAAAGCACCAGGAGGATTCAACAACAATAGTAATAAACAAATGTAACAACACCAGCAAGAGGACCACGGTGGTCCTAAATCGCTCACCTGAACAGATATGAGAAGAGTGCCAATGACAATTTTGACAAAATTTGCCCATAATTTGACGAATCAAAAAATTCACAGACACACTTTGAAAAGAATCACTCAAGGTATAAGCCAACCAAGTTTGGTTCAAATTTTGCCCAATTCTTGATTTTTAAAGATTTTTCTCATTATTTCTGTTAAACTAGTAAGCCCCACTCTGCAACGCCCATATTGTTTTAACTAATCAAAAATTCGCGAACAAATTTTGAAAAGGGCCAAACAAGAAAAACATCTACCAAGTCTGGGTACACTTGACTTTTGAAGAATTACCTAACGAGTTCTCCAAGTTGGATAAGCACCGCCATGCCACGCCCACATCTTTTGACAAATCTGAAAGTTTGTGAACAAATCTTAAACAAAGTCACTCAAGGAACATTCCTGTCAAGTTCAGTTCAGCTTGGCCCAATGGTTGATTTTTAAAAAGAATTTTCTAATGATTTATCTATGTCCGAAAAGCAAATTCTTGCCACGCCCACATTTTTTGATGAATCTAGTAAAATTGAACAAATTTTGAAGAGTCACTCGAGGAATATTCCGGTCAAGTATGGTTCAAATTGGCCAGATGGTTTAGGAGAACATGTTTAAAGAAATTGTGGATGGACGGTCCGACAGACGGATGGACAGTGAGTGACCACAATTTAGCTCACCTTGAGCACTAAATGCCCGGTAAGCTAATAACAATAACACAAGACCCATGGGTGTTTTCAATTGCGACATGCCCTTTACAAAAACATTTCAAGTACATGTATAACTTAACTAAGACATTTTCAACCCTATTCACATTTCATTTTCTTTTCATTATCATGTTTTTTTGAGTGGGACCTTAAGTTTCTTGAACGTGTGTAACCTTTTCCACAAATGTCACATTTATATGGCTTCACAACAGTATGTATTTTAATGTGTTTGATCAAAATCCCAGGATATAAAAAAGATTTTCCACAAATGTCACATTTATACGGCTTCTCACCAGTATGGGTTCTTGTGTGTCTAACTAAATCCTTGTTATAATAAAAACATTTTCCGAAAATGTCAAATCTATATGGTGTTTCTCCAGTGTGTAGTCTTATGTGTCTGATCAAATCCTGAGAAAATATTTGTGACCCGTCACGCTAAAAGGGACTTTATCCGAACTCCAAAAATCCAAATTTTGACAAACTTGTCAGACCCAGCACAGGTCAACTAGGTCCCATATGCGAAAAATGAACATATATACTGAACAAAAGTGAAAACGCTACACTGCAAGATTTCTTATTTCTGGAAAAGTATCGAATTAATAGCATGAATTATATGTTAACGTTATTTCCCAGGCTTTCAGCAATCGTTTAGTCGAAATTTCATTGCCTTGTCTCCTTTAATGTCAGAGTTACAGCCCTTAATGTGTTTAGAGCAAATTTCATCAAATGCCGCATATGCGCATGCGCAGAAAACTCTTCATTATTTTTTCGAAATTGGTCATGCCCAGGTTGCCAAAAAAACACTTAAAATCTCACTTATTTCTTGTCGCAAACTCTTAAATCAAGGTCTAATCTGTCGATTTGGCGAATTACCTCCCTTTTACATAAACAAATAGGGAATTTAAAATGTTTGTTATTCACAAATTTATCACGGTTTTCGATTGGGTTTTTTTGCAACATCATGCAGGTCTTACAGAAGATTTTTGAACCCTTTCTTCGACTAGGTTTGGGTCCCAGATGTCCATGCAATAGCGATTTGAATTTCCTATGGGGATTGCATTGTAAAATTTTCAAGCCTTGGACCATGATGAAAATCCTGCTTTTCAAACACCATTTTTAAACGCTGAAACACTTTTATGCAAGCTTCTTTACATTTCCTGACTGGTAACTTGTCAGACTACCATTCCGTGCAGTCCGGCATGGTTTGCATTCTTCTGCTTGGATTTCCTGAAGGTTGAAATTGTGTAAAATTTGCGTTCAAATTGTACACCTGAAAAACGGACCCCTGTCACATTAAAAGTGTCCGTATTTCATCCTCGTAATTAAAATCCACAAAACTTTTAGTGTTTGGTTTAGCCAAGTGAATGAACAATGCGTTACACTTTCATTTTATTTTTTTTACTTGTTGTATGTAGACGAAATATGACAAGCAAAGTAGGTGTAGCGTTTTCACTTTTGCTCAGTATAGAATCTAGTCAGATAGGGAAAAATTTCCGGAATTAAAAAAATACATTAAAGTGAAAAGTGTCTGCCCTAGTCTGGCTGCGCGGACTGCGCAGACTGACTAGGGTCGATATTTTTCACACTTCCGATAAGGTCCCTTTTAGCATGACGGGTCACATATAACATTTTCCACAAATGTCACATTTATATGGCTTCTCACCAGTATGGGTTCTTGTGTGTCTAACTAAATCCTTGTTATAATAAAAACATTTTCCACAAAAGTCACATTTAAATGACTTTTCTCCAGTATGTTTTCTTGTGTGAGTTATCAATCTATTGATCGTTGTAAATGACATTCCACAAATGTCACATTTATGCCGCTCATCACTATGGATTCTTCTATGTTTAACTAATGAATCAAATCGTGTAAAACATTTTCCACAAATGTCACATTTATGCGGCTGCTCACCCGAATGAACTCTTCTATGTCTAACTAAATCATGAAGCCGTGAAAAATATTTTCCACAAATGCTGCATTTATTTGTTTGATCACCAGTATGTAGTCTTCTGTGGTTAGCTAAATCACCAGAACAAGCGAAACATTTTCCACAAATGTCACATGTATACGGCTTCTCACCAGTATGTATTTTTCTGTGCCTTATTAAACCACTTGACCGCGAAAAACACTTCTCACAATTGTCACATTTATATGGCTTCTCACCAGTATGGGTTCTTGTGTGTCTAACTAAATCCTTGTTATAATAAAAACATTTTCCACAAAAGTCACATTTAAATGACTTTTCTCCAGTATGTTTTCTTGAGTGAGTTATCAATCTATTGATCGTTGTAAATGACATTCCACAAATGTCACATTTATGCCGCTCATCACTATGGATTCTTCTATGTTTAACTAATGAATCAAATCGTGTAAAACATTTTCCACAAATGTCACATTTATGCGGCTGCTCACCCGAATGAACTCTTCTATGTCTAACTAAATCATGAAGCCGTGAAAAATATTTTCCACAAATGTTACATTTATTTGTTTGATCACCAGTATGTAGTCTTCTGTGGTTAGCTAAATCACCAGAACAAGCGAACCAGTTTCCACAAATGTCACATTTATATGGTTTGTCACCTGTATGCAATCTTCTGTGTTTAACTAAATAACTCGAGGATGAAAATCCCTTTTCACAAAAGTCACATTGATATGGACTACTCCCAGTATGTATCCATATGTGTGCAACTAAATCGTTCGACCGTCTAAAACACTTTCCACAAATGTCACATATATATGGCTTCTCACCAGTATGTATTTTTCTGTGCCTGATTAAATCACTTGGCCGCGAAAAACTCTCTTCACAAATGTCACATGCATATGGCTTCTCACCAGTATGTATTTTTCTGTGCCTGATTAAATCACTTGGCCGCGAAAAACTCTTTTCACAAATGTCACATGCATATGGCTTCTCACCAGTATGTATTCTTCTGTATCTAACTAAGTCATTTGAGCGTGTTAAACATTTTCCACAAATGTCACATTTATATGGCTTCTCACCAATGTGTATACTTGTGTGTCTCTTTAAGTAACATGGCAAAGTAAAACATTTTCCACAAATGTCACATTTATATGGCTTCTCATCAGTATGTGTTCTTTTGTGTCCAACTACATCACTTGCACATGTATAAGATTTTCCACAAATGTCAGGATCATGTGGATAGTTTCCGCTACGTATCCACCTGTCTTCAGCCACACAATTAGATTGTGTACAGCTTTTATCACAATTATCAAGTCTGTATGGTTTGTCACTTGTGTGCATTTTTTGGTGAGACGTTAATGTTAATTCACATGCAAAACGCATCCCACAAATGTCACAAAGGTAGAGTGCCTGGTGTTTATTTTTCCATCCAGTCATTGTCTTGGGTACCACGACAGCGTGACCAGGTATCGCAAGATCCGTCAGGTCGGTCATTTTGTTAAGTTTTACACTCTAGTTGGTATTCTGTAAAAGAACATTTCGTTAGTGGGGAGTCAAAAACTCATAGGTACAGCTTGACAAAGCTGTAGTTACGAGGTTTTGATCCCCACTGGCGATTTTCAAATGAGCCAAGATCTTGAAAATGGACCTCTCTGGCATTTGAGACTACAGTGGATCTGGATTAGTTTGATGATACCCATCATGCTGCTCTTGTTTGATTTTAACTAATTTCAACAAGATATGCAAATCTCAGGTGAGCGTCCTAGGGCCATCATGGCCCTCTTGTTATCACATGTAATGAGTCCCTTTCGTTTTTCTCTGAATGTTGAAATTTTGGCTCAACAATTGTCAGAATTGTTTGTTATGTTAATCTTCATTCATCTAAGAACCCATAGAGCTCTGGAATATTGTATCTTGTTTGTCTCAAAGTCCTTTCAGATGAGGGATGCATGGCCATCTTGTTACTTTTATTTTTGCCAGTTTTGTCTCAAATCTTGTGAACATTGCTCAGAGTACATGTGTTTCCCTGTGTATATCTAGAACTGGTTAAAAAGTGGATCTTGTGATGTCAAAAGCTAGATCACTAGGTCAAATAAAATATACTAAGCAAAACAATTGAAGGATATTCAAATTGCATTATTTGTAAAAATTAACAAAGGCTGATATTCGAACAAAAATCTTCAAATAACTTAATATCAATTTGTAATCTTGAGATTCAAAAACATAAAGCACAGCAAACGTTTCCGGTTTCCCTACAAGATCAGGTTAAAGGCTGGTACCCTACAACCGAAAAGTCACACATCACGAAAAACGGATATTTTCACCCCGGAAGTCAACTCAAGCCTTTCAAGTACCTCGCAAATTCATCACAGATTGAATTATCACATGTTGTGGTACAATATTCCATTCCCGAATACGTGCATGTTGGGATATGCCGGGTTGGTCGGTTGTTGTTGTCGGTCCAGTAGACGTCTACCCAACGTGTTTCAATCATGCTCGATTGGATAAAGGTTCTGTGAATGGGATGTCAAGTTCGTAGATTGAAACCAAATCTGTTAAAGATGTTGTTTTTTTTTTACAATAACGGCGCCGATAACTTTAACGTTGGCGTCAATTAACGTTAGTTCATCTCTGATTTCCTGTTTAAACGTTGCTGGATGCGAGTCAATCACGTGGTCAATGTAACGTTGGTCAGTCAGTGTCATTTAGCACTAAAAGATTTCTCTTTAGATTACGTAAGATTCCCGTCAACTCCAAAACACTCCCACCACCATATGCGTAACGTGTGGGGACATTGTACTCGTGTTATCTCTCGTTCTTATATCGAGAAAAACACGAATTCTACATTAAACATACGACGCCGAAACCCAATTTGGTTGGTGATGAGCGCTGTACTCCGTTGCTTTTGGTTCCATCTCATATTGGTTCTGGTCCATGCGATATTGTCGTAGTGTTAAAGCGTTAGCTGTCAATGGCCTACTGGCATTAAGGCCCATGATTATTTAATCCGTTTATCACAGACTGAATTCTTAGACTTACCCCTCACACATCTGTTATACTCTAGAGTAATTTTGAAAAACTTTGGAGTCCCACAACGTAATGAGTTCTTGAGAATGTAACTGTCATCAGCCAATGACGTCGCTTACTTACGTCCCCTGTCACGCTGTTTCATAACTTCGACTGCCCAATGATACCGTTGGTGTAATCGACTGAATACACATTGTAAAATGCAAAATCTACCAGCGACGTCAATCTGACGTTCCCTTACGTTCAATTGACCAACGGCCTGCCAACGCTGAAGATCTGTCAACCATTAGCGTTCAATCCTTTTTAATGAATTAATTATTGGCAAGTACGTTTTATTTTACTCAGTGATGCAACGAAAAGTATGCCTTTATGTGAACAGCACGTAAAGAACATGGTAAGTTTCGTATTTGACTCCTGTGTTGTAAATTGACCCATTTTGGCATGACCAGTAAAGCATAACTCAATATGGTAGCATAAAAAATGAGAGTGAATGTATGTAATAATAAAAAGCATCATGGTTTTATATCACATTTTATCGAAGTTTCTAAAATACCTGTAGAATTTTGATATCCTCAAATTGTTTTTCTTAGTATACAATCCTTTTTGCTCTTGAAGTTTTAATTTGGCTAATTTATTGTGAAAATTGCTTAGAATGTTTTCAGAATGATAAATGGGTCTGTATAAAGTAATTCATGCAATGTCAAAAACTAGGTCACATAGTAAAATGTCAAATTCCACTCTTTTTGGCCTAGAAGTGCTCAAATCTTGTAAAAATGGCTCAAAATGCTTTTCTTGTGGATATCTAGTTTCTGTTAAAAATTGGGCCATGTCAGGTCAAAAACTAGGTGATGAGGTCATATGTTAAGTCCTTTTTGCTCTGAATGTGCTCATGTTTGCTAATGAGTCCTGCCGCCCCGTCCACAATTTCTTTAAAGATCTTCTCCAAAGCTAAATCTTTTAAAAATCTTCTTCTGCCTAACCAGTTGACCAATAGTCTTGAAACTTCACCTGAATGATCCTTGGGTGAAGGGCTTTCAAAGTTGTTAAAAGAATTTGATCCCATCAAAGACTTTGGCTGCCGCGGCATGAGAAAAGGGGAAAATAGCCAAATCTTTTAAAAATCTTCTTCTGATTAACCAGTTGACCAATATTCTTGAAACTTCACCTGAATGATCCTTGGGTGAAGGGCTTTCAAAGTTGTTAAAAGAATTTGATCCCATCAAAGACTTTGGCTGCCGCGGCATGAGAAAAGGGGAAAATAGCCAAATCTTTTAAAGATCTTCTTCTGCCTAACCAGTTGGCCAATATTCTTGAAACTTCACATGAATGACCCTTTGGTGAAGGGCTTTCAAAGTTGTTAGAATTTAATTCCATCAAAGACTCTGGCTGCCGCGGCATGAGGAAAGGGGAAAACAGCCAAATCTTATTTTGCTGCTATTCAGGTGTTTAATTTCAACAAGGCAACAAATCTAAGGTGAGCGACCTAGGGCCATCATGGGCTTCTTGTTTGTAGGGTGCATCAGGTTGATGAGCAGCATTTCTAGCTGGTGCTCGGGGCGAGCGTTTGAACATTATTGATTGATGATAGCCCAAACACTTAAGCAAGGGTTGTTAAAGACAGGTTTTGCTCCCGGAATAAAAAGTTTTGATAACAAGAGGACCATGATGGTCCTATATCGCTCACCTGAACCAAAATGATATGAGCAACACTTTTGTTCAATTCAATAAATATTTATGACTTTGAGACTCAAAACAAACTTATGGTCAATAACGTTGTGAAAATCAAACTCATCCAAGATCTTATGGTACCCATCATTGTGTCCATGTTTTGTCTTGTTTGATAAATAATTGTACATAGATTCTGGAGTATAAACAAGGTGGAAAACAGCCGAAAACAGCAATTTTGTCCAATTCAAGGGCACATAACTCTACACTTTTTTATCAGATCAGACTGAAAATCGAACTCATCCCAGATCTTATGATCCCCAACATTGTGTCCAAGTTTTGTCTTGATTGATCAACAACTGTTGATTCTAGAGTATAAACAAGGTCGAAAACAGCCAAAAACGGCAATAAAATCAAATTCAAGGGCACATAACTCTCATCTTTCTGGTCAGATCAGACTGAAAATCACACTCATCCCAGATCTTATAATCCCCAATATTGTGTCCAAGTTTTGTCTTGATTGATCGATAATTGTAGATTCTAGAGTGTAAATAAGGTTTAAAACAGCTGAAAATGACAATTTGGTTAAATTCAAGGGCAAGTAACTCTCAACTGTCTAATCAGATCAGACTGAAAATCAAACTAATTCGAGATCTAATGGTCCCCAACATTGTGTCCAAATTTTGTCTTGATTGATCAATAATTGTAGATTCTAGAGTGTAAACAAGGTCGAAAACAGCCGAAAATGGCAATTTTGCCCAATTCAAGGGCGCATAACTCTCGTCTTTCTGGTCAGATCAGACTGAAAATCGAACTCATCCAGGATCTTATGCTCCCCAACATTGTGTCCAAGTTTTGTCTTGATTGATTAATAATAGTAGATTCTAGAGTGTAAGCAAGGTCGAAAACAGCCAAAAATGGCAATTTTGCCCAATTCAAGGGCGCATAACTCTCATCTTTCTGGTCAAATAAGACTGAAAATCGGACTCATCCGAGATCTTGTAGTCTGCAACGTTCTGTCCAAGTTTTGTCTTGATTGATCAATGATTGTAGATGCTAGAGTGTAAACAATGTCAAAACTAGGTATTTTTCGCATTCAAGGGCAGATAACTCCTGACTTTCTAGATCGATCTGACCCATAATCGAACTCATCCGAGATCTTATAGCCATACATGTTTTGACCAAGTTTGGTCAAAATTGGCTTATATTTGTAGATGCTAGAGTGTAAACACTAAATTGTGGACGGACAGACGGACGGACGGACAGACAGACAGACGGACGGACGACGGACAAAAAGTGACCACAATAGCTCACCTTGAGCACTTTGTGCTCAGGTGAGCTAAAAATTAATTAGTTATCCCCTTTCCCATGATAGGTCCTTTCACACAGATTATAGTGTATATAGTCTAGAGTATCTGATTCATTACTTGCGTATATAGTTTCATTAGATTCTTACCATAAGATGTAAAAGAAACAAGAGAAAAGTTGATTGTGATTACATCATTGCCTCTTTCCGTGGAACAGCCTCAAATTCAGAAATAAAAGAGTACTTTCTTGGCATGTTCTAGGACATTTTACTGTTTACATATGAAGTTTCATCAAATTTGTCAAAGGATTGTTTGTGGATAACTGCATTCAGATGGTCGAACACACATTGTGGCGACTGTATACTCCCGCGAAATGTTTTCGGGGAGCATAATAAAATACCATTTTGCATGAACTAGCAATTTGATTGATAATCAGTCTTTCTTCCCAAAAGTCCGTCAGTTTTGGGGTTTTTAGCTCACCTGAGCACGAAGTGCTATTGTGATCGCTTCTTGTCCGTCGTCCGTCCGTCTGTGCGTCCATCTGTGCGTCCGTCCGTTCACAATTTCTTTCAACATCTTCTCATCCTAAACCATTGGACCAATTTTGACCAAACTTGGCAGGAATGTTCCTTGTGTGACAATTCCAAAAACTTGTTCGTGAATTTTTGATTTGTCAAAAAATGTGGGCGTGGCCGGGCGGGGCTTTAACAGACTTATAGAAATCATAATAAAATTCTTTAAAAATCCACCATTGGGCCAATTTGAACCAAACTCGACAGGAATATTCCTGGAGTCTTTCTTTTCAAAATTTGTTCACAAATTTTTACATAAATCAAAAAATGTGGCCGTGGCAGGGAGAAAGGGGCTTCTCAGACTTAGAGAAATCATAAGAAAATTGTTTAAAAATCAACCATTGGGCCCAATTAAACCAGACTTTGCAGGAATATTCCTTGAGTCTCTCTTTTCAATATTTGCTCACAATTTTTAACATTTGTTAAAAAATGTGGGCATGTCAGGGAGGAAGGGGCTTTTCAGACTAAGAGAAATCATAAGAAAGTTCTTTAAAAATCAACCGTTTGGCCAATTTTAATCAAACACAGCAGGAAAGTTCATTGAGTGACTCTACTCAAAATTTGTTCACATTTTTTTACATTTGTCAAAAAATGTGGGCGTGGCAGGGAGGAAGGGACATATCGGACTTGGAGAAATCATAAGAAAATTCTTTAAAAATCAACCAATAGGCCCATTTGAACCAAAACTGGCTGGACAGTTCCTTAAAGGGCGACGGTAACAGATGGTCTAATTGCAAAAAATGAATTTTTTTGAAAAAATATGCAAAACTTTTGTGTTGACAACCTCGGGATGGTTAATAATATGCGATTCAGACAGAGAATGAGCCGAAATTACAAGACAGATAGCTGAATTTAGGGAGAATCCAAACCTAAATTCAACCCCATCACTGATGGGGTTAGAATTATTTTGAAATTGTTGCACATGCGCATACAGCGCGGACCATGATTCAAACGAGATTCATACTTGAATTTCAATATGACGTCATCATGTATGTTGTGACGTCATTTAAGAAAGTCGCATGTCCTACTGTTTTGACCTACTTTCGATATCGCTTCATGAATTTGGTATCAAATTGCGAAAAAATGAGTCGTTGCTTCAATAGTTTGTCGTAATCATTTAATCAGGTCATATATAAAGCTTAAAAAGTGTACATTTCGTTTGTATTTGACAATTTTTGGGTCCAAATCTGGGAAATAGTAGCTTTAAGTGACTCATTTCAAAATTGTATCTTTAATTTTTGATTTTATAAAATGTATATGGGTGTGGCAGGGTTGGGGAAATTTTGTGCATTGAAAATTATACTTTAATGCGGGTTGTCACAGAGATACTTAGTTTTCTTCTAAATTGTTTGGCCTAGAACCTTGAAACTTTGTGTAAGACCTCATGTCATGAATGGCTTTCAGAATACAAGAAATCATCACTATACATGGAAACTAAGCCCTATATTGTTGGTTCTACATTTACATGCCAATTTTGAACCATTTACTTTTGGAATCATACAAGCTGCAGATAAGAGGAGATGATAGCTTTTCAAAAATCAACATTTTGTTTCAATATTCATCAAACCCTATGTAATTGGTGATCATTTCAATCATCTGCTTGAAAAGATTAATACATTCTACATAGTGTTTGGATATGAATAATAAATTTAGAGTGCTATTTCTATTTCTCTTATCTATTTCTCTTATATGTTGCTCTGGATGTCCCTATGTTTATCTTATGTTAACAAATAAGAAGGGATTAGCTTAGCTTATCAGATGTTGATCTTTCGCTATATTTTTCCAAATAACAGACCAAATCTTGTAAATTGTGCTTATAATTTGTAATAATGATTTTTCATAAATGATCAATCTCTAACAGATAAGTATGCTTTAAAAAAAATAGCTCTATGTTGTATATTGCGAAATCAAAAAATAACCTCGACCATTGTGCTAATTCATACCCAACTTTACAGGATCGATTCGAACAAAATTATTCCCTAATTGTTTCCAAACAGAAAGCCCTTAGTTTGATGCCCTTGAATTTGACCTAATTGCCATTTTCACTCAAGATTGTCATCTTGATTCAGGTGAGCGATTTAGGACCATCATGGTCCTCTTGTTTTTAATGCTGCATGAACCCATGATAGTGATTAGATTTTGACCCAAACAAGCATTTTATCCTCGTAGATCTAGTAGTGCTTAACTCATTACCAAGCGACATAATTTCGACTTGTCCAAAATTCAAAGATGTTACACACGACAACTAAAAGTGAATGAAAAAGTACATTTTTAATCATTTTGCATGGAAAATATTGTTTGAAATGAAGAAATTGCTTGGTCATAACCAGTTTCTTGTGGGGAGTCAAAAGGAGTCACTGTGTGGTAATGGGTTAAGCGTTTCAAGGAAATAAGTTAAATTTGGCCAAGATCTGGAAAAGGGTCGCTTAAGGCTTTTGAATCCATCAAGGTTCAGGATCAGTCTGTGTATATACAAGCAGTCTGATCATGAACCATGTTGGTCTCCATTGGCTTCATTGTGACCTGTAGTAGCTGTGAGACAGTAACCCATTACCACACAGCGACTCCTTTTGACTCCCCATAATAAAATGGCTCTGGAAAACATTGTGGAAAATGAAGAAATTGATTGTCACAAGCTATTTCTTCATTTCCCACAATGTTTTCTACCCAAAAAGCTATAAAGTTTCAAAATTTCATCACATTGAAATGTCGTCTGCAACTTCTTTCTAAACGGACTATCCCAAAACTTTGATGGTAATAGGGTAGCAAGTCAGACTGCTACCTGTATTATGCAGAGGCTGATCGTGACACACGACTGTCTCATATGCTGTTAAGGTATACAACCCATCATTAAAGACACCGCCTTCTGGCCATGCGACATGCATCAAATTACACACACTTGTAAGTAGACTTCAAATAAGTTGATTCACCGTGCCGGAGTTCAAGATTATACTTCGCCAAGGAAATATTTTACAAATATTTTTACTCTTTATTCATATACAAGGGAGGTAATTTTGAACATTTTTATCAAATATTTCCATACGCATGCATTAGATCTAATTCAAATTTCTAAACCGTAAAAAATGCTTATATTTGTATTTTGAATGGAAATGTAACATAGTTTAGGAATCACTGACACTTTTCAAATTTCGCCTCTGGCTCTTTGGTGCTAATGATGGGTTGTATACGTTAAGGGCCTTTTTACAGATCTTAGGTCATTTGACATACTTGTATTTCAGGAGTGTGATAAGAAGACCATTTATGGCTTTTGAGTCCAAAATGGGCCCATATCGGTTTGTGCCAAGGAGAAAACTGATCAGGGCCCATCCTGCTGCTGCCACATGTTGATAGGATGATACAATGCCAGTATCCATTCTGACATACGACAAAAGTCATTTGTCTCTCACCAATGGGTGTGAATCATCTATGTGAGAGAGCAGCTGGAGGCTCGGTTTGGATATCGTGGTAGTACTGGTGGTAGTACTGGTGGGAGAAATACCAGGAACAAACGGTTAGGTGCTCCAGCCGCCGCGATATGACCATAGCAGCTGAAAACGGCGTAAATCCCATTAAACATCTTACCTGTTAAGCAGTATGTTTTTACGATTGCTCTAAATTTCCCTTTAATGGTGCCAGGACAACCAGAAATTTTGACATAACCAAACTTTTAAAACAGCTTAGAAAACTTATAACCCAAGGTCCATTTCAAGTTTAAGGAAGATTGGTCTGCTGGTTTCGGAGTAGAATCTTTTTGTTTATCATTTAACTATTTTGGGTCCACTTTTTTGGTGCAATGACAGTCAAAAGTATTTGCGATGTTCAAAGCCAATCACTGAATAAAAAATCTTGCCAAATTTGAAGAAGGACGGCTGGTTTGGCAGAAGAAGCGTTTTTATAAGTTTTTGCAATTTTGCCCCTTTTCTTGTGGCATGGCACCAAAAGTCTGAGTGAAAACAAAATCCTTTTCATAACTTTCAAAGCCCTTCATCCAAGGATCACTCCTGTAAAGTTTCCAGGATATTGACCAAATGGTTTGGGAGGAGAAGATTTTTAGATTTTTGGCTATCCCCCCTTTTTTTTCTCATGCCACGGCAGCCAAAGTTTTTGGTGTAATCAAATTCCTTTTAAAGCCTTTCCTGTGAGAATCATTCCTGCCAAGTTCCAAGATTAGTCTAAAGGTTAAAGAGCAGAAGCTTTTTTGTTTATTATTTAGCTATTACGGGCCCCATTTTCCTATTCCGCATCTTCGCTAGCCAAGGTTGAACTCACCTACGTTTGTATTCACCCTTGGCGGATTTAGTCCGATTTTCTTGAAATCGCGAAGCGCCGCCTATCGCTTGTCCTGCTGGTTGTTTACGCTATTTCGTCCATTATTGATGACGTCATTAACACGCGTTGTCTTTTGCATCATACGTCATGCGGATTAGGTAAAAGTTAGCTGCTTCTTCAGTCGAGTTGTCGAAAGTATAACAATTCGTCGATTAAAAATATGCAATTCCTGTCTATTGCAGTGAAATTTATTCGGAAAAATCACCCATCTTCACGGTTTTGAGTTGCAAATGCAATGCTTTTTCCCGCCCGTTGTCATGAATTTGTTACTCATAACAAATGTATCAATGGACAATCTAATTGGTTCCAGCGAGACTCGCTGGAACCAATGAAAACGATTTCCAGGACACCAAGAAAATCGGACTAAATACGCCAAGGTTGAATACAGAAATGACGTTACGTCGTAGATGTCACCCTTGGCTTGCAAAGATGCCTGTTCCGTGGCAGCAACAGTTTTTACAAGAATCAAATTCTTTTAGCAAATTTCAAAGCCATTGACCAAATAATAATTTTTGCCATGTTTCAAGAAGATTGGACAGCTGAGTTGGCAAGAGAAGCGGTTTCAAAAGTTTTTGCAATTTTGCCACTTTTCTTGTGCCGTGACACCTAGAGTTTGAAAGAGAATAAAATTCTTTTAACAACTTTGAAAGACCTTCATCCAAGGTTCATTCACAGACATCCAAGGTTCATTCCTGTGAAGTTTCAAGGCTGTTGACCAAATAGTTTAAAAGGTTTTTTTTAAAATTTGGCTATTTTCCCCTTTTCTCATTCCACGGCAGCCAGAGTCTGCGATGGAATCAAATCCTTTTTACAACTTTAAAGCCTTACACCCAAGGATCATTCCTGCCATGTTTCATAAAGATTGGCTGACGGGTTTGGGAGAAGATCTGTAAAGAAATTGTGGACGGACGGACGGATGTACAGCTGGACGGACGACAGACAACGACCGATCACAATATCTCATCTTGAGCACTTTGTGCTCAGGTGAGCTAATAAACCCTTGAATTTTTCCCAGTTATATGAACAACTTTTTATCTGATCTAAATATCAAAATGAACATGCTCAACAATTTTCACAATTATTGAGGTATCAGTACGGTCAGCACAAAATTTGACCCAGTGACCTAGTTTTTGACCTCTCAGGACCCAATCTTTTACATGACCTAGGTATCGTCAAGATGAGAATTCAGAAAAATTCACAAAGACTGAGCAAGTATTGTGGATGTTACAGCAAACACAATATTTGATTCAGTAAACTTGATTTTGACCTTACACGATCCACCATTATGTAACCGTACTAAGCACAACAATATAGGGATATCGAAATTACGTTAATATTTCACCACGAAATTTTCAATTTTTTCTTAAAATTCTTCAATAAATTTCTTCCTCAGCATCTTAAAGAACAAAAGTTCAAAAGTTTATCGGTTGCACTATTATAGACTTTTTTCCTCGAGCGCATGTAGCAGTACCGTCTGTTTGAAAAGTCGCAAAATGCATAATGACCAAAACTGTATATGACTTGTAGGGTCCAATCCAAATCCTTGTTTATTCAGATTCAAATTCCCTGTATTAGGATGTCTGCGTGCTTAAAGTGGTCCAGAAAGATCACGCTATGTTGATACCGTGTATTTTTCAATGAACTAAATACCTCTATGATAGCAAGAACGGAATAACGCGCGCCGATCGGTTGCCTGGTCAATGTATACCTATACGCATTGTGACAGAGTAAATTTCAATGCAACACCAGTTTGCTTAAGTACAAGGTCTAGCTTTCCTACGGTCTGCCAGTGTTGGGGGTCAATTAGACGACAACGTTGAATCATTTTTCCACAACCAAGGACTTGTTTGCGAATATGTATTGTTTAGAATTCATTCAGAAAAGCGTAAATTACATGTGTACATGTACAACTTTGACCGATGTGTAATTTTTCAATGCTGACCCCTCTTTAGATTATATGCTTATGCTATGGAATCAACGACCTGTGACTGCACACTATTTTCACATCAAGCAAAAGTAATAATAGTACTCCCGAAAATATCATATCAGCTTCCAAAAAACGTAACATTTCCATTAGTCTCTATCAATGAATTTCATTATCCCTATATTGTTGTGCTTAGACTTAGTATACATATTATCATGATATACATTCTGACATAATTTCCACAATGAGTAAAAATTTTGGTTCTTAAAGCAAAACAAGATTTGACAAAGTGACCTAGATCTGATCTTAATTTGTACGGGTCGCTTTTTGCATGACCCAGCTGTCATCAAGATAAACATACTGAACAATTTTCACATTGATTAAAATATTATGGTACTGACTGCAAAACAAAATTTGATCAAGTTACTTAGGTTTTTTTTTTTATCTCACATGGCCCACAATATCACCAAGATAACTCTTAACCATTCTCATGATGATTCAGATATTAGATCTATTACTGTCCATCCAAATTAACCCAAGACAACTTAATTTTCGTGTGCGAAATCCGTTAGTTGAGCGTCTTAACAAAACATTGCCGAAGTGGGGTCATTACATATGCAGATGTCCCGGGTTAATCTTTCTGGACAATACTGTTCTATATGTAAACATGAAATTTGACCCAGTGACCTAGTTTTTGACCCCGCATGTCCCACTTTTTATATTACATAGATATCATCAAAATAAACATTCTGAAACAGTGATTTTTTTTACAATTTTAAGACTGTGAGTCTTGGGGACTCGCTGGATTCCATATCAATGAGTCCAGCTACTAGCTTAGTGAGTCCAATACACTATTTTTAACAGGAAATCTGTGAAAATTGTTGCATCCTGGGACTCACTAGGATTAAAACTTTGCATACCAGAGACCAAATTATGAGTAAAAGAAGCAGGATGCGCAGGTAAAAACATCACTGCTGAAACAAGATGTGTTTGTAAACTAATGCCCCCGAAATGGCTATTTTTTCTAAATTGTAAAGATTTTGTGTAAAGGGTTGATAATGATTAATATATGCCATTGAGAAGGGTCAAATTGCATGGAACAGATAGCTGTCATGGAAAATTTGAGCTTAGTAGGTCAAATACTATTGGGGGAAAGGCAAGTTAAGTTTTCGGACAGACAGACAGACTGACAGACAGACGGACACGTGTAAAACAATATTCCCCCGTATTGAAAGAAACAAGAGTTGTCCGCGGACAACGTAGCTCGCCTATACGGGAGCTTGTCACAAAAAAAGCTATTTTTTTAAAAGTAGGTCAAACTACAAGGTCAAGGTCACAGGTCATGGTCACAAATGAAAGGTCTTGGCAGGAGGTATCCATGTGTGAAATATCAAGGCTCTATCTAAAATAGTGCATGAGCTATAGGCCAGGTTAAAGTTTTTGAAAAGTAGGTCAAACTCCAAGGTCAAGGTCACTAGGTCAAAGGTCATGGTCCCAAATGAAAGGTCTTGTCGAGAACTATCTATGTGTGAAATATCAAGGCTGTATCTCTAATAGTGCCTGAGATATAGACCAGGTTAAAGTTTTTAAAGTGAAGACGGGACGGGACGCGACGCCGACACTAGGGCTGTGACATTAGCTCCCCAGACATAAAGTCCCGGCTCGCTAAAAAATCACAATGACCATGTAAATATTTTGGTTCTTAAAGCAAACAAGAGCTGTGCGAAGACAGCGTGCTCGACTTTCTAAGTGCTTAGTATATAGGGGGCATAACTCCAAATATAGTGGAGCCAGGGTCATGGGCCCTGGTAGTAAGGTAGAGGGTGTGATGGTGAATAAGTATTCCAAGTTTGGGTTGAATCCCTTTGATAGTATGAAAGTTATCGATGTTTGAAAAAACTTTAACCTTTGCTGCAACGCCAACGCCGACGCCAACGCCCGGGTGACAGTATAAGCTCTCATTTTCTTCGAAAAGTCGAGTTAAAAAAAAATGACCTACCAGTTGGCGCCACATCGTATGGCACAATGTTTATATTTTGTTCAAATGTAATCAAATGTTAAACAAAACATAAACATGTGCCATACAATGTGGCACCAACTGTAGTGCCTTAGTTTTTAACCTCACACAGCCTTCTTTTTACATGACCCAGATATCATCAAGATAAACATTTGGAACAATTGTTACAATGATAAAAGCAAATATTTTGGTTCTTAGAGCAAAAACGAGATTTGACCAAGTAAATTAGTTTTTGACCTTGCAAGAATCATTTTTCAAATGATCCAAATATAATCCCATGAACTTGCTGAACAATCTCAACATTTTGTTCTTAAAACGAAAACAAGATTTGACCTAGTAAGCTAGTTTTGACCTCACATGACTCAGATATCATCAAGATAAACATTCAGAAATTTTGTCCAATTTATGTGCACACTCACCAATATGAATTCTTCTAGGACTATTTCTTAAGAAAATGATAAGACGATGTAAAACATTTTCCACAGTCCCAAAGTTGTT
The DNA here is from genome assembly GCA_963680895.1 of Fragum sueziense. Classification (NCBI taxonomy): domain Eukaryota; kingdom Metazoa; phylum Mollusca; class Bivalvia; order Cardiida; family Cardiidae; genus Fragum; species Fragum sueziense. The sequence goes on from OY804605.1 coordinate 33,952,627, forward strand.
TCCTCAAATGTGACTTTGTCATGGCTTCTCTCTGGTATCATGTATTATTCTGTGCTTAACTAAATGACCAGCCCTTGTAAAACAATTTCCACAAACGTCACATTTATATGGCTTCTCTCGAGTATGTATTCTTCTGTGTCTAACTAAAGCACCAAACTGACTGAAACATTTTTCACAAATGTCACATTTATATGGTTTTTCACCAGTATGTATTCTTTTGTGGTTAACTAATTGATAATACTGTCTAAAACCTTTTCCACAAATGTCACATTTATATGGCTTCTCACCAGTATGTATTCTTGTGTGTCTGACTACATCCCTAGAACATGAAAAACATTTTCCACAAGTGCCACATTCATATGTTTCCTCAACAGTATGTTTTCTTTTGTGTCTATGTAAATCACCAGACTGTATAAAACATGTTCCACAAATGTCACATTTATATGGCTTCTCACCAGTATGTATTCTTCTGTGTCTAACTAAACTACTAGACACTGCAAAACCTTTTCCACAAAAGTCACATTTATATGGTTTTTCACCAGTATGTATTCTTCTGTGATCAACTAATTCACAAGACCGTCTAAAACCTTTTCCACAAGTGTCACATTTATATGGTTTTTCACCAGTGTGTATTCTTCTGTGTGTAATTAATTCACCAGACTGACTGAAACAATGTCCACAAATGTCACATTTATATGGCTTCTCACCAGTATGTTTTCTTTTGTGTCTAAGTAAATCACAAGACTGTGTAAAACAATTTCCACAAATATCACATTTATATGGCTTTACACCAGTATGTATTCTTTTGTGTGTAACTAAATGACTAGACTGTGTAAAACGTTTTCCACAGAGGTCACATTTATATGGCTTTTCACCAGTATGTGTTCTTCTGTGATTTACAATTTGATTAGACCATGCAAAACATTTTCCGCATATGTCACATTTATAAGGCTTATCATCAGTGTCCATTCTTCCGTGCATAACTTTTAACCCTTTCCCAAACGACAAAATTTTAGAGTGATCCATTTCAAAAACTGTCACAAATGACAAGATGAATGTTATTAAAGATAGGATTTGTGAGAAATATGACACCACAGAAAATATTGAGACAAAAGGAGAAACTGCTGGTTATCAGCAGTTTCTTTTATTTCAATGTTTTCCCAAGCCTATTCTATTAAGGACGTCAAAACCAGGTCTTGTTTGGGAAGGGGATAAGTAGAGCATGCAAAAGAAATTTCACAAATGTCTCATTTATATTGGTTCTCACCAGTATGTATTCTTCTCTGTATAACTAAATAACTGGAACTTGTAAAACCCTTTCCACAAAATTCATATATAGACTCTCCCAGTATGTAGCTGTTTGTGTTCACTGAAATGACTCGATCGTATAAATCTTTTTCCATAAATATCATTCATACCTGGTTGGTTTCTAATCTATTTCTTTTCCTTTGTGATAAGTTAAGGTAAAGTCCGTCAACAAATTCACATCAGTAGAGTATCTGGTCCTCACTTTTCCATTCAGTCAAAGTGTGTGTACAAATGTTCTCATCAAGGGCACATTTAGTAGGTGACCCATTTTTGTACACTACCTGTAGGTCCCTTCACGTCAACCATTGTAGAAAGTAAGTCTTCAGCTTTAGTTGGTAGCCTGAAAAGAAATACTTTCATTTGAGCTAGAATAAGGAAAAAGAACCTGTTGTGGCATTTAATTTGATTCATTGTGGTTTGATGCCGCTTTCAACTACTTTGGTCATATCGCGCCGACTGGACCACCTAACTATGGGTTCCCGTTGTTTCTCATACCAGTACTACCAAAATATCCTAAACGAGCCTCCTGCTGCTCGACCATATCAGTTAACGCTTTTATAATATTGATGGGAGAAATTTTTGTCTGCAAAGATATTTGTCCCAACAAGGCATGGAATCTGAAACCTCAGGACTGAGAGTCGGAAGTGCTACCAACTGCGCAATGGCATCAGCCTTGTTGCATTTAAGACCACTATGGATCAACAAGGGGTGTTCAATCTGAATTTCATTAAATCACGGTAGAATACATTGCTTTTGACATTTTTGTATAAACTGTGAAATTACCAAGAAAGCTAGCTTAAGGTAAGTCCACCCCTAATGAAATTCACACGACTTCGGAATTATTCGGATGTGATCGTAAACATTTGGCGGTGGAACTCTCCACCGCCAAATGTTAACAACCGCACCCAAATAGGTTTGGAAACGTGATGACAACGCTTAAAAAGCCCATGTTTTATGAATCTCAAAATGGCGACATTAAGGGCATTCTACGTAAATCCTTGGTCACACTATATGGATTTTATGATTTATAATTGTAAAGCTTGATGAATTCCGTTTCGAATGCAACTTGTTGTTTGATATATAAGTGCTGGATATGCATATGTCACAGGGGTGTAAAATTCCACTCGCCCGCTCGCATTGGCGACGAGCAATTGGCAACGGGCGAGTGGAAAAATTACCTACTAGCCCTACCGGGCGAGTAAAAATATTGTCTGGCAAATTAATAAAAACATATTTCAAACTTAATACTGTGTTTTTTCTCAGTCCCGATCTGTGCAATAAATCTATAAACTCTGTTCTAAGATTCAAGATCAATGGGAGACCAATGTTGAATTTTTACAGTACCTCCGATAAACAGGAAGTTTTCAGGCAGGTATGCAGATTAATTGTCTGTGGCGACACCGTTACAAATTTACATAATTTATTACTGTGTAGGCTATACATTACGTCACTGCTGTCTACTGCAATCTAATTCAACAAGTCAAAGAACGATTTTTAAAAGGTTGTTATTCGGGTCGAAAGTTCATGGAAATGACAATGAACAAGGGCCGTCAGAGACGGACAATGCTCCCCGAATAAGGCATTGTCACAATAAATGTATGCCATGGAGAGCACTTTATTGTCAAGGGCATCTGATTTGCTACTCAAATATGAAATTTCATCAAATTCTGACCATTAGACTAGGAGAAATTAGAGAAAAACTGTATTTGACCATAAGTCCCCTTTTCCCACGACAAGGCCTCAAATCCAAAAACGGGGAAAAGTACATCGGCATTTTGTCACAGGGAGTTCACATGGTAAGTTTCATTTGATTTGGCCCAAGGGTTATGGAGATATTGCTTCGGACGGACGGACGGACGGACGGACGGACGGACGGACGGACGGAATGACGGACGGACAGGACGGACGGACGGACGGACGGACAGACGAAGCGGCGACTATATGCTCTCCCTTCGGGGAGCATAAAAATGAGGAAAAGATTCCAAAGAATGAGCATTTCTACATAATGAAAAGAGTAAGTCACAACAAAAGGTGTATGACAAGTAAACATAATTTGAAGTCTAGTCTTGGCTTTCGGTATTTTTGTGGGCCGAAAAAGAAGGAAACGAGTTGTTCTGTAAGAAAATATCCAGCATTTATGCAGACAACACAATTACAGGACGAGTAACATACAGACCTGGGGTAATCGTAATCTGTAATCGTGATTACATGTAATCGATTACAATTTTGGAGTAATCATAATGTAATCTGTAATCGGCCCATTTCCGATTACATGTAATTGTAATATAATCGATTACATTGCAAAATGGCCTGTAATCATGATTACATCCCGATTACATTCTGATTACATTTGATAGTATCTGCTTTTCCTCATGTTTAAAAATCACTGGGGGATAATTGAAAAGGCTGTTATACTAATAAATAATAATAATACTCTGTTTTGTTTTTGGGAAGTTGGATCTAGATTGATGTCTGTGTCTCTTTTAAGATAGAACTAATTGGTATGAACTTGATATTTGCTGATAAAACATTAACAACAAAATATTTTATTATCAGCATTTCTTCTTTTGCATCAACATTTTCCTATGCATTGTCTATTAAGGGTATCAAAACTTGCTTAGGAAAGGATTAAAGACTGATCATTTTAATTGATATTCTTTTATAGATAAAACAATGCTCCTATTATTGGTATAAGGGGATTAAGGGAATAAGGTGTCAACCTTAGATAATCTCTTGGTCCTAGGCCCTAGCTTAATTATCTGATTTTAATGCAACCCTTTATTCCATTCAAAATTTTCACAGGATTTATAGAGTTGATTTTCATGTTTTATTTAACATTTTGCTGTAGTTAATTTAAACATTCCCATGATGCAAGATAATACATAATATGCATAATAATCACATTTTTTCAGTCTATTAAGAAGAGGGCATTTAGAAAACTTCACAGAAAATGATGCAATTGATAATTTCTGCATAATACGACAAAATTTTCTACCTAGAAATAAACTTATGTTAAATATCGTTTCTGTGAAAATGTAAAATTGTGATGTATAAACTACGAATTATTCTTTAGTGAAAGCATTATGTTTAATTAATACATATCAAAATTCAATTCATTTCATTAATGTATAAACATATCAGTGTATTTGTTTTTGTCTTTTCTCTCTCAACTACTTGAACTGTTGACTATAAGTATTAAGCTTCCGGCACCTGATAAAGAAACAGACATTAGCAATTGGGTAACATCCCAATTGGTCTACTCCCAATTGATGTGATTCCTTAAATATCTATCTGCAAGGACTTGTTTAAAACAAAAAGTATCTATAATTGAAGTGAAACAAGGACGTAAACCAACTGTTTGCTGAAAGTACTTTCTTCTAAATGATTTTATTTAACCCAACTCCTCATGCCACCATTTCACAATTATGTATCATAGTTGTAGCAAAAAGAAAACATAATTAAAATGGTTAAAATTGTTGATAGTTATTTTAGCCCATTCTTAATATTCTCTTTTTTTCTCTCCTTAAAAGAAAAAAAATCCTGTAGGGTTGTTACATGTAAGCTTTTGACATATTTCGATTTGTAGTATGCACCCATACATAAGACACTAAACATAATGATAAAATATTTGTTTATTTAACCCTTTCCCAAACAAGACCTTGTTTTGACGTCCCTAATAGAAAAGGCTTGGGAAAACATTGAAACAAAAGAAGAAACTGCTGATAACCAGCAGTTTCTCCTTTTGTCTCAATGTTTTCTATGCCATATTTTACACAAATTCTATCTTTGATAAGTTCCTTTTTGGCAGTGGCAGTGGATCACCCTTTAATTTTGCCATTTGGGAAAGGGTTAATCTTTCATCCTTTTGTTTAACATATCTTTTGAACAGTCTTTGGTATCTTTGAACATTATCCTAATATTTGTGTTAATAAAAATATAATCACATGTAATCAGATGTAATCATGATTACATTGCAAAAGTAATTGTAATTGTAATCAATTACATTTGAAAACTGTGTAATCATAATGTAATCAGTAATCGAAGAAAATGCATGTAATTGTAATTGATTACATTGGCATGTAATCGACCCCAGGTCTGGTAACATAGTCATAAGGACGAGTAACTTTTTTGGGCTACTAGTCCTACAGGGCGAGTGGAAGAAAAAATAATTTTACATCCCTGGATTTTGTGTCACTGTCGATGCTTGCATTAATAAATCGATAATATCCCCTTTTTCGGTGACGCTGTATGCTATGAAAAGACCTTCGCAGCGGAAAGACGAACAGATACACAGAAAGGCGGAGAAGGTACATGAATAAACGGCCACCCTCGGTGGCGATTAAAAATAGTATATTCTATATGAATCGTTTTCTCAGAAAACGTGGAATAACTAGGGTGTATACTTATTTTTGCCTCTCAGTATAATTATTTTTCATTTTTGCAATTCTTCTGCACTTTATATTGTATTTTCAAATGCATTGCAATTGCTGATTACAACTACATGATGACATAACCTTGGGGATAAACATTTCAAGAACGGTTCTAATCAACATAATGAACCATAATCCTATTGAAATGAGGCTTCCGTAAGATTAATACTTTCCTAAACGACATAATTTTGGACTGTTCCAATTTGAAAGGTGTTGCAGACGACAATTTTGAAGTAAATAAAGAAACGATTTGTGTACAATATAGCACCGAAAATATTGAGACAAAAGGAGAAACTGCTGGTTATCAGCAGTTTCTTCTTTTGTCTCAATGTTTTCCCAAGCCTTTTCTAATAGGGACGTCAAAAGCAGGTCTTGTTTGGGAAAGGGTTAATACACCCAAAATATCCGTACTCATTACCATTGAATTACAGAATGTAAAAGAATGCCCCTTTAGTTTTAGAAAGTATTTGACAGTATACTCTGTAATAAACGAAGGTTAAGTTAGGAACTTTCAACTGCTCTCTCTTTGCTTATTTTACACTAAAAATTCCAAATTGCTTATCATTACAAATGGAATTGACAAAAAGTTGTTAAAATGAACTGCCTGATATCATTTGATACACAAGAGTTTAAATACATGTATGTAGAACAGAATTAAACCCCAGGCATGGATTAACAAATCCGGCATTGGGCAAATCAATTATACTCAGTACATTTTAATTCCGCAAAGATGCTTCTATTGCTGATACGATAGATATGTGTACAATGGCAAGAAAATGCTATATAATGTGAATTTATATTTTGATTTATTAATCTAATACCATGATTTCCAAGAAGAAGAAGATGTTTTAAATGCACATTTGAAAAAAATTTGAATAGTTATTACTGGAATCATTGGTAGTCAAGTCATTCAATAGAATAATCATTTTCGAAAAAGAATTGAAGATGTTACCAATATTCTGTCTTGAATGTTTTCAATTTGGCACAAATTTAACTATACCCTCGATTTCCATTTCAATCAATTTTTTACAATTGGTGGGTGTTTTTTTTTTTTTTTTTTTTTTTTTTTTGCAGAGAATCAGTACTCATCTAGGCAATATTAAATAGAATTAAATTCTCTTCATCGAAAATAATGTTTCTTTTTCAATTGGGTGTTTTATGTTATGTCAGAGTCATATCAATTTTAAACATGCAAGATTTCTGCAAAATGATCTTTGATTGGCCACTCCTTCCATAAAAGAAAACTTCTTGCCATTATGATTAATGTAAACAATTCAAAAAGGTGAAAAAACAAGTAGCTCGTTTGGAGTTTTGATATAAATCTACTTAACACAGTAAATGATTGCCCGATTTATGTGCACACTCACCAATATGAATTCTTTTATTTCTTAAGTAAATGATCAGACGGTGTTAAACAACTTCAATCAAAAAATTTCCAAAGTCCTTTCCTTAAGGTAGTTCACCCCTAATGAGATTGACGTGACGTCGGAATTATTCGGGCGACGTCGAAAACATTCGGCGGTGGAAAGTTCCACCGCCGAACGTTTTCGACGTCGCCCGAATATGTTCGGATGCGTGACGAATGTTAAACGACGTCGCATAAATAATTCAGACGTCACGTAAATCTCATTAGGGGTGGTATACCTTAAATGTGACATGTTCATAGCTTCTCTCCAGTATGTATTCTTCTGTGTGTAACTAAAGCACTAGATTGTGTACAACAATGTCCACAAATTTCACATTTATATGGCTTCTCACCAGTATGTATTCTTTTGTGTGTAACTAAACCGTAAGAGTTTGTAAAACATTTTCCACATATGTCACATTTGTATGGCTTCTCACCAGTATGTATTCTTCTGTGTGTAACTAAATGACTAGAATATCCAAAACATTTTTCACACATGTCACATTTATATGGCTTTTCACCAGTATGTATTCTTCTGTGTGTAACTAAAGCACTAGGTTGTGTACAACAATATCCACAAATGTCACATTGATATGGCTTCTCACCAGTATGTATTCTTGTGTGTAAGACTAAATCCCTAGAACAAGAAAAACATTTCCCACAAATGTCACATTTATGTGACTTTTCACCAGTATGTATTCTTTTGTGTCTAAGTAAATTACCAGACTGCGAAAAACATTTTCCACAAATGTCACATTCATATGGCTTCTCACCAGTATGCACTCTTGTGTGTGAGATCAAAATCCCAGAATTTGAAAAACCTTTCCCACAAATGCCACATTCATATAATTCCTCTCCAGTATGTTTTCTTTTGTGTCTAGATAATTGTTCAGACTGTGTAAAACATTTTCCACAAATGTCACATTTATATGGCTTCTCACCAGTATGGGTTCTTCTGTGTGCAATTAAACCACCAGACATACTAAAACATTTTCCACATTTATATGGCTTCTCGGCAGTATGTATTCTTTTATGTAAAACCAATTGGCCAGACTGTGCAAAACTTTTTCCACAAAGGTCACATTTATATGGCTTTTCACCAGTATGTATTCTTCTGTGTGTTACTATTTGATGAGACCATGCCAAACATTTTCCGCATATGTCACATTTATAAGGCTTATTGTCAGTATCCATTCTTCTGTGCGCAACTTATAAGTAGAGCATGAAAAAGAAATTTCACAAATGTCTCATTTAGATTGATTCTCACCAGTATGTATTCTTCTCTGAAACTTGTAAAACACTTTCCACAAAATTCATACATAGACTCTCCCAGTATGTAACTGTTTGTGTTCACTGAAATGACTCGATCGTATAAATCTTTTTCCAAAAATATCACACATGGTTGGTTTCTCACCTTTTTCTTTTCCCTTGTGAGAAGTCAAGGTAAAGTCCTTCCACAAATGTCTCATCAGTAGAGCATGTGTTCCTCTTTTTTCCATTCAGTCAAAGTGTGTGTACAAATGTTCTCATCAAGGGCACATTTAGTAGGTGACCCATTTTTGTGCACTAGCTGTAGTTTACCTCACATCAACCATTGTAGAAAGTAAGTCTACAGCTTTAGTTGGTAACCTGAAAAGAAATATTTCATTTGAGCTGGATTTGGATAAAAACAACCCGTTCATGCATTTGATTTGATTTATTGTGGTTTAACACCGCTTTGAACTGCTTTGGTCACACCATGCCATTAGGAGCACCTTACTATGGGTTCGTGTCATTTCTCATACCAGTATTACCACAATATCCTAAACGAGCCTCCTGCTGCTCGCCCATATAGGTTAACGATATAATGATATCAATTGGTGGGAGACAATTTTGTCTGCAAGGATATATGTCGCAACCAGGCATCGAATCTGGGACCCCAAGACAGACAGTCCAATGTACTACTAACTGGGCCATGGCATCAGCCTTGTGGCATTTGAGACCAATATGGATCTACGAGGGGTGTTGAATTTGACAGACTTCAACGTTACTAATCTGAGTCTTCTCTGATGAAAATTTGCTCTTTGATATTTGGATGTCGCTATTTACATGATCAGAGCGGACTACCATTAAATAATATAGGAAAGCAGGTCATTGTAAACAAAGGCTGTTCAGGTGAGAGTTGTTGCAAAACATTGCCTATAAACCTTTTAGAAATACTTTTTGGTCTTAAATTTTTCACCAGGCATGACATTAAATGGTTCATTGATTGGTATCATCAGGCATTTTAAGGATGCCTTTAAGATCGGAAGGTGAATAAAACGCCATAACTTGTGTCAAACTTTCCTTGATTTTGAATGGTAGTGCACTCTGGTGTAAATGAGAGAGTCTAAGAGACATCAACATATCAAACTCGAAATAGCAAATTTTATCAGAGAAAACTCTGATTACGACGTTACCAACTTAGCTATCAGGGCTCGGCTCCTAGGGTCCGGGGAAGTGGGTGAACCCAAGGAAACAAGACATGTTTTTAAAACATATATGCCCCCTCAAGGGCCTACATTTGATGTAGGTTAAAGTCCAAGGTCATGGTCACAAGGACCAAGGACATGGTCTAAAGGTCCAAGGTCATGGCCAAATATGAAAGGTCTTGGTAGGAGGTGTCACTGTCTGAAATATCAAGGCTGTATATGTAAAAGGACATAAAATATAGGCCAGGTTAAATTTTTTAAAAGAAGGCCAAATACCAAGGTCAAGGTCACAAGGTCAGGGGCGTACCTGGAGCCAGAATTGAAGTACTCCCTTACCAAAAAGAAGCGGGGGTCTGGGGGCGCAGACTCCCAGCGGGGTGAAGGGGCAGAGCCCCTCTAGGGGATTTGGGGTCCCCGACGAAAATTGGAATATAAGAGAATCATAGACCGCATCAGGGAGCATTTTAAAGCAAGACTTTTAACATTTTTCCATGAATTATCAACATTCCTGTGAGCATATAATAATAGGGTTACTGGAGTATATGTTACTTTGGTAAGAACAACTTCAAATGAACATGTTACACTAGTATTTAACACCTTTTTAGGCCACAAAAAAACAACATTTTTCAAATTCGAGGTACTCCCGGGAGTATGGGAGTATGCCTGGATACGCGCCTGAAGGTCCAAGGTCATGATCAAGCGTGAAAGAGCTTGGTCGTAGGTGTCCATGTGTCAAATATCAAGGCAGTATGTGTAAAAGCACATGAAATATTGGTCAGGTTAAAGTTTTTTAAAAGTAGGACAAACTCCAAGGTCAAGGTCCAAAGTCATGGTCAAATGTGAAAGGTCTTGGTTGGAGGTGTCCATGTGTGAAATATCAAGGCTGTAGGTGTAATAGGACAGGAGATATACTCACCATCATAAGAAAGTAGCCACTTTTCAAATAGCCATATTTTCTATAATTCTTTGTGTATTTTTGTTTTTACACATTTATACGCATTCCCAAGGGTTGCTTTTCACACCTCAAAGTTTAAATGCTTTCAAAATGTCCGGAAAGATGTTTAGTTGTAATATGGGTTCAAAATGATATTTTAGGATACAAAGTTCAGTTTTGTTTACTTACAGCTGTCATTTTCTGCATAAATTGACGCTGTTAAAACACAAACAAAAGTCCCATTTTAATTTAACAGAATATCAATTCGTTGATTTGCTAGAGATCTTTGAAAATTCATCACTATCGGTATGGCATATTTCAATATTAAAAACGAGTAAATTGAAGGAAAACATTTTCCGAATTAGGAACTTTCTAAAGACCAAATGGAAACAAAATTTCAACAAATAGAGCTCTTGAGAGGAAATTGTGGGTTGGTTGGGTTAAAACCGGAAACCGCCATTTTGCAAGGGTCTTGGGTGTCATGAAAATCACTTATTAGTCACTAAGCATTACGAAAAAAAAAAAACGTATCATAAACACATGTCCTTATTCACTTTTGTCCCTTTCCTAGCCCTATATATGGCCGTGAATTTCAGAAGTGTATTCCGTATCAGTTACTGATTTCCTGGAACTACCATCAAGCTACCATACCTAATGGGGGTAATTGGCTGTTTTCAATACTTTCATGAAAGCATTTTACTTGACCTGTTGCAATGATTTGTATTTATTTTGATACGTTTATGAATAATCCTAAAATTGCCAACAATTTGCATTATATAAGTGGCTACTTTCTTATGACGGGGAGTATATATGCCTGGTGTAAGTTTTTTAAAAGTAGGTCAAACTCCAAGGTCAAGGACCAAGGTCAAGGTCAAAAGTGAAAAGTTTTGGTTGGATGTAACCATGTGTGAAATATCAAGGCTGTGTGTGTTAAAGGACATGAAATATAGCCCAGATTAAAGTTTTTTAAAAGTAGGTCAAACACAAAGGTCCAGGTCATCAGGACAAAGGTCATGGTCAAATGTGAAAGATCTTAGTCGTAGGTGTCCATGTGTCAAATATCAAGGCTGTGTGTGCAAAAGGACATGATATATTGGCCAGGTTAAAGTTTTTCTTAAAAGTAGCTCAAACTCTAAGGTCAAAGTCACAAGGTCCAAGGTCATGGTCAAATGTGAAAGTTCTTGGTAGGATGTGTCCATGTGTGATATATGAAGGCTGTATGTGACAGGACATGAGATATTGGCCCAAATTAATTTTTTTAAAAGTAGGTCAAACTCCAAGGTCAAGGTCACAAGGTCCAAGGTCATAGTCATATTTGAAAGGTCTTTGTCTGAGGTCTCCATGTGTCAAATACCAAGGCTGTATGTGTAAAAGGACATGATATATCGGCCAGGTTAAAGTTTTTTAAAAGTAGGTCAAACTCCAAGGTCAAGGTCACAAGGTCCAAGGTCATGGTCAAATGTGATAGGTCTTGGTAGGAGGTGTCCATGTGTGAAATATCAAGGCTTTATGTGTAATAGGTCATGAGATAAACGCCCAGTTTAAATTTTTCAAAAGTAGGCCAAACTCCAAGGTCAAGGTCACAAGGTCCAAGGTCATAGTCATATTTGAAAGGTCTTCATCAGAGGTCTCCATGTGTCAAATATCAAGGCTGTATGTGTAAAAGGACATGATATATCGGCCAGGTTACAGTTTTTTAAAAGTAGGTCAAACTCCAAGGTCACAAGGTCCAAGGTCATGGTCAAATGTGATAGGTCTTGGTAGGAGGTGTCCATGTGTGAAATATCAAGGCTTGATGTGTAATATGTCATGAGATAAAGGCCCCCTTTCAAATTTTTTAAAAGTAGGTCAAACTCCAAGGTTAAGGTCACAAGGTCAAAGGTCATGGTCAAATATGAACAGTATTGCAGTGTTGAATCTAGCCGGGTCTTCTAGGGGGCCCGATGGGCCCACAGCTCTCGGTTGAGGGGGGTCATCAAACACAAATACTTAGACAAATTATTGAATAACTAAATGTTATGTGAATAAACAATACATTGATACATATTAATAGACCTTTTAGACAAGTTAAGACATTATTTGCATGTTTATATGCATAAAAGACTTTAAGATTTTTTTTACCTAAGAGAGCCATTCGGGCCCAGACTCCCTTCTGAACGGGCCATTTTGTATTTTAGGGGTCAATTTGGCCTTGGCCCCCTCTAGATTCAACACTGGTATTGATAATAAGTATCCATATGTGAGATATCAAGGCTGTATGTGTAAAAGGACATGAGATATAGGCCAGGTTAAGAATTAAGTGTGAACATCAACAAAGGACAATAACTCCAAAATTTTGATCGGCAGAGTTACTGTTCTTGTACACTGCACTTCTCCATAATGAGATCTATCCACCTGTAAAGTTTCATGATTCTACCTTACATACTTTTTGAGTTATGCTCCGGACAAGAATCAAGTTTGAAAATCAACAAAGGGCAATAACTCCAAAAATTTGATCGGCAGAGTAATGGTTCTTGTGCACTGCACCTTTCCATAATGAGATATATCCACCTGTAAAGTTTCATGATTCTACCTTACATACTTTTTTGAGTTATGCTCCAGACAAGAATCAAATTTGAAAATCAGCAAAAAGCAATAACTCCAAAAATTTAGTTGGCAGAGTTACTGTTCCTGTGCATTGCACCTCTCCATAATGAGATCTATCTACCTATGAAGTTTCATGATTCTACCTTTAATACTTTTCGAGTTATGCTCCGGACAAGGTTTGGTCTATGGACCAACCCACCTACCGACCGACCAACACTTGCAAAACAATACACCCCAATTTTCTTCGAAAGGGGGCATAATTATGAGGGGGAGGAGTGTAAACAGCAGTGACGTTGGATGGACTCATGACCATATGCGGTTATCTAAACTATATAGTCAAAGCTGGCTGCGATTGTTCCATGTGGCATTTTGATTTTATTGGGGTTTTACGCCGTTTTCAACTTCTATGGTCATATTGCAGCGGCTGGAGCACCTAACTGTGGGTTCCTGGTATTCCTCGCACCAGTACAACGACAATATCCAAACCGAGCCTCCAGCTGCTCTCTGACATAGATGATTCACACTCATTGCAGCGTTTTTTCTACCCAATTGGGAAAGGTACCTGTTCCCCTTCAATTGGGAATTTTTCGCGTCGCGAAATCTCCAAATTGGGAATTTTTCGTGTCGCGAAATCTCCAAATTGGGAAAAGATTCAGTCACTTATTTGATGAATTGGGAATTCTTAAAACTCATCTTAAATCTATCTTTAGGGGCTATATATTGCATCAAAAATCAATTCAAGTTCTATGTTACATGATCATGAAAGCTACCACAGTCTACCAGTGACTGACAATATACATATCTAGACAATCATAATCATGCCATGTGAAAAGTTTAACAATATAATACATTGTATTTTTCAGCCATGGTACCTACACTCAATCAAGACATTCAGTGTTTATTCTAGGATTTGAATCAAGTGGGGGATCTGACCCCACCTACTAAAAAATTGGAGGATTTTGAAAAAAAATTGGGGGACAATAGAGTCAATTGCTATAAATGACTACATAAGCAAATTATTTTCTATGGTTTTCATTATTCTGTAAGCCTTCATTAATGATCATAGAAATATTCAAATTATTTTTTTTATTACCTTTCTAAGTTATTCATACACTATTCATTCCGTTTGTTCCGGAAATGGGGAGTTTTAAAATATTAAGTTCATTTGGGGGTTGAACAATATTGGGTACGAATGTACATAAACAATCAACTTTCTTTGTTTCAAAACAATGTATCAGAACATATTCTTTATAAAAGGAAATGATATTTAAATCACAAGTTGATATTTTCTCTTTAAAATTAATCTCTTATCTACTGCAATAGTTTCTTTATAAAAGAAATAACATTTGAGGATGAAAAGATCGCCGGGGGCCGCCATTGTTCCAAACACTGACTCATAAAAACAAGAGGACCATGATGGTCCTTAATCGCTCACCTGAACCGAGATTCACAAGGTGAGAAATGATAGCATCCTGTTCCATGATATCCAAAAGAGCATTATATTTTTCAATGGTCTTCATCCTTGTGACTAGACAAACATTCTGAACATGTTTCATGAAGATAGGACAAAAATTGTAGCATCTACATTACCAACAAGGATTTTGTCTTTAAGGCCCCTTTTCCATGACATCCAACAGAACATTCCCACTGTCAATATTGAGCCAAAATTATTGTCTCTATAGCGCTAACAAGGATTTTGTCATTAAGGCCCCTTTTCCCATGATATCGACTGGAATATTCCAATTTCTTATAGGGTTTATCCTTGTGACTAAAACAAACATTCTTTTAGTTTCATGAAGACTAGGCCAAAACTGTTACTTCTAGTGTGTTAACAAGATTTTGTCATAAAGGACCCTTTTCCCATGATATCAAAATGGAACATTCAGATTGTTGATAAGCTTTATCCTTGTGATTAGACAAATATTCTGATCATTTTTAACAAAGATTAGGCCAATATTATGGCCTCTAAAGTGTCAACACGGATTTTGTCATTATGGCCCCTTTTCCTGTGGTATCCAAAGGAATATTCAATATTCCAATTCTCTGTGACTACACAAACATTCTGACCAATTTTTATGAACATTGGGCCAAAATTGTAGCCTGTACAATGCTAACAAGAATTTTGTCTTTTAGACCCCTTTTCCCATGATATCAATGAGAAGGTTCCAATTATCCACAGAGTTCACCACATTTAAACCCCAAGAATCAACAGCATAGGGCCCTATGAAAAAATACCGTTTTGAGATGAAAAGGTTTTCCAAGTCAAAAATCAAAATGTTAGAGATCTAACTCTTAACCCCTATATGAACCCCAAGAATCAACAACACAGGGCCCTTTTTTCATTGCAAAATAATTAATTTTATAATGATTTGGTAAAGAGTTAAAGAGAATATATTAGTTGCAAAATAGAAGCAAGTCTGATTATAAATCCAAAGACTAGAGAAACAAATAGGAGAGGTTAAGGGATTTCTATATTGCAAAATATCTTTCAATGTTTATCAAACCCTGTGATGTGGGTATTCATTTGAATGATCAAATCAAAACTATTTAAATGAGTACCAACAACAAAGGATAGCTTAAACAAGCATTCTGAAGTATTGCAAAACAATACCAAGTCCCCTACCGGCTTTATATATGTGTTTAGAAAAAGAAGCCCAAAAAATTTCAAAGTCCAGTTGCTGGCATCCGTATCTTACTCAAAAATACTGGACTGGAACGAAACTCAACCTTGTTCTGTAACTTATCAATGCGGGTCTACGTACCAAAAAACAGCTCAATAGCTGCAAGCATTAAGAAAAAAAGTCTGGAAAACTGATTTCCCAGAAATTTTCTAAGTCCAGCATCCGTATCTTCCTCAAAAATCACTGGAGCAGAACAAAACTCAAACTCGTTCTGTATCTCATCAATATGTATTCATATACCGAAAATCAGCTAAATACCTGCAAGCGTTTAGAAAAAAAAGTCTGGAAAACTGTAATTTCCCAGTAATTTTCTAAGTCCAGCATCCATATCTTCCTCAAAAATCACTGGACCGGAACGAAACTCAAACTCGTTCTGTAACTCACCAATGCAGGTCTACATACCAACTAGAAGACCTGAAGGTCTTGAATCGCTCCACAGGCCTGAGATTCTTTTAATATTTAATCCAAGTGTTGATTAGATAGTGAAAAAAAAGTCACAATTAGCATTTTTTTTCAAATTGAAAGGCATATAACTGAGGATTTATCATCCTATCAAGCTAAGAATCACACTAATGCAAGATCTTAACTTTGTCTACATCATGTTTAAGTTTTGAAGTGCTTGTTCAATATTTGAAGATATACAGAGAGTAAAAACAAAGTCAAAAATAGCAATTTTGTCAAATTCTAGGGCATGATTTAAGATTCAGATGATGCTGAAAATTATATCCATGCAAGATCTTTTGGTCAGTAAGATTATGTGAAAGTTTCATATTGATTGGGAGATATTTATGGCTGTTTGAGTAAAAATAAGGTCAAAAAATGGTAATTTTGTCATTTTCAAGGGGACATAACTCAAGATGTAAAATTCAGATTAAGCTGAAAATTACACTCTGGCAAGAACTTATGTTCACAAATATTGTGTCAATGTTCTGTCTTGATAGGTCAATATTTGTAGTTGCTAGAGTGAAAACAAAGTCAAAATAAAGCCGAAATTGGCAATTTTGTCAATTTCAAGGGCACATAACTCAAGATATAAGATTCAGATCTATCTGAAAATTACACTGAGGCAAGATCTTATTGTCATTAACATTCTATTAAATTTTTGTCTTGATTGGTATATATTTGTAATTGCTAGAGTGAAACAAAGTAAAAATTGAGCCGAAAATGACAATTTTGTCAATTTCAAGGGCACATAACTCATGATATGAAATTCAGATCGGGCTGAAAATTGCACTCAGTCAAGATCTTATTGTCACCAACATTTTGACCAAGTTTTGTCCTGACTGGTTGATATTTGTAAGTGCTAGAGTGAAAACAAAGTCACACTCCCATTTTTTAATTCAAGGGCAGATAACTCCAGACTTTCTGATTCAATCAGCATTAATTGAAGGAATCTGATAGAGGACCACCCAAGGATCATTCCTGTGAAGTTTGATTGAAATCCATCCAGTAGTTTCTGAGGAGAAGATTTTTAAAGAAAAAGTTGACGACCGGACGCACGGACGGACGCACGCACGCACGACGGACACAGCGCCATGACAATAGCCCGCTGGCCTGAAGGCCAGTGGAGCTAAAAATCAGCTCAATAGCTGCAAGCATTAAGAAAAAAAGTCTGGAAAACTGTGATTTCCCAGAAATTTTCAAAGTCCAGCATCCATATCTTCCCCAAAAATCACTGGACCGGAACGAAACTCAAACTCGTTCTGTAACTCACCAATGCAGGTCTACATACCAAAAATCAGCTCAATAGCTGCAAGCATTAATCAGCTCAATAGCTGCAAGCATTAAGAAAAAAAGTCTGGAAAACTGTAATTTCCCAGAAATTTTCTAAGTCCAGCATCCATATCTTCCTCAAAAATCACTGGACCAGAACGAAACTTAAACTTGTTCTGTAACTCATCAATGTGGGTCTACATACAAAAATTCAGCTCAATAGCTGCCAGCATTAAGAAAAAAAGTCTGGAAAACTGAAATTTCCCAGTAATTTTCTAAGTCCAGCATCCATATCTTCCTCAAAAATCACTGGACCGGAACGAAACTTAAACTTGTTCTGTAACTCATCAATGCGGGTCTACATACCAAAAATCAGCTCAATAGCTAACCCGGTTTAGAAAAAAAGTCCGGAAAACTAATTCACCGGACTGACGGACAGACGGACGGACGGACGGACGGACGGACTGACGGACAGAGTGCAAACCTAAAGTCCCCTTCGGCTTCGCCGGTAGGGGACTAATAACAAATAGAATGTATTTACCCCCTTTTACATGCAGCTCCCCATTCTGGCCGAGTTTGTGTAAACAATTCCGGTCTTTTGTTTATTTAATAGGATTAGACATTTCCCCAGTGGGGGATCAAAACCTCATAACTCCAGCTTTGTCAAGCTGTAGTTACGAGGTTTTGACTCCCACTAACCATATGTTACCTGTTTGATTTTTTAAAGAATTTTCTTAGGATTTCTAAAGTCTGACACTGCCACACCCACATTTTTTGACAAATCTTAAAATTTGTGGACAAATTACCAAAAGAGTCACTAAAAGAACATTACTGCCAAGTTTGGTTCAAATTGGCTCAATGGTTGATTTTTAAAGAATTTTCTTACGATTTATAAGCCCTGCCCTGCCACGCCCACATTCTTTGACAAATCAAAAATTTGTGAACAAGTTTTGAAAAGGGTCACCTCAGGAACATTCCTGCCAAGTTTGGTCACAATCGGACAAATGGTTCTGGAGGAGAAGATGTTTAAAGAAATTGTGGACGGACGGACAGACGGACGGACGGACGGACGACGGACGGTGAGTGACCACAATAGCTCACCTTGAGCACTTTGTGCTCAGGTGAGCTAAAAAAGAAATCAAGTAAAGGCATGAACAACTATTGACTGAACAAAAATGCCTGGATATAAACAAATCCTGAATAAGTTTATTTAAAAAGTTGTTCACGAATGTAATGAAAAGCGAGTTGTTTATGATGGGGGCCGACACTTCCAAATTCTAACCTTTCTCTGTTGAGCTCGTCGCCGTGGTCAATCCCGAACTACATCTAAAAAGTCTTTAAGTTTAGTCTGATTGCCAACTTTGTATAATTTTTTCCGATAGTATTGCGCATTGTTGCTCATAATTAGCAGCTGCAATAAACATTTGCGAGAAAGTGGGAAAGTGAAAGTAGAAGGAGACTGGTCTCTATGCTGGAAAATTTTCACGGCAAAAATCGATATAGAGCTCTATGAAATTTTATGTAAACCAGTCACAGTTAGGGTAGACTGGTATCCATCGTGATAGTAATTATTTGTAAACCAGTCTATGGTTTCAAACTGTTTGAGTTGCGTCCCTTTGAAATAGTGTTTATCTTTTGCAGGAAATCGAAAACCTCATAACTATTGATTGGATTGTACGCAGTTAAATGTTTTTACCCCTGCAGACGTTATATCGTTTGTTTACTTTCTGCATGATGATTTACGGCGTGATTTAAAGGCCAAGCGATTTCAAAAGGCAAGTCTATGCAAAATTAATGTACTCGCAATTGGGAACGGCACAAACGGTAGATTTGGAGATTGGGAAACGGCCGATCGTCACTTTGGGAGAAAACCGGTGATTGAATTGGGATGAAGCCAATAGCCATTGGGAAACCTTCCGTTTAACGGCACTAGTTAAAGAAGGAAAAAAAAACGCTGCATTGGTGAGAGACAAATGACTTGCCGTGGTTCGAACTCGAGACCCCTGGATTGACAGACTCCGATACGACTGAGCTATCCGAGCTCGGCTGTTCCGTGTAGCAAATGTAAAATATTTCAAATTCACTATTAAAGGTAAAGTTTGGCATAAACAATGGAAAACAACTACATAATGTTTAAACTACCTTAACGTTACTAAAATATAGCTTTGTCTACTAAATTATGCCTTTGAAAGGGTCACTACAGGAACATTGTTGCAAAGTTTGCTTCAAATTGGCCCAATGGTTGATTTTTTTCAGGTTATCAGCAGATTCTATAAGGGACGTCAAAACCAGGTCTTGTTTGGGAATGGGTTAAAAGAGTCACTCAAGGAAAATCCTTGCCAAGTTTCGTTCAAATTGGCCCAATGTGTGATGAAATTTTTTAAAGAATATTCTTAGGGTTTCCCTTCGATATGCAAGGCCCTGCCACATCTGCTTTTTCTGACAAATCCAAAATTTGCAAACAAATTTTACAAAGAGTCACCCAAAGAACATTTCTGTAAAGTTTGGTTCAAATCGGGCCAATGGTTGATTTTAGAAGAATTTTTCCTAGGAAACCCACGCCTGCTTTTTCCCACCAATCAAAAATTCGCAAACAAGTTTTGAAAAGAGTCACCCAGGGAACATTTCTGCCAAGTTTGGTTCAAATTGGGCCAATGGTTGATTTTTAAAGACTTTTTTTAGAATTTCTCTAAGTCCGATAAGTCACGCCCGGTCATGCCCACTTTTTCTGACGAATCAAAAATTCACGAATAAATTTTGAAGAGAGTCACCCAAGAAACAGTTCTGCCAAGTTTGGTTCAAATTGCACCAATGGTTGATTTTTAAAGAATATTCTTATGATTTCTATAAGTCTGATAAGCCACGCCCTGCCACGCCCATTTTTTTGACAAATAAAAAATTCGCGAACAAGTTTTGAAAAGGGTCACCCAAGGAACATCCTGCCAAGTTTGGTCAAAATTGACCAAATGGTTTAGGAGGAGATGTTCAAAGAAATGTGAACGGACAGACGGACATAGACGTTGGCTCAATGCTAATTCATACCGATCGGCACAATACAAGTAATTATTACTTCGCCAATTTCGAATTCATAGAAAAAAACAAGTTTGTTTTTAATTGAGACATGGCGCGAAAACCCATTACATTTGTTTATTACTCTTACGATGTATTAGCAAATATGGAAATGTGATTGTTTTCTTATCATTAAGTATTGTATGAAACGACAACTTACTAGTTCATGACTATTTTTGATGATTTATTAACGTTTTCATAGATTTTGTTTGCTAAGTTGGGCGCACTTCGTATAAACGGTGTCGAGTAACGTCAATTGTTGTTTATGAAATATACTTATGCATGTGGCCATACCCCCTTTGGTAAACCTTGAATGCCTGAAAAACATCCAGACTTGAAGCTGGATATTTAAGATTTGTGTACAAAAGAAACATACAATTTTGAGGCAAAGGGAGCTTTTTTCCATACGAGCGAGTTAATTTGGTAAAGCTTGAATTGCAATTTGAGACAAAAGGAGAAAATGCTGGCTATCTTTTTTACCTCTGGGAAATTGTTTCCATACGAGTGACTTTCATTTCCCAACGCTCGACGGGACCCGCAAGGGCGGATCTAGAGGGGTGGGGGTCAGGGCGGACCCCCCTGCCAATGGCCGAAAAATTAAATTTTGAACATATATCTTTAATAGTGCAATGTTACATATTCGCTGCTTTTCAACGAAAACCTCGTAACTGCAGCTTAAAAAAAGTAAGTTGTACGAAACATGATTAAATTCTATAAATTCTACCTATGTAGGCCTGCCCAAATTTTCATAGTATGTAGCCTGCGTCACTACTTTAATAAATTTAACCATGTTTTATACAACAACGTTTTATTGTATCGCCCCATGGGCGATACATATTGTGATATATTCTAATTTTAGAAATTACGTCATGAGGGATAATTATTTGTACTTGAAAGTCGTATATATAACCTACACATAAACTGTTTACACGGTATATTTTTTCAAGCAGTACTATAAGTATATTTTGAAGTTCGTTAATTCTCAGACCACGCTGAAAATTCGTGTAAACAAAATCCTAGTATTGTTTTATACTTTGCATAGCAATGGAAGGTCCCTACTTCCGGTTTGCGCATGGTGGACATATATTTTTCTTATCCGTTTAACGGTGTACAACCCACGTTATATATACGACTTTCAAGTACAAATAATTGTCCATCATGACGTAATTTCTAAAATTAGAATATACCACAATATGTATCGCCCATGGGATTGGATGAGAAATGGATAAAAATTGCTCGCTTCGTGTAAGACTTTTGCTAATAACTTTCCTAAATACTTGTCGTATCTTTACAAAACTTGGACGAGAGCCGTCCTCGTAGAATGCCTGACCAACGGCGAACAAGATTTAAAACACAAATCCTAAGAATTTTGAGTTTATTCGAACCGCGTGATTGGAAGTCAAAGTAATTTTTGTTATCTGGATCAGAGCGATTTCATAAAAATTATGAAAAATGCCTTTTAGACAATATTTCTATGACGCCGTGTCTCCTAATTAATAAAACGTGTGTTGCAGTACTTAGGTTTGGCGTTAAACCGCATCGTCATGTTAATCTGGTTATATTTTGAAAAGAAATGTGTAATGACATGGATGGGAAACTGAACAAAATAGACATGGATCGGAGCTAACAACTTGTCTGTGAGACGTAGAACTAAAATTGATCTATCTCTATGATTTATAGAAAGTTGTGTACTGTATGATAATTGCCCAAATAAATTATATAGTAGATCTATTTTTATGTACGCTTACATGGAAATTCCACAAGAAAAATAAATAGCCGAAAATAGTTGTTGATTGCAGCAATTAAACGTATTGTATCTTAACCTTTTCCATACTAAAAACTTTGAGACAAGGCGCATTTGAATCGAATTACTCACTACTTAAAGTATGGTTTGGTACAAGAAGCCATCTAATAACGTCCTTCAAAAACTCAGATGACGTGTTATCCAGTTGAAATCCTCTGTTTTTAAGAAGTCCAATAAATGTTTCGAACACATTGGTATATACCATTGTCTTTCAAAACTCTCATATCCGACCTTGTTTCCAGGCCACTGGGCAATTCTACCTCGTTATAAAATTCTCACTCATTTTTCAGGAGTTTAAGCGGACCAAAGAGCACATTCTTGGAAAAGCTACGTGTCCTTTTTACAAGTGGTGATGTATCACATACTAACGCCCTTTTTCACACAGCTGGGATTACTTCTTGTTCCTTTCGAAGGACTGAAGACAGGCGGAGGTCTTTTAATAGTGAATTTCACTTTTGCACGTGCTTAGATACATTTGCAAATGAACCGTTGGATGTCACAAGGACTTCCTTCAAAGTACTTTGTCACAAACTCGGTTAAGACGCTGTTTATTCGACAATGATTAATTTCTAACTCTAACGTTTTGTCTGCTATTTGCATTCATCGTCAATTACACAGGTTATTCGACATCATTGTTGAAGGTGCCTGAGATAGAAATATTAAGAGGAAATGTACATTGTCAGTACAAACAAAAATGACCTTAGTGGTCTAAATCGGTCACCTGAGCTACTATGACACATTGTCAATGTCCGATCAGGCTCAAAAGCAAAGTTAGCCTAGATCTTATATTCACCAAAATTTTGTCAAAGTTTTGTCTTGATTGTTCAATTTGTGTGTCTGTTAGAGATAAATCAAAAATGGAAATTTTGTCAACTTCAAGGCCAGATAACTAAGGTCTTTCAAGTCCGAACATGCTGAAAGTCATGCCCTTTCAAGATTTAATAGTCACCAAGATTGTGTCCGAGTCTTGTCTTGACTAGATAATTTCTGTCACTGTTAGAGTGAAAACAAAGTTTTAAACGGCAATTTTGTCAAATCCAGAGGCAGATAACTGAAAAATCAAAGTCATCCAGGATCTTATGGTCATCAACATTGTGTTATTTGCATCCTTTAGTCAATATTGATACTTATGTAGATGCTAGAATGTAAACACAGTAAAAAACGGAATTTCTACATTCAGTGGCAGATAGGCATAATTCGTGAATATCTGGTTCGATATGGCCCATAATGAAACTCACCAAAGACATTGTGACCTTAACTTGTTTGACAAATTTGGTCAAGAGTGACTAATAATTGTGGACGGATGATCGACAGATGAAGGGCAGGCGTACTAAAGGTCATCTAAATACGTCATCCTCAGCTCTTGATGCTCAGGTGAGCTGAAAGTGCTGATTAGAAGAAATTTCTTCTTTAGCCTGAAAATTTCCTTTCTTTCATGAAGATTTTTTAACCAACCATTAAGTAGCGAGCAATTCAATTCAAACGTGCATTGTTTCAAAGAGTGTGGTATGGGAAGGGTTAAGAAACAATTTGATTCATTGTTACAAATAACAATTATTTTCAGTAACATGTATTTACATATCATGGAATTTCCCTGTAGGTTTGTATAACAAGAGGACCATGATGGTCCTAAATCGCTCACCTGAATCAAGATGACAAGAGTGATAATGGCAATTTTGTCAAATTCAAAGGCATGAAACTTATAAGGACTTTCTATTTGGAAACATTTAAGAAATAATTTTGTCCCAATCGATCCTGTAAGGTTGGGTATGAATTAGCACAATTGTTGAGTTAGTTAATTTTCAACAATTATTTCATGATTTCGCAATATACAATGTAGGGCTAATTTTCAAAGCATACTGATCTGTTAGAGATTGATCATTTATGATAGGCTCAATTAACAAGATTTTGTCTGTGATTGATAGAATATAGTGAAAGATTATCATTACCATCTGATAAGCTAAAACTAATCCCTTATTTGTTTACATAAGATAAACATGGGGCCAGCCTGAGAGCAACAGATAAGGGAAATAGAAAATTGGCCCAATGGTTTATTTTTAAAGAATTTTCTTATGATTTCTCTAAGTCTGATAAGCCCTTCCTCCCTGCCATGCCCACATTTTTTGACCAATGGAAAAATTTGTGAACACATTTTGAAAAGAGTAACTCAAGGAACATTCCAGTAAAGTCTGGTTCAATTGGGCACAATGGATGATTTTTAAAAAAATTTCTTATGATTTCTTTAAGTCCGATAAGCCCCTTCCTCCCTGCCACACCCACATTTTTTGACGAATCAAAAATCCGCGAACAAGTTTTGAGAAGGGTCACTCAAGGAACCTTCCAGCAAAGTCTGCTTCAATTAGGCACAATGGTTGATTT
This sequence comes from Fragum sueziense, assembly GCA_963680895.1. Lineage (NCBI taxonomy): Eukaryota > Metazoa > Mollusca > Bivalvia > Cardiida > Cardiidae > Fragum > Fragum sueziense. The sequence continues at coordinate 33,977,386 of OY804605.1, forward strand.
TTAAAGAATTTTCTTACGATTTCTCTAAGTCTAATAAACCCCTTTCTCCCTGCCACAGTCACAGTTTTTTACAAATGAAAAAAAAAACTGTGAACAAACTTTGAAAAGAGAGACTCAAAGAACATTCCTGCAAAGTCTGCTTAAAATTGGCCCATTGGTTGATTTTTAAAGAATTTTCTTATGATTTCTCCAAGTCTGATAAGCCCCTTTCTCCCTGCCAAGGCCACAATTTTTTACAAATGAAAAGATTTGTGGACAAATTTTGAAAAGAATGACTCAAGGCACATTCCTGCAAGTCTGGTTCAAATTGGCCCAATGGTTGATTTTTAAAGAATTTTCTTATGATTTCTCTAGGTCTAATAAGCCCCTTTATCCCTGCCACGTCCATGTTTTTTTTCCAAATGTAAAATTTCTGAACAAATTTTGAAATGAATGACTTAAGGCACATTCCTGCCAAGTATGGTTCAAATTGGCCCAATGGTTGATTTTTAAATAATTTTCTTATGATTTCTCCAAGTCTGATAAGCCCCTTTTTCCCTGCCACGGCCACAATTTATGACAAATGAAAAAATTTGTGAACAAAGTTTGAAAAAAATGACTCAAGGCACATTCCTGCAAAGTATGGTTAAAATTGGCCCAATGGTTGATTTTTAAAGAATTTTCTTATGATTTCTAGTCTGATAAGCCCCTTTCTCCCTGCCACGCCCACATTTTTTGACAAATGAAAAAATTTGTGAACAAAGTTTGAAAAAAATGACTCAAGGCACATTCCTGCAAAGTATGGTTAAAATTGGCCCAATGGTTGATTTTTAAAGAATTTTCTTATGATTTCTAGTCTGATAAGCCCCTTTCTCCCTGCCACGCCCACATTTTTTGACAAATCAAAAATTCACGAACAAGTTTTGGAAAGTGTCACACAAGGAACATTCCTGCCAAGTTTGGTCAAAATTGGTCCAATGGTTTAGGAGGAGAAGATGTTGAAAGAAATTGTGAACGGACGGACGGACGGACGGACGGACAGATGGACGGACAGACGGATGGACGACTGACAAAAAGCGACCACAATAGCTCACCTTGAGCACTTTGTGCTCAGGTGAGCTAAAAATGCTATTAGAAAAACACGCCACAAACACGATTACATTTACAGTTTTTTTTTCATTAATTCATTTCCAACGTTTCGCCCTTATTGGCTTCTTCATGGATAATGATTTTTGTGTCTATAAAAATGCTATACATTTGGGCAATTATCATACAGCGCACAACTTTATATAAATCATAGAGATAGATCAATTTTAGTTCTACGTCTCACAGATAAGTTGTTAGCTCCGGTCCATGTCTATTTTGTTCAGTTTCCCATCCATGTCATAACACATTTCTTTTCAAAATATAATCAAATTAACATGACGACGCAGTTTATCACCAAATATTAATAGTGAAACACATGCGTCATTTATTAGGGGTAATAAAGTTATAGCAATATTGTCTAAAAGGCATTTTTCATATTTTTTATAAATCGCTCCCATCCAGATTACAGGAATTGTATTGACCTCAAATTACGCGGTTCGAATAAACTCAAAATTCTTAGAACTTTGGGTTAATAACTTGTTTGCCGTTGGTCAATCATTCTTCAAGGACGGCTCTCCTCCATGTTTTGTAAAGATACGACAAGTACAAAGAAAGTTATTAGCAAAAGTCTTACTCGAAGCGAGCAATTTTTATCCATTTATCATCCAATCCTGACCGATTCGTGACGTCACAAGTCACGCGGGTTGTACACCGTGTTAAATGCAACGCATACACCCAAACACACTTTGAATTTTTAACCGTGACCTGTGTATGCATGAGAGCAAACAAAAGGTCACATGATCGTTTTACTATATAATTCATTGAGCGAGTCGTTATTTTCACGCGAGCATTTTTCAATTATTCTGTCTTAGTACTAAGAATATTTTATACAGTCATTTACGTTAATTATTAGAGTTTTGAGTTACAGAAATATTTTTGCAACTTTGATCGAAAAAAAGAGATTTTTTGGCTTGTAATCATTCGTACCCTGTCTCCATCGCCCGTTACCACCATGCAAGTTCAGGATAAGCTACTGCTTTTGAAAACCAAACAAGAGATGTTTGTAAAACATATATGCCCCCTCAAGGGCCTACATTTGATGTAGGTCAAAGTCCAAGGTCAAGTTAACAAGGTCCAAGGTCATGGTCAAATATGAAAGGTCTTGGTAGGAGGTGTCTATGTGTGAAATATCAAAGCTGTATATGTTAAAGTAAAATGAAACATAGGCCAGGTTAAAGTTTTTAAAAGTAGGCCAAATGCCAAGGTCAAGGTCAAATGTGAAAGGTCTTGGTTGGAGGTGTCCATGTGTGAAATATCAAAGCTGTATATGTTAAAGTAAAATGAAACATAGGCCAGGTTAAAGTTTTTAAAAGTAGGCCAAATGCCAAGGTCAAGGTCAAATGTGAAAGGTCTTGGTTGGAGGTGTCCATGTGTGAATTATCAAGGCTGTAGGTGTAAAAGGACATGATATATAAGCCTGGTTTCAGTCTTTTTAAAAGTAGGTCAAACTCAAAGGTCAAGGTTGCAATATTCAAGGTCATGGTCAAATGTGAAAGGTCTTGGTAGGAGGTGTCTATGTGTGAAATATCAAGGCTGTAGGTGTAATAGGACATAAGATAAAGGCTAGGTTAAAGATTTCTAAAAGTATGTAAAAATCAAAGGTCAAGGTCACACAGGCCAAGGTCATGGTCAAATGTGAAAGGTCTTGGTAGGAGGTGTCCATGTGTGAAATATTGAGACTGTATAGGTAACAGGACATGAGATATAGGCCTAGTTTAAGTTTTTTAAAAGTAGGTCAAACTCCAAGGTCAAGGTCCAAGGTCATGGTCAAAAGTGAAATATCTTGGTTGGAAGTGACCATGCGTGAAATATCAAGGCTGTATATGTAAAATGACATGAAATATAGGCCAGGTTAATGTATTATTAAAGTAGGTCAAACACCAAGGTCAAGGTCACATGGTCCAAGGTCATGGTCAAATGTGAAAGGTCTTGGTCGTAGGTGTCCATGTGTCAAATATCAAAGGCTGTATGTGTAAAAGGAATTGATATATCGGCTAAGTTAAAGTTTTTTTTTAAAGTAGGTCAAAGTCAAAGGTCAAGGTCACAAGGTCCAAGGTCATGGTCAAATGTGAAAGGTCTTGGTAAGATGTGTCCATGTGTGAAATACCAAGGTTGTATGTGTAATAGCACATAAGATATAGGCCCAGTTTTATTTTTTTAAAAGTAGGTCAAACTCCAAGGTCAAAGCCACATGGTCCAAGGTCATAGTCGTATGTGATAGGTCTTGGTCGGAGGTTTCCATGTGTCAAATATCAAGGCTGTATGTGTAAAAGGACATGATATATTGGCCAGGTTAAAATTTTTTAAAAGTAGATCAAACCCCAAGGTCAAGGTCACAAAGTCCAAGGTCATGGTCAATTGTGAAAGGTCTTGGTAAGATGTGTCCATGTGTGAAACATCAAGGCTGTTTTTGTAAAAGGTTATGAGATATATGCCGGCTTTATTTTTTTTTAAAGTAGGTCAAACTCCAAGGTCAAGGTCACAAGGTCCAAGGTCATGGTTAAATGTGAACCATGTTGAAAGGAGGTATCTATGTGTGAGATATCAAGGCTGTATGTGTAAAAGGACATGAGATATAGGCAGGGTTAAGAATTAAGTGTAAAAATCAACAAAGGGAAATAACTCCAAGAATTTGATTGGCAGAGTTACGGATCTTAAGCACTGCACCTCTCCATAATGAAATCTATTCACCTGTAAAGTTTCATGATTCTACCTTACATATTTTTCGAGTTGTGCACCGGACAATAATCAAGTTATAAAATCAACAAAGGGCAATAACTTAGAAAATTTGATTGGCAGAGTTACAGTTCTTGTGCACTGCACCTCTCCACAATGAGATCTATCCACCTGTAAAGTTTCATGATTCTACCTTACATACTTTTTGAGTTATGCTCCGGACAATAATCAAATTTAAAAATCAACAAAGGGCAATAACTCCAAAAATATAATCGGCAGAGTTACGGTTCTTGTGCACTACACCTCTCCATAATGAGATCTATTCACCTGTAAAGTTTCATGATTCTACCCTACATACTTTTTGAGTTATGCTCCGGACAAGAATCAAGTTTGAAAATCAACAAAGGGCAATAACTCAAAAAAATTTATCAGCAGAGTTACAGTTCTTGTGCACTGCACCTCTCCATAATGAGATCTATCCACCTGTAAAGTTTCATGATTCTACCTTACATACTTTTTGAGTTATGCTCCGGACAAGAATCAAGTTATAAAATCAACAAAGGGCAATAACTCAAAAAATTTGATCGGCAGAGTTACTGTTCTTGTGCACTGCACCTCTCCATAATGAGATCTATCCACCTATGAAGTTTCATGATTCTACCTTTAATACTTTTCGAGTTATGCTCCGGACAAGGTTTGGTCTACGGACAGACCGACCGACATACGGACCGACCGACCGACCGACCGACCGACCTTCCGACCGACACTTGCAAAACAATATACCCCCATTTTCTTCGAAAGGGGGCATAATAAAATCAATTTTGCAGAAGCATTTGAGCTCCTTAGTACTGTCCAAGTGTGAGCGGTAATATTTTGCATGTGTTTGTGCTCTAGATTAGAGCCAATAATGGACAGGTCACAGGATACAGTATTCCCAGCCTCTGAGCGTGGACAATTATAAATAAACTTATGGCTGAAATATTGTTGAGAGGTGTTAAATTAAAAAAGAAATGAAAAGAAAAATGTTTTAAACCTTTACCAAACAAGAAATTATTATTAGTGAAGATATCATAATGCATCAAGACAGGCAGACATTGCCTATATAGATGTCGACCGTGGTAAGAAATGGTAAGAAATGGTAAGAAATGTTAATGTTTTGACTGTCAAGGGCGGATCCAGGATTTTTTCGGGGGGAGGGGGGGTCTAGCCCATAAGATGGAAGATGGCTTTAAAGGGGGGGTCTCACCCTATCAGAAATTCCCATAGGGTTGTGCCCACGCTCGGAATTTCATGAAATTTGGTATGAAGTTAGTATTCTTTATTACGGCGTTATTCCCGAAATATTTTTAAAAATCTATTCTGGAAAATAATTTTCTAAGAAGTTTAAGATTTTTGCTTAAAAATGAGGGGTATCCTAACTTAAAGAGGCCACAGACACCCAGTTTTGTTGTATTCGAGCCAAATTGTCCCCAAAAGTAATGTCTAATAATTTTTCATCGTGTATAAACCAGAATAGTATATATTACTCAACAAAAAACAATTTTCTAAAAGGTTTTGTATGACCTCATCGCCAAATTTTTTAGCTTTTAAATATTTCGACCAAATTCAGGTCTTAATTTCATCTAGTTCCAGTTTTTGTCAACCTATGAAATTTATGTTAAAATTGCCCTTATATATGCCCACGCTTATGGTAAAATATGAAGAAAAAATAAAACCGGTAACAGTGTTGTTTTTGAATTTAAGTGTAAAGGGTCCCAATTTCTAAGAATGTAAAATCTAAGATTTTACTTAATTATTTTCATATACATTTGTGAATAGCTCATTATGCTTTGTTGTGTCTTTATTTTACTTAACCAACTTATACATGGCATTAATTTTAGCTTTTTTCACACAAAAACATGATTTTAAAGAATAATTGGCATATTGTCGTACCCCACCCACCAATAATATAATGGAAGAAAAAAATCCCAAACAGCGGAGTAAATTATAAAATATGGGGATGAAAAATGAAGGAGATGCATATGTTACATATTTAATCTATCATGTCACCCTTTTTAGCTTTCCTTTGTGGCTTATCAGCACTTAGACTACTTTCTTCTTCTTCCGGTTACAGTGCTGAGCCCTTAAAAGAGCATTTTCGCACAATTATTAAAAATATAAACATTATTTCTTTACTACACTGCTCAAGATAATGAAAAGAACACAATTAAAGCAGTTTTTATTGTACATTAATTGTGCCTTTCAATGCAAAATTGCTAATATTTCTATAGTAATGATGAACTAGCCACTGTTTTGTTGACATATTAACTTTTTGATAATCTCAGTTTTGAGAAGAACATGCATCATTTTTGCATGCTTGTATCAACAATATTGATAAAAAAAATGTTCTACGATGACTCCTCTTGCTATTCTGATTTAAAATTGGGGACTGATATCAATACTATGTAGGCAATACTGACCTTTTGCTAGATGGTATCATTAAAATCCGGGAGCATTTTAAGGTGCCGTTGTTCACAATTCTCATTATTTGACAATGTTACCGGTTTCAAATTTTCACCAAATTCTGCATACGACTAGAATACATATATGGCTAACCTTTTTATCAATTTCAAAGGTTGATAAAGACGGGAACATAAAAGTAAAATTATTTGAATTGAAGGTTTTGAAAATTTCTCGGCTGTTTTTCTGACAATTCCTGACCAAATAAATTTCTGAGATTTTTTTTTTTTGCATGTTGGCATCAACATTGTTGGTACCAAAATGTTCTTCAATGACCCCTCTTGCTATTTTGATTTAAAATTTGGGACTGATATCAAAACTAGGTAAGCAAAATTGGGCTTTTGCTAGACGGGTACCATTGAAATCCGGGAGCATTTTAAGGTGCTGTTGTTCAAAAGTTTTATAATTTGACAATGTTACCGGTTTCAAATTTTCACCAAATTTTGCTTGCAAACAGGGAACATATATGGCCAACTTTCTTATTAATTCCATAGGTTGACAAAGACGGGAACATACAAAAAAGTTTGATTGAATGTTAGGTTTCATAAAATTTTCTTGGGTTGTTTTTCTGTCAATTTCTGATTAAATAGATTTCTGAGAAATTATGTGGCATGTTGCTATTAAAAGTATTGGTCTGAAAATGTTCTATATGTTCTACAATAACTCTTCTTGCTATTCTGATTTAAAATGTGGGATTGATATCAAAACTAGGTAAGCAACATAAGGCTTTTGCTAGACGGGAACCATTGAAATCCGGGAGCATCTTTAGGTGCCATTGTTCACAATTCTCATGAATTGACAATGTTACCAGTTTCAAATTTTCACCAAATTTTGCTTACAAACAGGGGACACATATGGCAAATTTTCTTATCGATTTCATAGGTTGACAAAGACAGGAACATACAAAAAAATTGATAGAATTTTAGATTTTGAAAATTTCTCAGCTATTTTTCTGAATAAATAAATTTCTGAGAATTTTTCTGTTCATGTTGGTATCAACAATGTTGGTACCAAAATGTTCTACAATGACTCCTCTTGCTATTCTGATTCAAAATTTGGGACTGATAGCAAAACTATGTAAGCAAAATTGGGCTTTTGCTAGACGGGAACCATTAAAACCCGGGAGCATCTTAATGTGCCATTGTTCACAATTCTCATTATTTGACAACATTACCGGTTTCAAATTTTCACCAAATTTTGCATGCAAACAGGGTACATATATGGCCAACTTTCCTATCGATTTCATAGGTTGACAAAGACGGGAACACGCAAAAATATTTATAGAATTTTAGGTTTTGAAATATTTTCGACTATTTTTCTGACAATTTCTGACTAAATAAATTTCTAAGATTTTTTTTATTCATGTTGATATCAACAAAATTGATACCAAAATGTTCTACAGTGACTCCTCTTGCTATTCTGTTTTAAAAATGGGGACTGATATCAAAACTAGGTAAGCAAAATTAGGCTTTTGCTACACAGGTACCATTGAAATCCGGGAGCATCTTATGGTGCCGTTGTTCACAATTCTCATTATTTGACAATGTTACCGGTTTCAAATTTTCACCAAATTTTGCATACAAACAGTGAATATATATGGCCAACTTTTCTATCAATTTCATAGGTTGACAAAGACGGGAACATACAGAAAAATTTGAGAGAATTTTAGGTTTTGAAAATTTTTCGGCTATTTTTCTGACATTTTCTGACTTGATTAATTTCTAAGAATTTTTTGTGCATGTTGGTACCAACAGTATTGGTATCAAAAGTTTCTACAATGACTCCTCTTGCTATTTCAATTAAAACTTGTAGATTTATACCAAAAATAGATAGCCAACATTGAGTTTTTGTAAGACGGGTATCAATGAAAACTGGGAACATTTTAAGGTGCCGCGTATAGGCCTATATGCACTCTTTGAGTAAAACGAATATATTTTTGTAGTTCATAGGTCAGAGGCATTCTATGAGTAAAGTTACAAGAAAATCTGTGCGTGGGCGCAAATGAGACCCCCCCTTTGTGAATTGTGTAACGATACATGTATAGGCCTACTGTACTAACTTTGTATAGTCAAAATTCGATTTTCGGCCAATTCAAGGCGAGGTCCGGACACCCTTCTAGATCCGCCCTTAACTGTGCTACAGAGATTGTTTCGAAAATCATTTCAAGAGACAAATTAATGAAATACTTTTAATCAGCAGTTTCCCCTTTTGCCTCAACGTTTTCTATACTTCTATGTACACACGCAAGGGTGGATCCAGGATTTTTTCGGGGGGGGGGGTCCAAGCCCAATTGCCAGGGAGGGGGAGGTCCACGCCCAAATGATGACTTAAATATGTTAAATTATGACGCTTTGTTTATAGTCAACATTCAATTTTCGGCTTATTCCAGGGGGCTGGGGCGAACATCCCGACCCCCCCCCCCTCTAGATCCGCCCTTGCACATACAAAATCCTACTTTCAAGATGCCCATTCTGTTGTCTGCAAGAGCTTCCAAATTGAATCAGGTGCCGTTTAGAAAAGGGTTTTAAAAGCCGCTGTCAAACTTGAAAAGTCTAAATAATTTGTCGTTTGGGAAATGGGCTTTAAGATTGAGTTTGAGTTTATTGGGGTTTTACGCCGTTTTTCAACTACCAGGGTCATATCGCGGCGGCTGGAGCACCTAACCGTGGGTTCCTGGTATTTCTCGCACCAGTACAACCACAATATCCAAACCGAGGCTCCAGCTGCTTTCTCACATAGATGATTCACACCCATTGGTGAGAGACAAATGACTTTTGTCAAATGTCAGAATGGATACTGGCCGAGCCGGGGTTCGAACTCGAGACCCCTGAATTGACAGACTCCGACGTAACGGACTGAGCTATCCGGGCTCGGCAAATGGACTTTAAGAGCAATGCCTTTATTATCAAATTGATCTACCATAATGAATTATCTATCTACATAAGCCTTTCGGTACTGAGATTGTCATCTTCACACTGAAAATGGCATGTTTCGTACATTTTTTTGTTGGGGAAAGGGGGTTAAATACATGAAAATGACAGTTGAACCTGGCGGCTAGGTCCTCAAAAGATCCGTGGGTACTACCTTTTCAAGGGGCCAAAATGACTTAAAAGCCAGTAAAGACCATAATTGGAAGTCAGTCAATGATATCCCGTCGAGATTCACAGAGGAATCATCACAAAACGGAGTGTGATTCCTCTTAAACTTCTTCTTTCCTCCGTTCATTTCCATTGCACGTTGGATGCTTTGCTCTCATTTGGGTCAGAGCCTCGATCTGGCATTAAAAAGTGTTACTATTTTAAGTAACAAATTGGAAGTGTGTTTGGGCGTATTTATTGTGGTAAAACTGGCCTTGTCTACCTTAATGTTTGGGGTTTCCCAGAACGGCGGCGCTGATTGGCTGGCCGATTTCCCGGGCTTTACCTGGGATAGACGTCACATGACGATGACGTAATCAATCAACTAATATGGAAGCCATCACAACGTGATTTGTACCTCGGGTGCAAGAAATAACGAAGACCAAGGTTGTTCGGACCTACCAAGACTCTTTGCTGGGTTATTCTGGAGGAATAACGCCAGGCCAAAGCTGAGGTAAGAACCCGATTTTACAGCAGTGGCGCTTGCGAGCAGTTCGAGTCGCATTTGCGGTCGAATTGCCCGTGGACTTCTTGCTGGGTTGAAGGGCTGAAAAACTGGGTGGCAGGGGTTTGCCAGATTGTTTTTCGGTCGTCTAGACATCCAGGGTTTTTGTTACTGTTTTTGATGCATTGATTCGCGAGGTTTTGTGAATTAATTCATCATTTTCAGTGATTGCAATTTCAGTCTTTGTCGGGCGAATAGGCATTTGGCAGTTTTTCGTCGACATTTTCTGCAATTGTTTTATTTTTCTCTCGATGCATTTGGCTGCATCAGTTGCTAAAATTCAGCAACCAAATAAGTCTCAAACCTGTTGTGGAATCTACCCCACTCTTCCCTGACCATTTGTATTGTCAGTTTTCGCGGACCTTGAATTGTCTCCCTTTGTCCTTTGGTTAATTTAGACTGGTCCATTTCAGGTCCCAGGGGTGTTTTTCAACAAATCTTTTTGTGTTCAAAATTAGTTTTTCTGGTCATCTGCAGTCTTTTGCTAAATTTTCTTAAGGTATCTTTGGCAATGGAATTTTCAAATTTGCATTTCACTCTTTGTCATCTGTTTTTCCCTGGGTACCTACAACATCATTTTCAGGTAGGTGAAAGGAGGAAGATTAGTCTGACTTAGGTGACAAGCAGACTTCCCAAGCAGATTTTGTAATCCGACTTGCCAACAAGCGGATTTTGAAGAAAGAATTTTGGAGAAAGTTTTCGGCTGCTTATTTTCAAAGTGCTGAAAGTACTGAGAGTATACCAAAATTAAATCACAGCACTATTCATAGGCTGTGTTGAGTTGGTAAATATTTTCATAATTGCAACTGTATTTTAGTCAGTATCTTTTAACTTTCAGTCAATTTGTTTGATTTAAAGTTGATTGTTTTGACTTAGCTAAAAAATTATTACTTTCCGTGGTTGCATACTTATTGACTATCAAGGAAGGGGAGGAAGGTGATTGATTGCAATTGACCAAAAAGTGGACAATAGTAGTCCGGCTATCCCAAACTGAAAGTGGACAATCAACGTACACTGCGTGGCCATATTATAGTACGCAACGTCACCAATTAGTTTTCAATGAAAAATCGCGTCGTCAAGTTCAGGTTAATTTACACACTACATAAAATGTATTGACATAAAATTTGTTGTGTACACAAGCCCTTGACCTTCCCCGATCTGGATTTTCCAATAATTTTTGTGATGTCATTTAATATGATGTCATTTTTGACGTCATTAAAACATGTCTGCTCGAGGTCGCGACTTGACAGCTGAAGAAAAACAAACAATCGTAAAACTTAGTGAAAACGGATTTAGCTCTCGAAAAATCGCACAGGTAACAGGAAGAAGCTGTAACACCGTCCAGAAATTATTAAAACGGTATAAACAGCGGGGAAACGCGGAAAATATTGAAAGATCTGGAAGGAAGAGAAAAACAGACGAACGTGACGACCGTACGCTTTTCCGGTCTATCAAAAAGAACCGAAGACAGAGCTTGTCAGATCTAACAGTCGCGTTTAATGACAATTTAGAAAATAAAAATGTTTCTTCTCGCACTGTTCGTCGTCGGTTGATAGAAGAAGGGTATCGGAGATGTAAGGTTGCCAAAACTACGACAATTTCCAAAAAGAATAGAGCGACCCGTGTGAAATGGTGTAGAGAAAGGAAAAACTGGACTGTTTCTGAAGATTGGTGCAAAATCATATTTTCTGACGAGACTAAGATTGTTTTGGGTCAAGATAGGAAAGTTTATGTGTGGAGAAAACCTGACGAAAGATACAGACCCGAGTGTGTCGGTCAATATGGAGACCACTCCCCTAGAGCAGGTATCTCGGCGATGTTTTGGGGTTGTATAACATGTAATGGTGTAGGTACATTGACCGAAATTGAGGGAAATATTGACTCCTCTGTTTATATTCGTGTGCTTGATGACAATTTATGGCCAGTTATTACCAAGTATTTTGTTGAAAAGCCATGGATTCTTCAGGAGGATAACTGCCCCGTGCATCGGTCTAGACAAACGAATACTTGGAAAGAAAACAACAATATCCCAACATTAACCTGGCCAAGTCAATCCCCGGACATTAACATTATTGAAAATTTATGGCGAAAAATAAAGTGTGAACTTGAGAGGCGATTAGACGAGATCCGAAACAAGGCCGATCTAATTCGTGTTGTGAAAGACATTTGGGGTAACATCGATTCCGCCCTCGTCAAGTCCCTATATGAATCCATTCCCAAACGAATCAGAGCTGTGGTGAAGGCAAAAGGATCAATAACAAAATATTGAAAGGTAAGAAAGTGTTACAAAAGATATTTTTGTTGTTACAACCCCTCAAACGTAGACATGTTACTTGATTTCACAACGTACGTAAAGTGACGTTGCGTACTATAATATGGCCACGCACTGTAGCAGTCCAACTGTTCATCAGTTACGTCAATGAAAACAGGTAATTGTCTGACTTAACTTGAAAAGCAGACTTCACAAACTTAATTTGAGAATCATATCGACTGATCATTTTCAAAGGACTGAAAGCACTGAAAGCATATTTTATTGTCTTCTGAGATTTGACTTGGGGAACAAAAAGTAGATCTTTATTCTAAGACAATCAAATTAGTTTGACTTAAAAATGAAAAGCAAACTTATATGCCTGGCCTTGTGAAGAGTAGATATTGATCATAAAATAAAAAGAATTTGGAGCTCAGAATACAAATTATCAAAATGGTGTTTTGCACGCATACAAATTTGTAAACAAAGTTCAGCCAATAATGGAGCGTAATATTCTCATAAACTACTGCGGTCTAGAAGAGCTGATGGTAGTGAGAGGAATAGGAGATAGATTGGCAAGATTAATTCTAGATCAAAGAGACAGGGAGGGTAACATAACAAAAGAAACCCTGTGTCATGTACCCTATCTTCAAGTTACAAGGGACATGATCGACAGTTTTGACTTCAGGCCTTATGTCAAGAAAACCGTCTCTTCAAATGAGGGTTACAACTGTCACGGGTCCTACAGTAGTTTTAACAACATTGATTACTGCAAGCAACCTCGTTCATGGGGACAGTCTAATTTTGGAGATAGACATGTGTCGCCCGCTTCTAATCGATACCAATGGGAGACTATGCAGAAAGTTCCTGTTTATTGTGAATATGACAGAGCATCCCAAATGTATTCAGATGACTGGCGCAAACCGAATTGGCCTCCAACAGATAGTCAAAGACTCAAATCATTAGGTATTATGTTTGATGGTTCAGGGTCATGGGATGAGTTCTTCACAAAGTTTACCATCTTTGCAAAACAGCAACAATGGACAGGTGCACAGAGGAAGCACAATCTGTATTTCTGTTTACAGGGGAAAGCAAGTGAACACTTGGCTATGTTACAGAAAAGAAGTCCCAATATGGAATATTTTGATGTAGTGGTCTGTTTTGAGAAGAGATTTGGTAATTCACCTGAGCGTTACAGAAGGGAGTTCTACCATCTGCGCCAAGGGCTCTATGAGACCATCCAAGAATGGGCAGACAAGGTATACTTCTATGGATGTAAAGCTTTACCTTATTGGCAAGAACATGCAGTCCAGAAAGAATTGGCTTTTAAATTCTTACAAGGATGCAACGATGAAGAAGCAAGCAATAGGGCTCTCAGTACAAGACCCAAGACTTTAGATGAGGCAGTGAAAAGCTTGTTGTGGCATAAAAGCACATCAAGACTTGCAGATGATGGTTCAAGAACACAGAATGTGAGGCAAAGTTCTTCATTGGGCAACTATCCAACAGAAGAAAGGAAGCAGGACCAAAATGTTGATAGTTCAAAGAATAGCGACAAAGTCAGCTTAGAACTGAACCCATCGTTGGAGTCAAAAGTTGATAACTGCATCAATTCAATGGAAAGGTTGGTAGCTGTAATTGAAAAACTTGCTACCAGTACCGAATGTAGCACTCCAGAGAAAGAGCCTACAGTAAAGCATAGCCACATTAGCAAAGAAAAGATGTGTGCTAAAGAAGGCACTTCCAAAGCTGTCAAGCAGGTTGGCTTCCTGGAGCGGGAAGTTACAGATGCAGATGGCAAATTGACAGGGACCAAAGCTAAAGGCCGACCTTCGAACCAAGTAGAAAAATGCAATGGTAAACCTGATTCAACGGATGTTGGACTCAAAGAACATGAAGAGCCAGCAAAGTCCATGAAGAGTTATGGGAATGAATTCGGGTCAAAACAGGTGACTGGTCAGAGTAATGACATTGCAGATATTTTCAGTGTGTGTTTGCAGTTGTTTCAGGAAGAAGAGCCAGATACCTCAGACCATAAAGGACCAGAAGGGGAGGCTTTGACAAACAAGCTTCGCTCGGGATTTCAACCTACACTGACTAGTATGGTTGTTTATCAGGCTGATAAGTGTAGTGAAGAGGAAACACTTGCATACAACCCATGTACAGGTGAAAACATTAGAAATGGGCATGTACTTACACAGCCGTCATGCAATGAAAAGGGGCCTGTATTTGCACAATTGAACAATGATAGAAGTGGGTCTGTATCCTCAGTTGTGCATAAAAGCAGCGGAAATGTTAACGAGGACGCATGTGTCACTCATGGTCAAGTTGTAACGTTGCCAAGTTCAGTCAAAGTGTTTGCAGAAAAGACCCAAATGGGTACTTCATGCCAAAAATTCATGAGAGGGGGGAGAGTACCAATAGGTATTGGCTTTGAAAGAGTTTGTCTAAGCCAAGGTATGAAGGTTCTACCCCAAACAGGGCATTTGACTGAATGTGAAAAAGAGTTGTGGGACACTTTTGATTTTGATCACGGCCAGTTATCCCATATGGTTAACATGAAAGGCGGGAAAATACCAAAGGCCTGTGCTGTAATTCCAACAGACAGACCACCACCACCACTCTCTTGTATATCATAAACACAAACAGAATGTCCCCCAAATTGTAATGAAAGGTGAAAGCATTGAAATGCTAAACGAATTTGGGGGCAAATGATGAATCCTCACTTATCGTGAAAAGGGGGATTAACTTTGGTTTTTTAACTTGTAATACTTGGACTTAGATAGGCATACTAAAAAGCATGTACTGTTTTAGGCCAGAGAAAAAGCCGGGTACTATTTACAAGCAGGCGTAAGGGGCATAATCATTTAATGTCGCCTGTTAAAACATAAGTCAAATTGCCTTATACCAAGGCAGTGTTACTATTAACCATCCAAATGAGTGCATGATGAATACTTAATCCTGGACAAGGAGTTGATATGAGAAGTCAGGAAACGGTATTTGTAAAAGGAGCCATAGGCAGCCTAAATATTAGCACAAAGAAATGGTAACACAAGACCTATGCTAAGGACATATGCTTGCAGTTTACTATAGTTCTAGATCAAAGTTTTATTAAACTGAAGTGTACTTTAATTTATTAAATAGGCATTATTATCTTAATTATACTGCTCTTGCTTGATTAAGAATTTGAAGTTTCAGAGATGATCAATATTCATGTCACTAAGTATTCATAACCCTAACAATGGTGGTATTGTGTAATGAAAAATAATGTATAATATAACCAATACAGATTCAGAGTTACGGGTAACTTGTTAAATTCTGAAATAATGATGACAAACTACATGTATACTAAATAGTTAAAACACCTGCACTTCTCAGAGCAGTTTTAGCCTAGGAACAGAAAACAAGCTTCACAAATAAGATTGATACACAATGTTTAATACATCTGGAATTTGTATAATTAAAGGAAAACTAAAAGATCATAGAACTGTATTCATCCATATATCACTTCCATTAAAGAAGTTTGAATAAATGTACTAGATTCATCTAAATAAATCCAAATATAGAACAGATAATTACAGTCTTGGATAAAACCTAATTGAAATAAAAGTATTAGATTTAGAAAATGTCGTTGTTAAAGCTTAGCAATACATTTAGTATAGATTCATGAAAATCCCTTGATATCAATGTATCTTTAAATATTGATTGGGAAATTTAACTTAAAACTTTAGTAAACCATTATATGCAGATAATTTGAAAATACAAATATTTATCTATAACTATATTTTATAACATAAAATCTTAGAAGATGTTTTATATTTGGCAATTTGGTAAACTGATATATAACTTACTCCTTTACAATTTTCATGTGAATAATGGAGATTGTAAGTTCCAATAGTCTCCTGATACAGTTTCAAGGAATTGTCATGTACTGTTATTCATGAGAGATATAAAGATTAGAAGACAAGTTATTTTAAAGTGACATAGATCTATATAGTACATTTAGTACATAAAGACAAATGATATGTTTCATAATATATGAACATTCAGCCTAGTATAGTTTATAGACAGATCTAGATCACATATTGAAAAACATGGTACATGTACATGCCACCAACAGTGAATATTCAAATACCAAATTACTAAGCAGCATTTATTCGGACACGGACTATAGATTATTGAATAATACTGTCCTTTTTCACAATCTGATATAATTTGTATCATTCATCGTAAAAAATATACATGATCATTATATAATTTCCTGTTTTATATTTAGCAGTTTTTCAAGAATGGTATTTCATCATCTGTTTTGGAATAAATAGTCCATACCAGCATTACCTAATGGCTCTATCAGAATATTGTAGGAACATATTTAAATACTGAAATGATTACTAAACTGATCAGATCAAATTGGTGTTAAAGTATGCAAGCATAAGTTCAACATTTCTGCGCCAAATCACATGACCTACGAGGGCTGATCAAAAAGTTCGTATAATTTGTTCATTAAATTTTAATTAATGCAGCAAAGCATCTAATTTTTTCATATGTTTCAGATTTATTTATTTCAAGTATATTCTGAAAGTTTCGATGAGATTGATTGAAATATGATGGTGTTATGATTCTTTCAAAATAGGAGGAATCGGATACCCGGAGCACTCCGTGACGTTAACGTCATTTCAGCAACGTCGTTTGACTCTACGTGATAGAACTCTTTATAGCACATCGTTACTGTGCCATTGATTTGTGCAATCGTTTCGTATATTTTTCGAAAACATTGGGACTATTATAAATATTCGTTTTTTAACGGATCAATCTGTAGATATTGTTGTCCTTGTACCAGATCTATTCCGTGAAAAAGTGGAGTTTAGACGCTTTTCTCTCTAAATCGCAAATTTATTAGAAAGGCGTATTATTGTGTAAAACTTTCTTAAGCCATACAATTTTTCACTAAATATTACACTAACTTACAACAGAATGTACAAAATGAGATTTATATAATTTTGATATGAATTATCAAAAGTGTAAATGAACAACGAAGAATATTTTTTGCATTCGCGAGAATCCGAACTAAATATTGGCTTCTAATATTTGACCATTGGTGTTCCTCATCCGCCCTAACCTATGTAAAGAACAAATACATTAAAATCACCTATGAAGCTCCTCGTATTAACATAGAACTCGATTTTCATATAAAAAGCTGAATTAATTTATGACACATTCTATCATATACCTGTAGCGACGGGTTTTCTATACGACGTCGTTGACGAATGTCGAAATTTATTTACGTAATTCTTGCATGTTCACTCATTGGGTTGTCTTTTCGTTTCTCTATCTCATTTGTATAGACAAGACATGTTAATTTTACAGACTATGATTTGTTTATGATTTTATTCTTGCAATATATCTTAAATTAACTGCATTTGGATTTATGTATGAACCGAAAATAACAAAACCGATTTGAACAACCAATTACCTGTACTTCGCGGATTGCCATTTTTACTCTTTTTTCACGTCGGCGCGTCACACTATATCCCTCGCTACATCATTGTTTTACAACATTGAGCATTGAAATTTTACAAAGTATCTAATATGATGTCTTTCCTCTAGTAGATAAAATATTGGAAGGTTTGCTTGCGCACGTTTTGAAAAATGATCGTTTTGCGGAACTTTACAAATATGCTTTTACGGAGTGCTCCGGGGTAGCGTTCCTTGGCCCTTTTAAGAGGCGAACAAATATCGTTATGATAAATTGACAAATATGATATTTCATCAGAAAGTCATTTATATAATAAAATTACATATGTGAAAAAATAAACGCAATCTGATGAAAGGTATAAAAGTTATGATGAAATTATACGAACTTTTTGATCAGCCCTCGTAGACTGACTGGGCGGAAAATTGCATGTCTATTTGAAAAGGAACTCAATCCATATAGGTATTGGGTGGCCTATGTAAACTAATTGTCAGACTTGAGCTATCCAATACTTAATGGTTATGCTTCAGACACAATACACACAAAGGATATTAATGGTTCATTCCCTCAGTCTGACAGACAAAAACGTTTTGTGTGAAGAACCGAGAAAGGTTAAAGGTGACAATGTCGACCAAAATAAATGTACAGTATTATACGTGTTTGACGCATTGATGAATAGCAATACCAACCGATAGAAGGGGATGTGTGTAACGTCACCCATTGAAAGGTGGTTTATTTCTTGAAGGAGTCTCGTGTAGTCTCATGGAAACTAGTGTGAAAAGAAGCCGCACGGAAGAAGTGGGCTTGAGACACACTAAATCGGTTTCAGAGTCAACATTTGCCGCATGGCCTAAATGGGCAGATTATGTTGCAATATCACGTTGAAGGGTCTAAGGTCGCATCAATAAATGGGCCTATAAATGATCTAGCTGATAGGGATTTTGAAACCCCAATGACAGGACAGAAAACTTGTCATTGAACAGGGCTAAAGTCATACATAACCTGAGTGGCCTGGATGATTCAGAATGGAACTGATTGTCTAAAGGCAGAAACAGGTTGACAACCAAACATTAATTTAGGTCCTAAAGGTGCAGACATTGAACTGACCTGGTTGAAAGGCCTATAAAACAGGGGGGAATGTGGTAAAACTGGCCTTGTCTACCTTAATATTTGGGGTTTCCCAGAACGGCGGCGCTGATTGGCTGGCCGATTTCCCGGGCTTTACCTGGGATAGACGTCACATGACGATGACGTAATCTATCAACTAATATGGAAGCCATCACAACGTGATTTGTACCTCGGGTGCAAGAAACTACGAAGACCAAGGTTGTTCGGACCTACCAAGACTCTTTGCTGGGTTATTCTGGAGGAATAACGCCAGGCCAAAGCTGAGGTAAGAACCCGATTTTACAACATTATGCATACCATTTCGAATCGCTATAAGAAATCAAAGAACGAGAAGTACTTAACTATTGAATGACCACTACATGTTCAATTTGGACTGGTCAACTTGCATTGTTACAAGGGATCGTTTTAACTGACTAGATATGTGTATTGCTAGTAGAACAAATGGGTTTTCTCAAACGTTTTCTAAAATTACATTGCAATGTGAATTCCTACTTTCGGTTTGCCCATGGCCTATCCGATTCGCTGCATCGCTTCCTAAGAAATCAAAGTACGACAAAGATTTTAGTATTAAATGAACACTGCATGTACAATTTTTGATGATTAGATTCCATGATTTCAAGGGATCGTCTGAACTAAATATGTATGTGTTATAATGTGTATAACTAGTAGAACAAATTGGTTTTCTCAAACTTTTTTCCCCAAAAAATTACATGCTGTTAGTAGTGTGGTCACAGTCTCGTTTTAAAAATACTGCCTCTATCTGATTCTATGTAAAAACGAGTAATTTACAAACGGCATTTTCAGCCTAAATAACACATTAAATTGACAAAAAGTGTGTAAAAACTTAAAGCTAAATAGTTATATTTTATTATGATAAAATACTTTTACCTTATACACGTTCTTTTCGTGTTAAATCTCTATTTGAAAAAGTGGGTCAACTCTGCGTTTCTTTGTTTGAACTCGGTCGTTACCTTAGAAGGACGCGTGGGTATGTGTGATAAAATTGCTTTGGCACTGCCATTTCATAACGGATTTTCATAAATCTTATATCAAATTAAAGAGGGAAAATAGATCTATACATCCGTGTATGTAAATACGATGAGCCGATGAATTATGAGTCGATGATTAGGTATTCAAAATAGGTCATTTTACTCGGCTTCAAATGGCAAGAACTATGCGGCAGAAAAGCCTAGAAAAGCCTATCTATGTTCTTCAATATCCTATCTATTCAAATAATAAAACATCTTGTGCTTTTAGGTTAGCGCATTCAAGCGCATTGGCTTTAACAATGGGAAGTGTTTTTCAATTCCCCGTGATTCATCGATAATTTCTGTCTAAACTCCATTCATCCTAAATTTATTCATAAATGTTGACGACAGTGACTCAAAGAACATTCTTGCAAAGTTTGGTTGAAATTGGCCGAATGGTTGATTTGTTAAGGATGATATCATGATTTCTCAAAGTTCGATAAGCCTGGCCCTGCCACGCCCATATTTTTGACGAATCAAAAAATCACGAACATTCTTTGAATATAGTCACCCAAGGAACATTCCTGTGAAGTTTTGTCAAAATCGGCCCAATGGTTAAGGAGTAGGAGGTGTTTCAAGGAATTATGGGCGAACAGACGGACGGACGGACGGTGAGTGACCACAATAGCTCATCTTGAGCACTTCGTGCTCAGTCCAAAGGCATTTACAAAATCGGAGTTTCTCATGGGCTTCCTAAACTTCCAAAACAGTAAAACTTTATGGTCATCCAACTCGAAAGCTGTGACAGGCGACAGAATGAGTGTAAAAGAAAATAAGATTCTTTCGCCTCAATCTTTTCACCTTCAATAAAATCCGTTCAGGACGTCAAAAACCAGGTCTAACCAGGTCTTTTTCGGGAAAGGGTGAGGCAGCCAAAAATTAGATTGAATTTAGAGGTTGCAGAATTGACATGTTCAAATGTATGGTGCTCTTTCGGGTCAATGTTTTGAAAGCCTATTTCTTCACGAACCAGAGATATAATGTTGGTAATCGATCACTTGTAAGTTTGAATTTTTTTTTCTTTCTTGAAATTCATATTTTATATGTCGTAAAATCTTGTTTTTATCGGAGGCAATGACACAGAAATGATATGCGCACAACGAAGCGCAGAAAATATTTACGCAAAGGGAGAAAATGTTGGTTATCGGCATGTTCTTCTTTTGTCTCTATGTTTTCCAAAACCTTTTCATATATGATTGTGAAAATCATGTCTTGTTCGGGGAAGGGTTGAAATAATGTAACAAATATTTATACAAGAGGACCATGATGGTCCTAAATCGCTCACCTGAATCAAGATGGCAAGAGTGATAATGGCAATTTTGTCAAATTCAAAGGCATGAAACTAAGGACTTTTTGTTTGGAAACAATCAAGAAATAATTTTGTTCCAATCGATCCTGTAAGGTTGGGTATGAATTAGCACAATTGTTGACATTTTTTTTTTCAATAATTATTTAATGATTTCGCAATATACAACATAGGGCTAATTTTCAAAGCATTCTGATCTGTTAGAGATTGATCATTTATGATAGGCTCAATTAACAAGATTTGGTCTGTGATTGAAAGAATATAGCACAGGATTACCATCTGATAAGCTATGGCTAATCCCTTATTTGTTTACATAAGATAAACATGGGGCCAGCCAGAGCAACAGATAAGAGAAATAGATAAGAGAAATAGGACAGATTTCTCTGAGTCCGATAAGCCCCTTCCTCCCTGCCACAGCCTGATTTTTTATCAATTGTAAGAATTTGAGAACAAATTTTGAAAAGAGTGACTCAAGGAACATTCCTGCAAAGTCTGGTTCATTTGGGCCCAATGGTTGATTTTTTAAGAATTTTCTTATAATTTCTCGAAGTCCAATAAGCCCCTTCCTCCCTGCCAAGGCCACATTTTTTGTCAATTATAAGAATTTGAAAACAAATTTTGAAAAGAGTGACTCAAGGAACATTCCTGTAGTCAGGTTCAAATTGGCCCAATGGTTGATTTTTAAAGAATTTTCTTACAATTTCTCTGAGTCTGATAAGCCCCCTTCCTCCCTGCCACGGCCACATTTTTTGACAAATGTAAAAAATTTTGAATAAACTTTGAAAAGAGTGACTCAAGGAACATTTCTGCAAAGTCTGGTCCAAATTGGCCCAATGGTTGATTTTTAAAGAATTTTCTTATGATTTCTCCAAGTCCGATAAGCCCCCTTCCTCCCTGCCACAGTCATAATTTTTTGACAAATGTAAAATTTTTTGAATAAACTTTGAAAAGAGTGACTCAAGGAACATTTCTGCAAAGTCTGGTCCAAATTGGCCCAATGGTTGATTTTTAAAGAATTTTCTTATGATTTCTCCAAGTCCAATAAGCCCCTTCCTCCCTGCCACGGCCACATTTTTTGTCAATTGCAAGAATTTGAAAACAAATTTTAAAAAGAGTGACTCAAGGAACATTTCTGCAAAGTCTGGTTCAGTTGGGCCCAATGGTTGATTTTAAAAGAATTTTCTTATTATTTCTCTAAGTACAATAAGCCCCCTCCTCCCTGCCACGGCCACATTTTTTGACAAATGTAAAAATTTGTGGATAAATTTTGAAAAGAGTGACTCAAGGCACATTCCTGCCAACTTTGGTTCAAATTGGCCCAATGGTTGATTTTTAAAGAATTTTCTTAAGATTTCTCTAAAATCATATAAGCCCCGCCCTGCCACGCCCACATTTTTTGACAAATCAAAAATTCACGAACAAGTTTTGAAAAGGGTCACACAAGGAACATTCCTGCCAAGTTTGGTTAAAATTGGACCAATGGTTTAGGAGGAGAAGATGTTTGAAGAAATTGTGGACGGACAGACGGACAGACGGACGGACGGACGGACGGACGACGGACAAAAAGCGATCACAATAGCTCACTTTGAGCACTTCGTGCTCAGGTGAGCTAATAATTGTTGTTGGGTAGAAATTGAAGAACTAAATTGTTTGGTAGAATAATTTCATCCTTTGTAAAACTTCAAAGGGGTGTAACTACTTAATTAAATGTCTGATTTTAAAAACGTAAGCAGTTTTGAGTTCCTCTCATTCAGACCTTGAAAATGATATATAATTTGTTGAAGTTCTGTGAAAAATAAACAATAACGTAATTCGGCAGAATTATCTCCCCTTTGTAAAAATCTGAATAAGCATTATTCCATAACGCAATGTCCGATTTTCACAATTCAACCAGTTTTATGTTTCTCTCAATATTCTCTGTAAGCTGGTATATATTTTGTAGGGCTGGAATACTTTTGGAAAAAAGTGTGACCACCCTACTGTTAGGGGGTTTCACATAAAAGAACAATTCAATTTTTATGTCTCATCAGTTTTTGACTGGATAGATTTCAAACCCATTCAAAAGAATACTTTATGGTCAATCAATTCGCCGCCACAATTAAAACTTTAGTCTTGTACTTTTTGTTACACTCTAGTAAATCTCCTAGTATGTGTCGCTCGTTCTTTGTGCTTTTTAAGTCGCCATTTGTCAAAATGGCAGACTTATTGCGATTAGCTGGAAGGGTGTATATGGTGATCTATTGTACAGGGTGTCTGTATACTGGTTTAGGCAAAGAACTACTTTTTTCTGGGATTTACTCTATCTCTTTGCACCGGACCCAATGACACCAAAAAGTAGTGCAGACAGTTTAAAAAAATCAGCTATATTGTTTGTTTAATGTAACACTTTGACTTATATTTTTCCTTTTGAAGATAAACACAATGTTATGAAAACTTCATAATGGATATCTTGATGTCAAAAGTAAATTTGAGTTGCAAAATTAGTACGCCGAGGATTCTATAAATTTTAAAGGTCAATTACGACCAAATGAAAGGATTTTCTGGTTTTCTCATAAATCGTTTGAAAATGGGTTTCACTATAATGCATTGACGGTCATTTCACAATCGAAAGCGTTTACGCGTTGAACATTGCAGTCAACACGGTGGGTATTGTGCATGTTGGGATGGATAACGACTACCGACAATAGGGAACGATTTTATCAAGTAAACCCTGACGTAATTTTGGACAAATAAATAGTATTTCGTTGGTGTTGTTATAAAATCTCGTAACTACGGCTTGAATCAAGCCGTAGTTACGAGATGTTATAACAACACCGACGGTTTATCAAAACATAACGGTAAACTCAGTCTATGTTCTGCACAAAATTTGATGCCAACTCGCCTCGCTTCAGGTAAGACATTTTGCAATAACTCTGTTATTTCTGTATCAATTTTCAAGCGGTTTGCTGCATGTACCCCGCCTTATCGAGCTCTTTCATCGGATGTATGACATCTTAGATAACTCATTATACTTTTTCCTAAATATTGTCCCAACCGACCATAAAGCAAAATGGTAACGACTACGGCCAAATTAACCACGCTTCAGGTAAGATTTTGTGCAATAACTTTCTTATTTCTGCGTCAATTTTCATGCGGTTTGTTGCATGTACTCCGTCTTACTGAGCCCTTTTCTCAGATGTATTATTTATCTGGAACTTCCCTGTACTTTTCTCAAAAACCGATCCCAACCGACTAGGAAAAGGGCTTGAATTTTTTGTCGTTTTTCTCTCGGTTGGGATCAATTTTTGGACAAAGTACAAAGATTCTACAAACAAGTCATATATCCGAGGAAAGAGCTCACTAATGCGGGGTACATGCAACAAACCGCTTGAAAATTGGAGCAGAAATAAGAAAATTATTGCACAATTTCTTACCTGAAGCGAGGCAAATTTGTCCGTATACTCCATATTCGTTATCCATCCCATCATGCACAATCCCCACCGTGGTCAAGATATCGGATTTTTTTGACCGCGATAAAATGTCATGATCGCACGTGCAATTTGTTTATTCATGTGGTGACGTATTACGAGTTTCCTAAATAAGGTAATATGTTTTCATAGATCCTCGTGGATGCCTAATGCCCCACGAGATACATGTTTTAGTGGGCGGGCGTTGAGTGTCACATGCCTCTCTGTGCTGTATACCGTTGCATATGACCAAATTCGTATATCAACATAGGCCAAGCACGTGTACTTTCCATGCAGTCTTTGTTTACCCTTTCATTATTGCTTGTATTCAAATGAATTTTTTTCCTTTCTCAATAACTTCTAAATTGAATTCTATCATATCATTTTGAACAGATCTTGATCAGCATATTTAACATTTTTCGAGTTTAAATGGGTAATATATGTGCAACTGGCATAAATGGCGCCGATAATCAACAAATGCTGTTATTGTTTTTGAACTCCAATGACGTCTCAGTTGTCTACATGTTCTATCTTATTAACTGGAGGGGTGAATTTTAAACAGGAATCGTGAAAAATATTGTTTTTAACTACTTTTCACGCTATAAAAATTAAAATATAGGTAGTAGTTGACCTTTAACTCAATCCCCAGCACCCTTAGCAAATGCTTTTTCATGAATATTAATGAGTTAGAAATTATGAATATTAATGACCTTTTCGTATATTGAAAAAAGTAGTCCATTTCGTTTGCGTTCTTTTTCGACAAAAACTCCGAGTTCTAATATAATTATCATCATTAACATAATTATGTTGTTGTTTTTTTCGTAGTAATAAAAATATACTGAAGAATTCGGTCGTTGTTCTTACTTTGAACTCTAAAATGCGCATGAATATGTGTTGAAAATGCTTTGATGACCTTGACCCCTGGATGACCTTGGCCTTGTGACGATCAAAGTCCAAAAACTTTAACATTGGCAAAAAAAACTTTAACATTGGCCATAACTTCCTTTTTACTTAACATATTCACTTCATATTTTAGTACAACATTCCTTGGCACATTACCTTTTTGAAGGCACATACTTTGATGACCTTGACCCCTGGATGACCTTGACCTTATGACGATCAAAGCGGTGTCGGGGGCATTGTCATCTTACAGTGACAGCTCTTGTATCTTAATATTTTCTGAGCTATATTGTACATCCATTACACCTGCATTAACTTTTGTTTTGCTTTCTGCAGCATATTTTGAAGTGGACCACCCTTAAATGTTGTTGTTTGGGGAAGGGTTAATGTATATTTTGTCGTCTGCAACTCTTTTCAAATTGTATCACCCCAAGATTTTGCAGCTTGATTAATTGTTGATAATCATAAACCTAAGTGCAATAAAACACTGGATGCTCAGAAAGGATGTGGTAATAGTGGTGGGAAATCGATGTGTAGCATCCATCACAATATGACATACTGTTAAAAGTATTGTAAAACTACATTCTATCAGTCAGATTCTGCTTAGAAACTGCCAAACAGAACTCTTGAATAAATAGAAAAGGCTTAGCATCTGAAATTGAACAGCAACCTGAACAAAAGGAGCTTGTAATTCAGCTGTTTTTAGATCAGAAAGTGCTTGGGGTGAGCTTTTGTGATCTCTTATCATCTGTTTGCCTGTAAACAATACTATCGGGTTATTCTTGTCTCAAATTCTGAAATATTGATCACAAATATTCAAAGTTCCAAATTATCATGGTATCATCCTCATGGCGACTTCCAGGACCTTCAGTCCTTTGATTTTGTGTGTGTGATAAGTACAAATACAGGTCCCGATTTATGACATGGCAGAGATGATCTGCCGGGTGAATTATCGAGGCGTATTCATGGTATTGTTTGTATTGTGTTACAACTTAAATTTTTAGCATTCCTTATTTGGCTTCATTCTAGTAGCTGGTAGTTGTCACTTTATATGGCGTTTCTGTATTTTTTTTTTTTTTTTCATTTAATTTATTGCTCCGCCGGACAAAAGTCATAAGGATCATGCCGTGACATTGTGGCTGTTGTGCGTTCGTTCATCAGTGTCTGTTATCATAAACTATTCATATTCCTGCTGTTTACAAGGCATTTTTAGATTCCATAGACTAAGATTAGCACGCACTCTGATCTATTCAACGCAGCCTATTGAATGATTATACGAACAAATAAGCTATAGTGGTCAAAATGTTCCGGTTTGGAAAATTTATTTGAAACGATTTTTATATTCAGAAGGCTAATGGATAAACAAGTAGAACTATTTTTTTCTATTTAATTTAAGTATTTTTACCTATTCTGACCAAAGGCAAGCGGGGCTTATGCCACGGTCCTGTTTCCGGCGTGCGTCCATGTGAAAACTTCTCCAAAATTACAAGGCCAGTTTCAATCAAGATTCATACAGGAATCTTCTAACATAGGAATCTAATAGGAATCTTCCTTGCATGGAGCACCAGCATTATGCAGACATGCAATCCTGTTTCGGTTTTCACTGCATGTTGACTTAACCAGACACTTGTACCATTTTATTCAGTACTTTGGTATATTTTTTTAAGGGCGATACAATTCATCTTGCTGTACGTTACAGCAATTTTTTTTTACTTGTTTAGCCTATATTTGAACATAATGTAAACGTGTGCCATACGATGTGGCGCCAACTGTAGATCTAGCAGTGAATTAAGCATAGGCCTACTTAATATACTCAACCTTTTACTAAGAGCCATATTGTCAATTATTTACTTGCGAAATTCTTTAAACAATGTCCGGTTTTAAGGTAGTACATCCCTAATGAGATTCGCGCGACATCGGAATTATTCGAGCGACGTCGAAAACATTCGGCGGTGGAACATTCCACCGCCGAATATTTACGATCGCGCCGGAATAGGTTCGAACACATACAACGACGCAGCTCGAAAAAATCTGATGATTTATGAATTTTAAAAATGGCCACATTACGGGTATTCTACCTTAACGTCCCTATCAGAGACGTTTTGAGAACAAAGATCTAAATGATGCCAAGAAGAACTTTCTACTTTTCTGGACACTGTTGACCAATATGTCTCGAACATTTACTCCTTTAATCAAAAGTTCAGTTTTAACTTCATGGTGATCATTCAGTCAAACACATTCAGGCACAAATTCCCCCCCCCCCCCCGAAAAAATCCTGGATCCGCCATTGCTTATCTAGAGGGGAGGGGGATGCTACACACATTTAAGTACTGTTTCTAACGAAACATTATTTGGCAATCATGTATAGTATCTAAACTTGTCACCATTTTCCCCGAGTCATTCTTACACCAAACAACCATTTAATTCTCACACACATGCACTCTCACAAATCTGCAGTTTCGTGGCCTCAAAACGTCACAGGCATAAGAAGGTTTATAATGGGGGGGGGGGGGCAAATGTTTAAGTGAACGGAACATGACCGGGCGTACCGTTACTAGGGGGTCTTGTGGCATGCCCCCCCTGAAAATTTTGAATTCTAAGAAGCCATTTCCTGCAATCTGAGCAATTTCAGATAAAGCGTTTTTAAGAACTAAATTCTGGTCGAGCTTCGGTGTTCCAAAAGCTTCATGCTTCATACAAATGACGGTGTCATTTGTATGAAGCATGGATCATTACAGTGGTTCCATGGAACATTCGGAACAACTCAGTCAATTCTCTCTTATATATTGTGTAGAACTACAAAGTAAACCGAGGGGTTCCGACCGAAGTACATGTATAGGGTAATGGCGCCTCCCTTTGGGAACATTAAATAACCTTGCTCTGAAGAACGATATGTATCCTAGAACATTTTAAGAAATCTTAAAAACTCTCGCTCTAAAGGCGCGTTCACATTGCCGACCAAATCAACTCAATCAATAGCCGATTAGTCAAATTAGCCGATTTTTTGGCCCAACCTCAAACAAATTCCAACACAAATGAAATTGGTTCCAGCATCAAGTATGAACCTTGGGCCATCCCAGAAAAAAAAGTCCCAAAAAATCCGATGATCGGAAATTGGTGAAATCGACCGATTAACTAAGGCCCTGTTGAAAAAAGGTTTTGGCAAAACTATCAAAGTAATATGTAGAGATCACATATTTCAATGAACAAAATACATAGTATCCCCTGTATATCACAAGCAACGATGATAAATATGATTTAGCTATCTTAATTACAGGTATTTCATACAAAAAATCCCAGCATGAGTATTTGTTACCTACAAATCATAGCTATTTACCCCACCCACTTTTTATATACATGAATTTAAAGATATTTTCAAATTTCGATTTTGCCTTTTAATGATTTCAGCACTGAGTCATAAGGTTAAGTATTTTAGACTTGTCACATAATATATTCGAGATATATTTGCCATGTCATGCAAAAAGGGGCCATCTAAAATTGCAGAAAATGTCGACCACCGTAAGAAAATGCGAATTTCAAAAACGATCGCGTCTTCACGCAGCACAATAGCCGATTTTTGGACCCAACCTCAAACAAATTCCAACAGAATAAAAAAGTGTTACCAGCGTTAAGTATGACCCTTGGGCCATTCCAAAAAAGAGTTCCAAAACATCCGAAGAGGGGAAATTTGTTTAATCGGCCCATGAATTTAGGCCCTGTTGAAATAAAATTTTAGCGAAAAATGGTAACCTCATATAAAAAGATGATTATTATAATAAATTTAGAAAAGCAAAATACATTTACAACTCATAAGAATTATTGAAATAAATGATTTTGCTGTCTTATGAAAAAATAAATGCCCAAAAATATGTAAATTATAAAAGAAATTATTACATGTATTTACATGTTAGAATAATGGATCTTTGTATAGAGGCTGATATCACGATTACAGAGGCACGTGTAAAGATTCAGAGCAATAGCATTAATAGAAACAGAGATTTGACAAACTTTTGCGTAGAAACTTAACCAAGGCCCTACGCTGACGCTGACGCCTGGGTGACTATAATAGCCAACCCCTATTCTTTTAACAGTCGCGCTAAAAGGTAAGAAAATATATTATGAGTTAGTCAATGTTTAAAGATATTATATTCTACTTCGTTTTTAAAACATCCTAACAGATTATTACAGGTATTCTGCACTATATACCCAGTTGATGTCCACGGCGTGCACCATAAAATTTGCAGTGAAGCCACAGATCTGGATTACTCACTCAGATAGCGAGATAATGTCGAACAAATTACTTTGGTATTAGATATTTCACATGGTAGTCTACAGCAATATTGTCCGGGAGTCGGAAATCTCTTGTGGCATGCATTTCATACACTGTTGGAACTAATTGGGTATGTATTCTCGTAAGCTTTAATGCACCAATGTTTAAAAGTCAACGTCACGTCAATATTTTCAAAGTAGACCTTTTGTCAATCTTGCAGCAACCTTACAGAACATTAGATTCGCTCTGCGAAAAGCAAATAATTAAGTGTGTTGTTGACACATTTTAGGTAAAACCATCCTCGGAAACCCAGCGGTCATAGCTACGCTACATGACCCCTGGGGCACTTGGCAAGGAAAACTTTGAATTAGCCGCCGAAAATCGATACGAAATGCGTGAGCGCAAGACCCAATCAAATAACAGCTCTCATAAGTCGAGGCGTTGTCAATATTACAACCAAGATTGCTGCGCTCATGATAAGTTGTAATTTGTGATACACCGAAATCATAATTACATATCACTGACATCTTATACGGCTATAGCATAGAAAGATGGGTAGAATTTCTGTTAGAAGTCTTTTAAACTCGAAACAACATTTTTTTACACGCCAAACGACAGTCATCATCCATATTAACAACTTACCCGAAGCGATTTGTCAATCTCCTACGCATTTATCTATCCTGAATCAGGATTCAATTACGCACCTCTGACGTAATCACTGTTTAGAGGTTTGCGATTTGTATCAGCCTGTTTGATTGGTCTACTCGCCCATCATGAAATGATGATGGAACCAATGAAACGGCTGCATTTGGGAGCGGCTAATACAAAGTTTTCCTGACCAATTGCCCCAGGGGTCATGTAGTGTAGCTATGACCACTGGGTTTCCGAGGATGAGGTAAAACATGAATTCCTTTAATGTCTTATCACCGTTGAGATTCATAAGTGCGCCTTATTATGAACAGGAAAATGAATCACAAAGTCGTAAGTGGATAGTGTCTAGTCTCAAAAACGAATGTTAGTCTTAATCATTTTCAGTGATAGTAACGGTATTTTGGGACGCTAGTTAACGGCATTTTTGTCAGATATTTCCCCAAAGAAAAGTACAATAACCTGATAGGAGCTTACTATGAATTCTAAATTGCTACACCAACTGAAACAGATCATCACCCCCCCCCCCCCCCTGTTTTCCCTACAACAGCACATTTGCAATCGATGCCGTCGACCGAAATGGATAGAAATTACTATTCAAAGAACCTGGATTATAGGGACTTCTTCACGTTTGCAAAATGTGAACGGGGACATGCATGGTCACCATTTCAAGCACTACCAAGACACCGTTAGACCGTTTCGGGATTTGCTCCCGATTTTTTACTTCTGGGCTGATAGCATTTGAGCACTGTTTGTCCAAGGGCTTAGCCCTGGATGGTAATTATATTGAAAAGGAATAAGTAAAACTCAAACCGGAATAAGTTAGGCCAATTATTAATTTATCATCCTCATCCTTTCCATTAAATATGCGACAGCCTTTTTGGTCTATCTTTATCAAATATGTTGATATTGTTCAGCCAGACATGGCCCCATTGATACCCTTTTCTCAGTGTTCCAGCATATATTTTTTATGTCAGAAACTGTCATCTTGTCCTTATCAAATGAAGAAAACAAATATGTGTGTGCGAGTGCTGTATAAAAAGAAAAACTGTGAATCGTGATATATGGTTATCATCGCATATGGATTTGTGGTTTTTAACTGTTGAGCTAATGGCATTTAGCTATGAGTTCAAAATGATCTCTGCATCGCCCTTGTACTTAATTGTTAATATACAATACAAAGAGCACGCATTGCTTAAGTCTTCTTGTTTCGAATCATTATTTAATGCATGGAAGATATTGTCAACCCCGATCT
Organism: Fragum sueziense; assembly: GCA_963680895.1. NCBI lineage: Eukaryota > Metazoa > Mollusca > Bivalvia > Cardiida > Cardiidae > Fragum > Fragum sueziense. The sequence goes on from OY804605.1 coordinate 34,009,030, forward strand.
GTCACGACAGCGTTGAATATGTGACCAAAACCACAACACAATGAGAATATTCTGTGTAATTACCCTAAGTTTACATATTTTCACGTTTTATGTCACTAATAGGCTTCCGTAGTTTAAAAATTCACAGAAAATGAACAGACCGAAGAATCTTCAATTTTATGTAATGCTGTTTTTTCGTGGGTAAGTTAAATGTATTGTATTGCATTATGAAATAAAAGAAGTCTATTAGAAACGATTTGATAGAAGAATTCTTTTAAAAATGACATTTCATGCGAACAGAGCCACAAAAACGGAGATCAAGTGTTATTATTTCGAAGAATCTCTTTAAAAAACTTTGTTATTGGGAAATATAATTGATACCTGCCATGTTCAGAATAGCTACAAAATACAACAAATACCTACATGTAAGTTGATATTAAAATTTCCAACGTTTTAACACGTTGATTTCGCCATCCGCAGTTGAAACCTCCGAATACTATGATACTTTTTGACATTTGTTACGTCATCATTTTCTGTCATAGCAAAATATCTAAGTACGGCGAACAGAAGGGCCATCTTCAATTTATTGAAATTACGAAATTTAAATTTCCATTTATGACCATTTGGCATGGTATTTCCTTCGGGACTTTTTATATGTTCATCAGGAGGTTACTTACAATGTAATTATCGCAAAAAAGTTTCTGTTGGAATTAGTTTGACCTTTCATGCTATTTTGACTGGACTACAAGCTCGATCAAGCGATTGAGTACTGATCGAGCTTGGACGGCAAGAGTGATCGGGATGATCGAGCGTGGTCTGCAAAAATGATCGGGAATTAATCGACAAGAAGTAAAGAGGAAGTTGTGTAAATACATTTGATCGAGTTTAATCGGGTTTGATCGAGAAATTTAGGCGATCTAGTTGATCGGGTTGATTTGGTCGGCAATGGGAATTACTGGTACAAGTCGAGGTGATCGAGTGCTTCCAAGTGCTCTATGGCAGCGAATCAACTCGATCTACTTGATTGCTTTAGATAAAATGCCCTCGATCAAAACCGACCATATGACTTCTTCTCGATCTCTAGTCGATCAAATCCGACCTATTCACGGGGTGAACAGATGAACCAGAGGTAGAGTTGATCGGGGGTGTGGTCGGAAATTATTCGAGTACAAGTAAAGTAATCGAGTGCACGTTCGGTGCAGGTCGGAATACAGATTATGAACCCGATCACACTCGATATCCAGACTCGATTGATTCTCGATAAGGTCGATCTTCTACCCTATCAATACACAATCGCCTCTCGATAATGTTTGTACTCGATCGCACTCGACTATTTTTGCATGTCAAAAAACTCGAGTAAGAAGCCCGAGCGATGCAGATCAATTTCGATCACCTCGACCTCTCCCGATCACCCTTGCAGACTGAGCTCGATCTGTATTTGATCGCTTGATCGAGTTGATCTGATCGACAGTGGGAACTCTAGGTCGTGTGGTAATAAATGTGTACAAACAGCACGAGATCCCGCGCAGATTATATTAACAGAAATATTGAAAACTATCGGAAATGGTGTTTCATAAGATTCCCCGCTCTGAAACATAACACGTACGATTGAAATAATGGTATTTAATACAGTAAAGAATGCATTTATCGTTATATTTAATCAGATTAAGGGCGAGTCATTAGCTAAAAGTACATTTACGTCACATTTAAATTATGTATACTCACCATCATAAAAAAGTAGCCACTTTTCAAATAACCGTAATTCCCACAATTCTTAATGTGTTTTTGTTTTTGCACATTCATACGCATTCCTAATAATTTCTTTTCACACCTCAATGGTTAAATACTTTCAACATGCCCGGAAACATGTTTAGTTTGTAATATGGGTTCAAAACAGTATTTTAGGATACAAAGTTTCATTTTGTTTACTTACAGCTGTCACTTTCTGCATAAGTTGACGCTGTTAAAACACAAACAAAAGTCCCATTTCAATTTTACAGTTCATCATTCCGTTGAAATGATAGAGGTCTATGAAAATTTAGCACTACCAGTATAGCAAGTCGCAATATCAAATGTTTTATAAAAACCGGAAGTTGTTGGTGGGTAAAGACAAAGGAAACATTTTCTTAATTTGGAACTTGCTAGAGACCAAACAGAGTCATAAGTTCAAAGAATAGAGCATTTGAGAGGAAATTGGGGGTTGGTTGGGCTAAAACCGGAAACCGCCATTTTGCAAGGGCCTCTGGTGTAATGAAAATCACTTATTAGTCACAGATCATTTCGAATAAAAACAGTATCATAAACACATATCCTTACTCATTTTTTGACCGTTTCCGGCCCTATATTTGACCGTGAATTTCAGTAGTGTGTTTCGTATCACTTACGAATTTCCTGGAACTACCACCAAGCTACCATAGCTAATGGGGCAAAATGACTGTTTTCGATACTTTCACGAAAGCCTTTTTACTTGCCATGTTTCAATGTTTTGTATTTATTTCGGTATGTTTATGAATATTCCTAAAATTGTCGACCATTTGCATTAGACAAGTGGCTACTTTCTTATGACGGGGAGTATTATATGCTTAAACCGACAATATTATGAAGTTATTATCAATATGTGATACTCACAGATACTGCAGAAAGTTTTTCAGCCAGAACACCTAGAATAGATTCAGCTCTATCTGGTCGTGTATAGATCGAGATGGTCGGGTCTTGATCGTGTAGGGCTCGAACTAAGGACGGGGTGATCGGGTAGAAATCGGAAAGGTGGTCTGGCTTCAATCATGTGATGATCGAGAGTTCTCGGGTGGGGGTCTAGTTTGATCGACTAGAGATCGAGAAGAAGTGTAGATACGTGTACATTTGGTCGGGCTTGATTGGGGATTAATTAGGTGGTCGTATTGATCGAGTTGATCAGATCGGCAGTGGGAACCTAGCATTATGTTTGCGTACCTGCCTTTTAATAAAATGGTTAAAATCAAATGTTAAAATTACAATGTCCTATTCAATTTTACCCTATTTTATGATTTTTCATTGGACGTCCGAAAGGACGTCCAATTCTTATAAGCACTTTTCGACAGGCAAAATGGGTTTTCATTACCAAAAAACCCTTTCTCAGACTCAATTGCCAGTTGACCAAAATTCAAAACAGATTTTGCGACCATACAGGAAAACTGTCGTATCTTTTCCTACCTTCTATGTGTTCTCTAACAAACACTATGAGATTCATTGACCGATCCAATTCACGCCATGTCTTAACCAACTTTACGATCTTTTTTCGATTTGACCAATTTCTTGTAGTGATTTGACTTTCGTAATATTGTGTAAAGGGCAAGATCTTTAGAAAGCGATACATGCATACACTATGTTTATAAAGTAAAAAAACGCCCTATGTCATCAGCAGCAGCGATAGCTCAAACGGGAAAGGATTAACATCGCAACCTTTTTTCAGTATGAAATTTGGGACGCCGTTGGTTCGAAACTAGTTCGGAATATTTCTTCTGTATAAAGTTTGTTAAAACGTTTGTTTTTCTTGATGTGTTTACTGAAAACAGACATTTTAGGATGATTACTCAATTTAATGCACGTATTGTGTATGACAAATTCTTTTTCTTTGATCATTGTTGTTTAAGTCTTTGACATATTTAAAGGAACGGGGTTTCCACGAGACGTACAGGGTTTCAAAATTGATTATCGGGGAGTGAGTTCATTCTCAACTCGGGTTCGACTCGATGGCAAATCGGGGTTCCATCTGAACAGCCTCAGATGAGACGCTAGTGATATCCACCTATTCAGAAAATATTTGCTCTTAGGAGTTTTATTTTTTTCTCCAGCATCTGTATCACTGATTTTCGACAGTATCATGACCTATTTACATACTGATCAATGATCATGACAACAATGATTATTACTAGTCTATGATCGAGTGACAGCGATCTGTATTTTTTACGTTTAAGTGAACCGTTTACGTGTATTGAGCTAAGAAGATGAAGCAATAGATCTGCAACAGTGACGATGGTACCTGGATGATCGTATGAATATGTTTACAGATAGAGACATTGCTATTCTCAAATTTTTTGTTGATAATGATATGAAGATTTTAATTGCGTATTGTACTCCACTGCCATTTTTCCGACGGCACGTTCCCAATTTCTTCTTTGTATGCACGTCTGTAGATGTAAGGATGCTGCGGTAGTACTGGTATGAGGAATCCATGGTTAGGTGCTCCAATTCATCTGGTATTTTGTTTCAGGAAAAGTATGTATTGAATTTGTTTTGTAACCACAACCAGGGAAACCTGCTGCCGTGTTTTTTTTTTTTTTTTTTTCTTTTTACTCTAAACACGAATAAAAATCAAAGTGCTTGGAACACTATATTTAGACGTCTCTGATTGATTGGGCGGAATTGTATGTAAATGATCGGCGTTTCATTTCTTTATGTCGTTGAATTTGTGTTTAGATCGTTTCTACATCACTGCGGTCGTTTTTTCCCTAACGATGGTGGAGATAAAAGTCAAAAAAGATGATAAAAAAGAACAATGTCTGAGTAGAATTCGAACCAAGGGCCTTCCAGATATAGACATGTGTAAAGAGTACAAGGTGAGTGCTCTGCCAAGTGAGCTATCGCGGCTTTCATTCATGTAGCGCATTGGCTTGTAAACATTTTGAATAAATTGCTTTGTATCGTCCTTTATAAAATCAACAAAAGGTGTAACTGACGACAATACTCATAGTTAACCCAAACAAGAAGACAAAAGTGCTAATCACATGGCCTTAATTGAATTGGGTAATGAAATTAATGGTGATTATTTATAGAAACAAATCAGTTGTCTTGAAACGGCAATCAAATCAATTTAAACTAGAATATCACTGAAAGTGATCATACCCCCCAAAAGTGCAGTTTTTGTGCATTTTGAGAAGTTGATTTCATTTGAACTGGGAGCTGTTCAATTGGAAAAATAGAGCTAACAAAAAATCAACAGACCAAACAACACATGTAAATGTTGCAAAAAATACCAATTTTCAACAAAAGGACATAGCTCATTAAACAATCCCCAAGCCCAGCCCTACCATGCTGATATTTTTCAATAAACCAAAAATTCACAACCATGTATTGAAGACAGTCAATAAAGGTACATTCCTGTAAGATTTGGTTCAAATTTACCGTATAATTGCTTTTTAAAAAATTTCTCTCATGATTTCGTTAAGTCTGATAAGCCCTGCCCTGCCATTACCACATTTTTTGCAAATCAAAAATTCACGAACAAATTTTGAAATAAGTCACCAAATGAACATTCCTGCCAATTATGGTAACAAAACACCAAATCAAAAATTCCCGATCAAGTTTTGAAAAGAGTCACCCAAGGAACATTCCTGCCAAGTTTGGTAAGAATTGGCTCAGTGGTTAAGGAGGAGAAGATTTTTGAAGAATTATCTGACAATTTCTCGAAGTCGGATTAGCCCCGCCCCGCTACACCCACATTTTTTGACGAATCAAAAATTCATGAACATACATTGCATACAATCGATCAAGGGACATTAGTGCCAACTTTAATTCAAAATGGTCCAATAATTGATTTTTAAAGAATTTTCACATGATTTCTCTAAGTCCAATAAGCCCCGCCCTCCCACACCCACAATTTTTGACAAATCAAAAATTCGAGAACAAGTTTTGAAAAGGGTCAACCAGGGAACATTCCTGCCAAGTTAAGTAAGAATTGGCACAGTGGTTAAGGAGAAGAGTTTTTTTGAAGAATTATCTAATGATTTCTCAGTCAGATAAGCCCCGCCCTGCCACGCCCACCTTTTTTGGCGAATGAAAAAATCATGACCATACATTGAATACAATCACTCAAGGGTCATTCCGGTCAAATTGACCTAATAATTGATTTTTAAAGATTTTTCACATGATTTCTCTAAGTCTGATAAGCCCCCGCCCTGCCACGCCCACAATTTTTGACGAATCAAAATTTCATGAACAAGTTTTGAAAAGGGTCACCCAAGGAACATTCCTGCCAAATTTATTAAGAATTGGCACAGTGGTTAAGGAGGAGAAGATTTTTGAAGAATTATCTAACGATTTCTCGAAGTCGGATAAGCCCCACCCTGCCACGCCAACATTTTTTGGCGAATGAAAAAATCATGAGCATACATTGAATAGAATCACCCAAGCGTCAGTCCTGTCAAGTTTGGTTCAAATTGGCCAAATAATTGATTTTTAAAGAATTTTCACATGATTTCTCAAAGTCCGACAAGCCCCACCCTGCCACGCCCACAATTTTTGACAAATCAAAAATTCACGAACAAGTTTTGAAAAGGGTCACCCAAGGAACATTCCTGCCAAGTTTAGTAAGAATTGGCACAGTGGTTAAGGAGGAGAAGATTTTTGAAGAATTATCTAACGATTTCTCGAAGTCGGATAAGCCCCGCCGTGCCACGCCCACATTTTTTGGCGAATGAAAAAATCATGAGCATACATTCAATATAATCACTCAAGGGTCATTCCTGCCAAGTTTGGTTCAAATTGGCCTGATAATTGATTTTTAAAAAAAATTCACATGATTTCTCTAAGTCCGATAAGCCCCACCCTGCCACGCCCACAATTTTTGACAAATCAAAAATTCACGAAGAAGTTTTGAAAAGGGTCACCCAAGGAACATTCCTGCCAAGTTTGGTAAGAATTGGCACAGTGGTTGAGGAGGAGAAGATTTTTGAAGAATTATCTAACGATTTCTCGAAGTCTGATAAGCCCCGCACTGCCACGCCCACCTTTTTTGGCGAATGAAAAAATCATGAGCATACATTCAATATAATCACTCAAGGGTCAGTCCTGCCAAGTTTGGTTCAAATTGGACTAATAATTGATTTTTAAAGATTTTTCACACGATTTCTCAAAGTCCGACAAGCCCCGCCCTGCCACGCCCACAATTTTTGACAAATCAAAAATTCACGAACAAGTTTTGAAAAGGGTCACCCAAGGAACATTCCTGCTCAGTTTAGTAAGAATTGGCACAGTGGTTAATGAGGAGAAGATTTTTGAAGAATTATCTAACGATTTCTCGAAATCGGATAAGCCCCGCCCTGCCACGCCCACATTTTTTGGCGAATGAAAAAATCATGAGCATACATTTAATATAATCACTCAAGGGTCATTCCTGCCAAGTTTGATTCAAATTGGCCTGATAATTGATTTTTAAAGATTTTTCACATGATTTCTCTAAGTCCGATAAGCCCCGCCCTGCCACGCCCACAATTTTTGACGAATCAAAAATTCACGAACAAGTTTTGAAAAGGGTCACCCAAGGAACATTCCTGCCAAGTTTGGTAAGAATTGGCACAGTGGTTGAGGAGGAGAAGATTTTTGAAGAATTATCTAACGATTTCTCGAAGTCGGATAAGCCCCGCACTGCCACGCCCACATTTTTTGGCGAATGAAAAAATCATGAGCATACATTGAATATAATTACTGAAGGGTCAGTCCTGCCAAGTTTGGTTCAAATTGGACTAATAATTGATTTTTAAAGATTTTTCACATGATTTCTCTAAGTCCGATAAGCCCCGCCCTGCCACGCCCACAATTTTTGACGAATCAAAATTTCACGAACAAGTTTTGAAAAGGGTCACCCAAGGAACATTCCTGCCAAGTTTGGTAAGAATTGGCCCAGTGGTTGAGGAGGAGAAGATTTTTAACGAAAAAACCAACAGACGGACCAACAGACCAACAGACCAACAGACCGACCGACAACCTGACTCCTATATACCCCCCAAATTGAATTTGGGGGGTATAATTATATCAAAGGGAGAAAATATGCATGTTATAGCCCAGAAAATATTGAGGCAAAAGGAGAAAGTGCTGGTCACCAGCACTTTCTTCTTTTGCCTCAATGTTTTCCCAAACATTTTCTAATAGGGACGCCAAACCCAGTTTTGTTTGGGAAAGGGTTAAGGAAACTTTAAGAATATTTCCATTTTGGGGTAAAAAATATTGAGGAAAACAAAGAAATTGTTTGTTACAAACAATTTCTTTTCACAATGTCTTCCTAAGCATTGTTCATTAGGAGCGTCAAAAAGCATCACTGTGTCGCAATGGGTTAAATTAAGGAATGTTTGCTTATCAGTAAAAAAAGTGTTCATATAAACATTTTTGTTCTGTATAAAGTTATCATTTGGTAAGAATTGACTCTAGGTACACCCATCTTCGCTAGCCAAGGTTGAACCCACCTACGTTTGTATTCACCCTTGGCGGATTTAGTCCGATTTTCTTGAAATAGCGAAGCGCCGCCCAGCGGTTGTTCTGCTGGTTGTTTACGTCCATTATTGATGACGTCATTAACGCGCGTTGTCTTTCGCGTCTTACGTCATGCGGTTTAGGTAAAAGTTAGCTGCTTTTTTTGGTTGAATTGTCAAAAGTATAATAATTCGTCGATTAAAATTAGGGAATTCCTGTCTATTGCAGTGAAATTCTTAGGAAAAATCGCCCATCTTCGCGTTTTTGAGTTGCAAATGCAATGCCTTTTCCCGCCCGTTGTCATGATTTGGTTACTCATAACAAACATATCAGTCGACAATCTGATTGGTTCCAGCGAGACCTCGCTGGAACCAATGAAAACGCTTTCCAGGAGACCAAGAAAATCGGACTAAATCCGCCAAGGGTGAATACAGTCCTGAACGACGTTACGTCGTAGATGTCACCCTTGGCTTGCGAAGATGAGGTACACCTTTTACATACAAAAATTTTAATCACTGAAAATAAATACGGTACCATAATTGTAATTAGGCAATGAAATGTTTAACAACAAAATTTTAAGGCAGTCCAATTTGAAAGCTGCTGCAGACGAAAATATGAATGTAAATAAAGGTAAAAGTTGTGAAAAATACAGTACAGAAAAAATTGGGGCAAAAGGAGAAAATGCTGATTATCAGCATTTTCTTCTTTTATCTCAATGTTTTCCCAAGCCTAGTCTCTTAGATGCGTCAAAACCATTGTCTTGTTTGAGAAAGTGTTAAGCAGTATTTAGTCAAATTTAGAAAATGTCACATACTTATCTCTAAGAACATCACCCTCTATTGCCCCAGCAAAACATAATGCAAGTGATAAGTCTGGATACAAGTTAAGAATTCTTAGTTGCTGTTTACATTTAGATTTACTAATTCAAATGTATTTAAGTTGTCATATCTATTACTGAGTATTTATTAAGTGACCTTTGACAGGAACAAGAAATTCTTTTTTCACTCCCCCCCCCCCAAAACTAGAATATCACTGAAAGTGATCATACCCCCAAAAGCGCAGCTTTTGTGCATTTTGAGAAGTTGATTTCATTTGAACTGGGAGCTGTTCAATTGGAACAAGAGTGCCAGATGTATACATGTTTGAATTGTGAACAATATGAATTTTGTTGTAAACAAATAAACATGTCACATTAGATTATTGTAAAATAAGTTTTCATAATTTCCAATGTATGCAATAAAGTCTCATCATTAGCATTCAATCATATGGCATTTAGTAGCATTTGCATACATATTTACTATTTTATATCAACCTCTGTTCCAGTTTGATCTTCATAAGCCGATTCAACTTTTACACTCAAATTTTGAAACATCAGAATGAAGAATGTTAAAAGTATCAATATGTTAATTGTAAGAGACGGACAAGCCCCACCCTGCCAGGCCCACATTTTTCAATAAATAAAAAAATCACAAACATGTATTGAAGACAGTCATTCAAGGTACATAAGATTTAGTTCAAATTTGCCCTATAATTGCTTTTTAAAAGAATTTTCTCATGACTTCGTTAAGCCCAACCCTGCCAGTTTGCCACGCCCATATGTTTTTAGACAAATAAAAAATTCATGAACATGCTTTTAATACAATCACTAAAGGGACATTCCTGCCTAGTTTGGTTCAAATTGGCCTGATAATTGATTTTTAACGATTTTTCACATGATTTCTTTAAGTCCGATAAGCCCCGCCCTGCCACGCCCATATTTTTTGACGAATGAAAAAATCATGAGCATACATTGATTACAATCACTCAAGAGTCATTCCTGCCAAGTTTGGTTCAAATTGGCCTAATAATTGATTTTTTAAGATTTTTCACATGATTTCTCTAAGTCCGATAAGCCCGCCCTGCCACGCCCAAAATTTTTGACAAATAAAAAATTCACGAACAAGTTTTGAAAAGGGATACTAAAGGAACATTCCTGCCAAGTTTAGTAAGAATTGGCCCAGTGGTTAAGGAGGAGAAGATTTTTGAAGAATTATCTAACGATTTCTCGAAGTCGGATAAGCCCCGCCCTGCCACGCCCACATTTTTGGCAAATAAAAATACCATGAGCATATATTGAATACAAGCACTCAAGGGTCATTCCTGTCAAGTTTGGTTCAAATTGGCTTAATAATTGATTTTTAAAGATTTTTCACATGATTTCTCTAAGTCCAATAAGCCCCGCCCTGCCACGCCCACAATTTTTGACGAATCAAAAATTCACGAACAAGTTTTGAAAAGGGTCACCCAAGGAACATTCCTGCCAAGTTTAGTAAGAATTGGCCCAGTGGTTAAAGAGGAGAAGATTTTTGAAGAATTATCTAACGATTTATCGAAGTCAGATAAGCCCCGCCCTGACACGCCCATATTTTTTGGCGAATGAAAAAATCATGAGCATACATTGAAAACAAGCATTCAAGGGTCATTCCAGTCAAGTTTGGTTCAAATTGGCTTAATAATTGATTTTTAAAGATTTTTCACATGATTTCTCGAAGTCTGATAAGCCCCGCCCTGCCACGCCCACAATTTTTGACAAATCAAAAATTCACGAACAAGTTTTGACAAGAGGACCATGATGGTCCTTAATCGCTCACCTGAACTGAGATTCACAAGGTGAGAAATGATAGCATCCTTACCCATGATATCCAAAAGAGCATTATATTTTTAAATAATCTTCATCCTTGTGACTAGACAAACATTCTGAACATATTTCATGAAGATAGGACAAAAATTGTAGCATCTACATTAGCAACAAGGATTTTGTCTTTAAGGCCCCATTTCCATGACATCCAACAGAACATTCCCACTGTCAATGGGCTTAATCCTTGTGACTAGAGAAATAATCTGACTAAATTTCATGAATATTGAGCCAAAATTATTGTCTCTATAGCGCTAACAAGGATTTTGTCATTAAGGCCCCTTTTACCATGCTATCCCATAGAACATTCCTATTTTCCTCAGAGTTCATTGGTGTGACTACACAAACACAAGTTTCATGAAGATTGGACCAAAATTTTTGCCTCTAGAGTGCTAACAAGGATTTTGTCATTAAGGACCCTTTTCCCATGATAACGACTGGACTATTCCAATTTCTTACAGGGTTTATCCTTGTGACTAAAACAAACATTCTTTTAGTTTCATGAAGACTAGGCCAAAACTGTTACTTCTAGAGTGTTAACAAGATTTTGTCATAAAGGCCCCTTTTCCCATGATATCAAAATGGAACATCCAGATTGTTGATAAGCTTTATCCTTGTGATTAGACAAATATTCTGATCAATTTTAACAAAGATTAGGCCAAAATTATGGCCTCTAAAGTGCCAACACCGATTTTGTCATTATGGCCCCTTTTCCCGTGGTATCCAAAGGAATATTCAATATTCCAATTCTCTGTGACTACACAAACATTCTGATCAATTTTTATGAACATTGGGCCAAAATTGTAGCCTGTACAATGCTAACGAGAATTTTGTCTTTTAGGCCCCTTTTCCCATGATATCGATGAGAAGGTTCCAATTATCAACAGAGTTCACCCCATATAAACCCAAAGAACCAACAACATAGGGCCCTATGAAAAAATACCGTTTTCAGATGAAAAGTTTTTCCAAGTCAAAGATCAAAATGTTAGAGATCTAACTTTTAACCCCTATATAAACCCCAAGAATCAACAACACAGGGCCCTTTTTTCAATGCAAAATAATGAATTTTGTAATAATTTGGTAAAGAGTTAAAGAGAATAATTATATTAGTTGCAAAATAGAAGCAAGTCTGATTATAAATCCAAAGACTAGAGATTCAAATAGGAGAGGTTAAGGGATTTCTAAATTGCAAAATATCTTTCAATGTTTGTCAAACCCTGTGATGTGGGTATTCATTTGAATGATCTAATCAAAACTATTTAAATGAGTACCAACAACAAAGGATAGCTTAAATAACAAATAGAATGTATTTACCCCCTTTTACATGCAGTTTCCCATTCTGGCCGAGTTATTTGTGTAAACAATTCCGGTCTTCTGTTTATTTAATAGGATTAGACATTTCCCCAGTGGGGGATCAAAACCTCATAACTCCAGCTTTGTCAAGCTGTAGTTACGAGGTTTTGACTCCCACTAACCATATGTTACCTGTTTGATTTTTTAAAGAATTTTCTTAGGATTTCTAAAGTCTGACACTGCCACACCCACATTTTTTGACAAATCTTAAAATTTGTGGCCAAATTACCAAAAGAGTCACTAAAAGAACATTCCTGCCAAGTTTGGTTCAAATTGGCCCAATGGTTGATTTTTAAAGAATTTTCTTACGATTTATAAGCCCCGCCCTGCCACGCCCACATTCTTTGACGAATCAAAAATTTGCGAACAAGTTTTGAAAAAGGTCACCCAAGGAACATTCCTGCCAAGTTTGGTCACAATTGGCCTAATGGTTCTGGAGGAGAAGATGTTTAAAGAAATTGTGGACGGACGGACAGACGGACGGACGGACGGACGGACGACGGACGGTGAGCGACCACAATAGCTCCTCTTGAGCACTTTGTGCTCAGGTGAGCTAAAAAGGGTCACCAAAGGAACATTCCTGCCAAGTTTGGAAAGAATTGGCCCAGTGGTTAGGGAGGAGATTTTTGAAGAATTATCTAACGATTTCTCGAAGTCGGATAAGCCCCGCCCTGCCACGCCCATATTTTTTGACGAATGAAAAAATCACGAGCATACATTGAATACAATCACTCAAGGGTCATTCCTGCCAAGTCTGGTTCAAATTGGCCTGATAATTGATTTTTAAAGATTTTTCACATGATTTCTCTAAGTCCGATAAGCCCCGCCCTGCCACACCCACAATTTTTGACGAATCAAAATTTCACGAACAAGTTTTGAAAAGGGTCACCAAAGGAACATTCCTGCAAAGTTTGGTAAGAATTGGCCCAGTGGTTAGGGAGGAGAAGATTTTTGAAGAATTATCTAACGATTTCTCGAAGTCGGATAAGCCCCGCCCTGCCACGCCCATATTTTTTGACGAATGAAAAAATCATGAGCATACATTGAATACAATCACTCAAGGGTCATTCCTGCCAAGTTTGGTTCAAATTGGCCTGATAATTGATTTTTAAAGATTTTTCACATGATTTCTCTAAGTCCGATAAGCCCCGCCCTGCCACGCCCACAATTTTTGACGAATCAAAATTTCACGAACAAGTTTTGAAAAGGGTCACCCAAGGAACATTCCTGCCAAGTTTGAAAAGAATCCGACCAATGGTTGAGGAGGAGAAGATTTTTGAAGAAAAACCAACAGACGGACCAACAGACAGACCAACAGACAGACCAACAGACAAGCTGACTCCTATATACCCCCCAAATTGATTTTGGGGGGTATAATTATGAGAAGGGTTTTCTGGTAATAAAGCCGATTTCGTATGTCCGAAACCGATCTTATAGAATTAAACACAGAAGAATGAATAAAATATCTTTCGTTCATGTACAATCCCGCTCAATCAATCAGAGACGTCCAATTACAGTGCTCTCAGCACTTTGATTTAAGCACGGTGCTCAGATTTGAGTCTGAGAACGTACTTAAGTTTTTTCGAGAAACCGGGGCCTGAAGGTCTTGAATCGCTCTACAGGCCTGTACTTTTAATGTAACAAGAGGCTCTTATCGGTCACCTTAATCAAATGAGCAGAAAAAATCATGGATTTACAGATTAATGATGTAGGCTAAAACACCCCCACCCTACACCCCCCAGCATGGCCATTTACACAGATTTCTTTTTCTAGTACGAACTTTGTAGTCCTTGCCCTAAAGACTCTAAATACGAAAAGTGAAGCCAATCCAACTAATTTTAATGATTCATGAGATTTTTAAGATGTATCCTATTTATCCCCCTTTTGTTACAGCTAAAATCATTTTGTATCATATGATGGACGCATGCACAACGGACGAATAGCCATGACCTAGCTCCACTGGTAATAGGGCAATTAGAGCTGAAAATATAATAATCAAATGCCAAATTTTAACACTTTCTTGTATTAAAATCTTGTGCGAGATGTTAAACTACAGTACTATACGAGTACACAGTGAAAGCTTGTCTTATTTATATGGATGTTCGCCAGCACGAATTCTTCTGTGTCTTAGTAAAAGATCAGACTTTGTTTAACCTTTCCCAAACGACAAAACTTTAAGGTGGTCCAATTTGAAATCTGCTGCTGTCGATAAAACAAGAGGGCCAGAATGGCCCTATATCGCTCACCTGAAAGAAGTTTAAAGACACGCCCACTTTTTTGACGAATCAAAAATTTGCAAACAAATTTTGAAAAGGGTCACTCAAGGAACATTGTTGCCAAATTTGTTTGAAATTGCCCCAATGCTTGATTTTTAAAGAATTTTCTTATGATTTCTCTAAGTCTGATAAGCCACGGCCTGCCACGGCCACTTTTTTTTGTCCAATACAAAATTTGCCAACACTGTAAGTCCGATAAGCTGCGCCCACTTTTTCTGACAAATAAAAAATTTGAGAACAAATTTTGAAAAGAGTCACCCAACGAACATTTCTGCCAAGTGTGGTTCAAATTGGGCCAATGGTTGATTTTTAAAGAATTTTCTTAGAATTTTTCTAAGTCCGATAAGTCACGCCCTGCCACGCCCACTTTTTCAGACGAAACAAAAATTTCACATTTCTTTTAAGAGCCACCAAAGGAACATTTCTGCCAAGTTTGGTTAAAATTGGGCCAATGATTGATTTTTAAAGAATTTTCTTTTGATTTCTCCAAGTCCGATAAGTGCTGACCTGCCACGCCCACAATTTTGGACGAATAAAAAATCTGCGAACAAATCTTAAGAAGGGTCACCTAAGGAACATTCCTGCCAAATTTGGTTCTAATTGGCCCAATGGTTAAGGAGAAGAAGATTTTGAAGATTTTTTTTAACAATTTCTCTTGGTTAGATAAGCCCTGCCGTGCCACACCCACATTTTTTGACGAAACTTTAATTGGTTCAAATTGGCCCATTGGTTGATTTTTAAAGAATTTTCTTAGGATTTCTCTAAGGCCAATAGCCCCTTCCTCCCTGCCACGCCCTCATTTTTTGACAAATGTAAAACTTTGTGAATCAATTTTGAAAAGAGAGACTCAAAGAACATTCCTGCAAAGTCTGCTTCAAATTGGCCCAATGGTTAATTTTTAAAGAATTTTCTTATGATTCTGATAAGCCCCTTTCTCCCTGCCACGGCCACAATTTTTTACAAATGAAAATATTTGTGAACAAATTTTAAAAAGAATGGCTTAAGGCACATCCCTACAAAATCTGGTTCAAATTGGCCCAATGGTTGATTTTTAAAGAATTTTCTTATGATTTCTCTAAGTCTGATAAGCCCCTTTCTCCCTGCCACGGCCACGTTTTTTGACGAATTAAAAATCTGCGAACAAGTTTTGAGAAGGGTCACTCAAGGAACAATTCTGCCAAGTTTGGTTCAAATTGGCCCAATGGTTGATTTTTAAAGAATTTTCTTATGATTTCTCTAAGTCTGATAAGCCCCTTTCTCCCTGCCACGGCCACGTTTTTTGATGAATTAAAAATCTGCGAACAAGTTTTGAGAAGGGTCACTCAAGGAACAATTCTGCCAAGTTTGGTTCAAATTGGCCCAATGGTTGATTTTTAAAGAATTTTCTTATGATTTCTCTAAGTCTGATAAGCCCCTTTCTCCCTGCCACGGCCACGTTTTTTGACGAATCAAAAATCTGCAAACAAGTTTTGAGAAGGGTCACTCAAGGAACAATTCTGCCAAGTTTGGTTCAAATTGGCCCAGTGGCTGATTTTTAAAGAATTTTCTTAGGATTTCTCTAAGTCTGAAAAGCCCCGCCCTGCCACGCCCACATTTTTTGACGAATCAAAAATCTGCGAACAAATTTTGAGAAGGGTCACTCAAGGAACATTCCTGCCAAGTTTGGTCAAAATTGGCCAGTTGGTTTTGGAGAAGAAGATGTTTGAAGAAATTGTTGACGGACGGACGGACGGACGGACAGACAGACGGACAGACGGACGCCGGACGATGAGTGACCACAATAGCTCACCTCGAGCACTTTGTGCTCAGGTGAGCTAATAAATAATGACCAAGGTCGAATTTGTGTGAACTATAGCAAAGACAAGAGGACCATGATGGTCCTATATCGCTCACCTTAGAGCACCCTGAGACATACTTTTTAGCAAACCTTTTAAATCTCCGAGGATTTTGAAAAGAGGATTTTGAAAAGGAGTCATATGACAATGGTACACACTTAATTTCAAAGCGCAATTTGGGAAAAGATTGTCAAATATTTTTCACTATATCTGTATTTAAAATCAGAAAATCCACAACATATTGCTGAATTTCCATTGCACATAGACAAATCGAAGCATTAATTCTGGAAAGAGGTCATTGGGCTATAATATTTAGAAACCATAGAAGGTTTGGAAATTCTTAGACAATTTTAAACCTGTTCCCGCTTTTTCAAATCTAGAATACCTCATGGTAGAGCTTATTTTCAAAGCGTAATGATAACTTGAACTAATCTGTTTAACAAGACAATATGACACACACAACTTATATGCCCTTTTTATGTACAAAATGCAAGAGCCTAAAGCATAGGAATAATTCTTAAAGTTCTTAAACGAGGCAAAAAAATTATCTTCAGGCCTTAACAACTTGAAAAGATTGTCAAACATTGCCCTCTATCATATATAATTTATGGAACCCACAACATAGGGGAAATATTCATTGAACAGTAAGGATTTGGTTATGGTTAAACCTTTTCCAAACAACATAACATAAGAGCAGACATAATTAAAAGCTGCTGTAAATGATAAAACAGGTGTTGATAAAGACAACATTCATGTATAAAAATGCAGAGAAAATGATGAGGCAAAATGAGTTAACACAGGCTATCAAGTTATCAACATTTTCTTCTTTTACCATATCATTTACAAGCCTTTTCTGTCGGTGAGGCAAACCTGTGTATGGTAGAGAAAGGGCATAATGCTTTCCCATACAGAAAGGTACAGAAAGGAAATAGACTGTTCCAATTTGAAAGTTCAGAATACAAAATTGACAGCGGTACAAATAGGATTCGTTTACAACTAGAACTGTCGCAAAGCGGACAAATACCCCCACTAGCGCGTTGTCACTGAAAAAGTGCTAAAGTTCAAAGTGGCATAACTCTGAAACTACTGCCTGGATCAAGATGAAAATTGCAGGTGCACAACTTCATATGATAGGAAACATCCTGCTAAAATTTCAGCAAAATCGGTCAAAAACTGTGGGAGAAGAGGACACAAAATAATGTCCACGGACGGACAGACGGACGTACTCACATTTGACAATTAGGAGTTAACGGAATTATGAGTTTAGTAACTCCTAATTACGAACTGATTTTTCTTTTTGTTCTAACATTTGACAATTATGGGTTTATCGAGTTCAAACAAAGAGCTTTAACTCACAATGCTGCGAACAATTCCCTTCTTAATTAACTCCTTTTAACTTCGTATGTCCAAAATATTAGTATTTCAAAGTCTAATACTAAGGGAACTTTTAATGTTGCATTTAGCAAATAATCATTATATAGTCACCAGATTCATCCCTAAATCAAAATTTGACCACAAATAGGTACTTCTTCATTAAAAAAGGGGACTAATCTGTATTTTGCACCTAACACATCCTGTAATGTATAGTGGTCCCAAGATAAAATTAAGTTAAGGGGGAATGCTCCAGTTTTTCGGAACACTCGGACATTACTGTAGTAAATTAAATGTTTCGTACCAATATGTTTCGCTACCAGATTTTCAATAATATAACGCATCATTACAATTTACCTTTTTCGACGGTAAAAGTGTATTTATTATGCGAAACTGATTTTCTCCAGATGGAAATCGATTATTTAGAGCAAGACAGTCGTACGTGTGTATGCAGTTACCACTGTTTTGCGTCATTTTATTCATGTGTAGCTGATAAAAATTGCCGTAATTCACTAATTAGTGCGCTGACCTATGCATTTTCTTTTTGAATTATTACCAGGGCATGTTGCTTAATACAATGAGGGAGTTTTATCAAATTCTATTATGTAGAACTTGAAATATTTCCCAAAATATGCAAATTTTGACATAAAACACCCCAGCTTCGTTGATCTAACCGAACACGTGAGCATGCTGTTTTATACATTTACGCATTTATAATAGCACATATTTCGGGTTTTCTGTTCGTATTGAATGTAAGACGTTACTTTAAATCCGTTTTCGGGACTAAACGATGAATATACAACTTTTTATTAGCATTTTAGTGACCTTGGACAGGTGCCAGAAATTGTGCATTTTTTCGCTGTAGGGGTATGTGATACGAGTGCCTATAAAATTCAAACAAGATCGCTGACCACCCATTTTTATTTCATTTTTCAATTGGTAATAACATGTAATTTCAACATACAAAATATAAATAAATTCTATTATTGGGAAAAAATTTAGGAAACTGGAGCATTCCCCCTTAACACAACCTTTTAATTCATAAAAACATGTTATTTAATTATATGGAGACACACATCACATCATCTTATTAATAATATGGAAGTAGACAAAGCCTAAATACGGACGAAAAGCTCAATTCCTCTACTGATGAAAAACAACAATGGGACAAGGCCTACCTTGTTGTCCTTTCTGACACTTAAGAAACTGAATTAAAAACTGGTAAAATACAAACAATATCAATCTATGAAACACATTTGCCTCTGCAAGAGAATTTTTTATCATCGCCAATCGACATACGTGTATTGCATGATTGTAATGTATGTTAAGTTTTTCAAATGCATGGACGAGGGTAGCTGCTTTGGCCCACGCCTGAAACAAGATTATTTGATAAAGCTTACACGACGTCTGATAGTGCGTTGGAACAAAAACGTCTCGGGAATGCAGAAATCCCAACATTAACGTTATAACCGCTAGTTTGATGACGTCGCAGTTGCGTCACCCGAACGATAATGCGCGTGAACATCAATATCCTGGGAACGCAGGAAAAAATAACGTTGATGTTATAACCGCATGCATGACGTCATGTTACCTAAAACTTAGGCTATCTCAATATATTGCCCCTCCCCCAACCATTTCGGATTACTTCTAATGCTTATGTAATTAGCGTTAAAGGTATGCACAAATTTTGCAACATTTCGGACATTTTCAACATCCGGTTAAATCACATAACATTTAGATTTTCAGACTTGAACTGAGTATGTGTGACCTATGGACGGGATCACGTCTTAGTAAACTTGGCAGATTTCACACGTCAGTTTTGCTAATGTCTTAAACCGGCGTAAAATGTGTCGTTGTCACTTAAAGGTCATCGAAAGGAAATTAGACGTTTGCAATCATGTTTTCAAAACAAAAAGATACAATTTTACAAGCTTCAGTCTGATAAACCGGAAGGTGCAAGAGTTAGACAAAAGCGTTACTGTACATGACGTTGACGCCCGTATGTCAACGTTTCAAAACTACACAATTTATGGCGATTCAGTGCAGCGAGCAAATGTTAGCAACACTGCAAATCGGTGAAGGCAGAGCAACGGCCCATAAGAGATTTGAGACCATATGTTTCTAACATTATCAAGATACCAAAATCTTACGCTACGCCTGCATTATGCACATTGTCATCGGCACGGGACGCATGAAAAATAGTCCTGAGTGTGGTGTAGGGCCGAACATCTTTTCTCTCCGAGTTTCGCTGGATTTAGATTATAATCAAAGAATTTGCAGAAAGAGAAATACATCTTGCAATATTAACGCAAAAAAATTCCAAACGATACAATGAGACGTTATATTCGATCCGTGAGACAACAAATGATTGTCGTCATTCATTAAAGACATGTCACAATAGAAACTGAAGCAGAAGTCCCAAGGAAATTGGATTAATAACTATGTCATGTTCGTCAGTATGTTCTGTGAATTTTGAAATTGACCACTATCTCTTATATCTTAAGAAAACACAAGCAATGTTCCATTTCACACAATTCAAAATACATCCGCTTATAGGCAATCGAATTATCTTTAATTTGAAACCAATATTATAAAATCAATATTCAAACTAATGCTAGTAAATCCAGTAATTCTCTGTGCACACTTTCTTTTTTGATTCGGCATATACTTAGTAAATGTGTGTGGTCTTTATTGTTTTCCTGGAATCAGTATATCATGGGACCACTATAAATAGACATCGAGTCGTGAGCCGTGACGAAAGGTTACGGTATATTCCAATACATGTAAATAGGGATGAGTGCCTATTTTCCACCGAATAAAAGCAAACAATGACAGGTATTGCGTGCTGTCAAACATTGCCGTGTGAGTTCAGTAGGTGTATACAGATAGTACTTTGTCGATTTATTACTGGGAGACGGGTTCGAGTCACATCTTTTTATAATTCGAAATCCCTCTTCCCCCGTCAATTTAGACTCGATGATCTTTGATCATTCACATGTCGTTGTCTATCTATATACTTATGTGGAAAATTGAATGATGATCCCTATGTTGTAATGTAAACTTGTCTAGGTATAACAACATAGCACACTTTAGCCTAGTCAATAGACATTTTCGTTGTACAAAACCACATCTTTACAATTTAATCAGTAAATAACTCACTCTACTATACAGGCTTGCAACGAGTCAACAGAAACATTCCCTTGCAATATTCCATGACATGTTTCATAACGTTTTTATCCAACCCTTTCCTATAACAAGAGCTGTCCGAAGACAGCGCGCTCGACTTTCTAAGTTGCTTAGTATAAAGGGGGCATAACTCCAAATATAGTGGAGCCAGGGTCATGGGCCCTGATAGTAGGGTAGAGGGTGTGATGGTAAAAAAGTATTCCAAGTTTGGGTTGAATCCCTTTGATAGTATGGCAGTTATTGATGTTTGAAAAAACTTTAACCTTTGTTGCAACGCCAACGCCGACGCCAACGCCGACGCCCGGGTGACAGAATAAGCTCTCATTTCCATCAAAAAGTCGAGCTAAAAAGGCACATTTTCATATTTGTAAAATACAATTAAGAATATTTGTGGAAACAATGAGGCAAAAGAAATGTGCGTATAAACCATTTTTGATATTTTGCCTAAATACTTTCTATGCTATATTGTACACAGACTGTTATAATTGGATCAATCCAAAATGTTTGTTAAATGTAAAGCGTTAACTAAGGTAAAAATTATCAGAAACAAATATACATAATCTAAGTTCTTGATTAAGTAGGAATAAATCATATATTGATTCCTAATTATTGCTACAAACGTTTCCATCAACTATATTAGCTTTTTACTCAAAAGATTAAATTAACTATTAAAGTCATGAACAAGATTAACTCATAAATATTGATAAGTGAGTAACAATTTAAAATAACTCCTATAACCATGAACAATCATAACTCCTAAATATTGAACATCCATCAACTCGCATTTCTATGAACAATATTAGCTCTTAATTTTTCATGAACAATCATAACTCCTAAATATTGAACATCTATCAACTCGCATTTCTATGAACAATTTCAGCTCTTAAATCATATGATTTACATATATTTTAACTCTTAAAGTCATGAACAATTTTAACTCCTAAACATTGAACATCCATCAACTCGCATTTCTATGAAAAATTTTAGCTCTTAAATCATATGATTTATATGTAAATTTTAACTCTTAAAGCCATTGACAATTTTAACTCCAAAACATTGAACATCCATCAACTCGCATTTCTATGAACAATATTAGCTCTTGCATCATCTATGAGAATGAACTCTTATAAACATGGACAGTTTTTAAATTCTTATTATTAAACAGTTTTTAACATGTATTTCCATGAGCAATATTAGCTCTTTCATCATCTATGAGAATTAACTTTTTATAGCCATGGACAATTTTATATTTTTTATTATCAAACTGCTTTTAACATGTATTTCCATGAACAATATTAGCTCTTTAATCATTTATGAAAATCAACTCTTATACGAGGGATGATCCAAAAATTTGTACAATATACCCATAACTTCTTTATCTCTAGCTTGATCAGTATATAATTTGGTAATAATGTAGTTCATTATCTATAGATAGTATGAAAAATTTAAAGCTTAACAAAAAGGTTCTAGCGACCGTAAACTGTGTTACCATAGAAACTCGAGCGTACCTAGGCGGGGGAATGTCGAAAAATGATACATGAACGTTGAATTAATCATTTTTCTTAAATTTCTGTGAGATTTTTTGGTGCAAATTATAATTTCGTTGGTATTGCGTAGTGACATCAAGTTGTATACGTTGATTTAAAAGTTGTTATGAAGACACTACTTTTTACAAGATAGAACTGATTATTGGAATAGCAATATGACGTCGACAACAAAATTTGAATGTCGGTCTATTATAAAATTCTGTTACAATCTTGGTCATACACCAACACATGTATTTAAAATGATAAAGAAAACAAGAATATAGTGCTTTAGAGAAAATATGTTTAAGTGACACCCAATATTCTGACTTCAATAGTTCACAATGAGTGCCAAGATAGTCCTGCAAAAGGCCACATCCCGGTTAACGACGTCAAAACTGGGATAAACAGTCAAAGGTTCCGCTTTGATAGTAAATCGATCTTCGATTCTAAAATCTTATGATAACACTTGCAGCACATTTATACCTCGGACACTGAATTGTGTGAGAGTAAATAAGCACTTTAAATAAAAGTGGTCATGATCGCGTTAAGCTGATGTCACTGGGCAATAACTTTTATATGTTCTCTATTGAAAATTTCCACATTTGTTGTACAGATGTAAAATTAAAAAAAAACTGTACAATTTTTGTTTTGATAGTCAACATTCCTTGAGTTTTATTAGCCCAATGTACGAACTTTTGGATCATCCCTTGTCAACTTGGATAATTTTAATTTCTTATTATTAAACAGCTTTTAACATGTATTTCCATAAACAAAATTTACTCTTTAATCATATATAAGTATTATCTGCCTCTCATACGAGAGGTCACGGGTTTGATACCCTGCCACAGCAAATACCCTTCTGACGAAAATGTCACCCGTCAATGGTTTGATATCGTGAACCTATGTGGGGGAGCAGCTGGAGGCTCGCTAAGGGTGTTGTGGTATGATAAATGACAGGAATCCATGGTTAGGTGCTCCAGCCGCCGCGATATGACCATAGTAGTTGAAAACAGCGTAAAAACCAATGTATCAAATCAAATATATGAGAATTAACTCTTATAAACATGGACACTTTCTAATTTCTTATTATCAAAAAGATTTCAACATGTATTTCGATGAACAATTTAAGCTCTTTAATCATCCATGAGAATAAACTCGTATAAACATGGACAATTAATAATTTCTTATTATCAAACAGTTTCTAGCATTTATTTCCATGAACATTATTAGATCTTAAATCATCTATGAGTATTAACTCTTATAACCATGGACAATTTTTAATTTCTTATTATATAACAGCTTTAAACATATATTTCCATGAACAAAATTAGCTCTTAAATCATCTATGAGAATTAACTCTTATAACCATGTACAATTTTTAATTTCTTATTATTAAACAGCTTTTGACATGTATTTCCTTGAACAATATTAGCTCTTAAATCATCTATGAGAATTAAATGTTAATACAGTGGACAATTTTTAATCTATAATTATTAAACAGCTTTTGACATGCATTTCCTTGAACAATATTAGCTCTTAAATCATCTATGAGAATTAACTCATAAAACCATGGACAATTTTTAATTTCTTATGATCAATCAGTTTTAATATGTATTGCCACGAACAAAATTAGCTCTTAAATCATCTATGAGAATTAACTCTTATAACCATGGACAATTTTTAATTTCTTATTATCGAACAGTTTCTAACGTGTATTTCAATGAACAATATTAGCTCTTAAATCATCTATTAGAATTAACTCTTATAACCATGGACAATTTTTACTTTCTTATTATCAAACAGTTTTAACATGTATTTCCATGAATAATATTAGCTCTTAAATCATCTATGAGAATTAACTCTTAAAACCATGGACAATTGTTAATTTCTTATTATCAAACAGCTTTTAACATGTATTTCGATGACCAATATTAGCTCTTTATTCATCTATGAAAATAAATTCTTACAAACATGGACAATTAATAATTTCTTATTATCAAACAGTTTTTAGCACGTATTTCCATGAACAATATTAGCTCTTTAATCATCTATGAGAATTAACTGTTATAAACATTGACAATTTCTATTTTCTTATTATTAACCCTTTCCCAACCAAGACCTGGTTTTGAAGTCCTTAATAGAAATGGCTTGGGAAAATATTGAGACAAAAGAAGAAACTGCTGATAACCAGCAGTTTCTCCTTTTGCCTCAATATTTTCTCAGCTATATTGTACACAAATCTTAATTTAATTGACATATAATGTGTCGTCTGCTGCTGCTTTTAAATTGGATCACCCTAAAATTCTGTTGTTTGGGAATGGGTTAAACAGCTTTTAATGTGTTTTTTCCATGAACACAATTAGCTCTTAAAGTATCTATGAGAATTAACTCGTATAACCATGGACAATTTTTAATTTCTTTTATCAAAAAGCTTTTGACATGAATTTCCTTGAATAATATAAGCTCTTAAATCATCTATGAGTATTAACTCTTATAACCATGGACAATTACTTATTTCTTATTATTAAACAGCTTTTGACATGCATTTCCTTGAACAATATTAGCTCTTAAATCATCTACGAGAATTAACTCTTATTAATATGGACACTTTTTAATTCCTTATTATTAAAAAGCTTTTAACATGTATTTCCATGAACAATATTAGCTCTTAAATCATCTATGTGAATCAACTCTTATAACCATGGACAATTTTTATTTTCTTATAATTAAACCGTTTTTGACATGTATTTCCATGAGGAATTTTAGCTATTAAATCATCTATGGGAATTAACTCTTATAACCATGGACAATTTTTAAGTTCTTATTATCAATCAGTTTTTAACATCTATTTCCATGAACAATATAAGCTCTAAATCATCTATCAAAATTAACTCTTATTACCATGGACAATTTTTAACTTCTTATTATCAAACAATTTTTAACATGAATTTCCATGAACAATATTAGCTCATAAATCATCTATGATAATTAATTCTTATAACCACGGATAATTGTTAATTTATTATTATCAAACAGTTTTTAACATGTATTTTTATTAACAAATTTAGCTCTTTAATAATCTATGAGAATTAACTCTTTTAAGCATGGACAATTGTTAATTTCTCATTATTAAACAGTTTATTTAACATGTTTTTCCATGAACAATATTAGCTCTTTAATTATCTATGAGAATTAACTCTTATAAACATGGACAATTTTTAATTTCTTATTATCAATTTGATTCCATGAACATTATTAGATCTTAAATCATCTATGAGAATTAACTCTTATAACCATGGACAATTTTTGATTTCTTATTATCAAACAGCTTTTAACATGTATTCCATTAACAATATTAGCTCATAAATCATCTTTGAGAATTAACTCGTATAACCATGGACAATTTTTAATTTCTTATTATCAAACAGTTATTAATGTGTATTTCCATGAACAATATTAGCTCTTGAGTCATCTATGAGAATTAACTCTGATAACTGAACGATATTAGCTCTTTATCAAAGATTAAAATCAAAACTTATAATCATGAACAATTTTTAATTTCTTATTATCAAATAGCTTTTAACATGTATTTCCATAAACAATTTTAGCTCTTTAATGCTAGATTAACAAGAGTGCCATGGTCACAATATACGCCGCCACTTATAAAACTTGAGACAAAAAAAATGACATTGACAAGGATTTATAAATATTCACTCAAAAACCTGTAAAAAGTTGTGTTCACAAAAAGGTTTTTATAAATATCCAGTCAAAAACCTGGAAGGAATTGCGTTCACGAGGCTGAAATATCATTAAGCCCCAGAGACTAAGATTGAAGGGGGCATAACTCAGGCAAAAATCAATGAACAATAAAATCCTTACTTCATGCACATCTACCAATTAAGGTAATAACATCTACCAAGTTTCATTAGAATCCAGTCTGAATCTTAGGAGGAGTTGCGTTGACAAGGCTGCGATTTCAATAAGCCCCAGAGACTAAGTTTTAAAGGGGCATAACTGTGGCAAAAATCAATGAACCATAAAATCCTTCCTTCATGCACATCTACCAATTGAGGTAATAACATTGACCAAGTTTCATTAAGATCCAGCCAGAAACTTAGGAAGAGTTGTGTTGACAAGCCTGCAATTTCAATAAGCCCCAGAGACTAAGTTTTTAAGGGGCATAACTCAGGCAAAAATCAACGAACCATAAAATCCTTCCTTCATGCTCATCTACCAATTGAGGTGATAACATTGACCAAGTTTCAAGAAGATCCAGCCAGAAACTTAGGAGTAGTTGCGTTGACAAGGCTGCAATTTCAATAAGCCCCAGAGACTAAGTTTTAAAGGGGCATAACTCAGGCAAAAATCAATGAACCATAAAATTCTTACTTCATGCACATCTACCAATTGAGGTGATAACATTGACCAAGTTTCAAGAAGATCCAGCCAGAAACTTAGGAGGAGTTGTGTTGACAAGCCTGCAATTTCAATAAGCCCCAGAGACTAAGTTTTTAAGGGGCATAACTCAGGCAAAAATCAATGAACCATAAAATCCTTCCTTCATGCACATCTACCAATTGAGGTGATAACATTGACCAAGTTTCAAGAAGATCCAGCCAAAAACTTAGGAGGAGTTGCGTTGACAAGGCTGCAATTTCAATAAGCCCCAGAGACTAAGTTTTTAAGGGGCATAACTCAGGCAAAAATCAATGAACCATAAAATCCTTCCTTCATGCACATCTACCAATTGAGGTGATAACATTGACCAAGTTTCAAGAAGATCCATCCAGAAACTTAGGAGTTGCGTTGACAAGAAAAGTGGACGGACGTACGGACGGACGGACGGATGGACGGACGGACGGACGGACAGACGGAGAAGATGACGCCAATATACGTCCAATCAATGAACCATAAAATTCTTACTTCATGCACATCTACCAATTGAGGTGATAACATTGACCAAGTTTCAAGAAGATCCAGCCAGAAACTTAGGAGGAGTTGTGTTGACAAGCCTGCAATTTCAATAAGCCCCAGAGACTAAGTTTTTAAGGGGCATAACTCAGGCAAAAATCAATGAACCATAAAATCCTTCCTTCATGCACATCTACCAATTGAGGTGATAACATTGACCAAGTTTCAAGAAGATCCATCCAGAAACTTAGGAGGAGTTGCGTTGACAAGAAAAGTGGACGGACGTACGGACGGATGGACGGACGGATGGACGGACGGACGGACGGACGGACGGACAGACGGAGAAGATGACGCCAATATACGTCCGCCTCCGGCGGCGTATAAAAATTTAAAAAAACTCATTTCAACATGGAAAGTTTAACTTTCTTAATTTTGAGAAACTATAAAAACACATTTTCCAAAATGAAAGGTCTTGATGTGAAGGAACATTACCTTCATGGCAACAAATCCTTTGTCAAATCTCTGGCATTTTCCTGCCTTCTGTCAAGCAATTTCTTCATTTCCCACAATGTTTTCCATGTAAAAAGACCAAAAAATTCAAAATTCCATTCACTTGGAATTGTCGTCTGCATCATCTTTGAATTTGGACTAACCTAAAAATTTGCCGTTTGATAATGGGTTAACACATAGAAAGACCTGAAGGGTCTGAATTGTTCCATATGCATTAATCTTTTCAATTGAAGTTTTGGCTAGATTTGTAAATACTCATGTTTCAATGCTTAAATGTAGATACAACCTAAATATACTGCAGCAACATAGTCTAAGTAAACGGAAGGAATATGGTTTTTGAGGCTGTTAGATAGAAAACAAATCCAAAAATGGCAATTTGGTCAAATTCAAGGGCGCATAATTGGGAATGAAAGATGAAAATTAGACTTGTAAAAAAAATTAAGGTCAGCAATTTCCTGCATATTTTTTTTTCTTTCTTTTTTTTTTGATCGGTCAATACTTGTTGCTGTTAAAGTGAATATAGCATTGAAAACTGAAACTAGTGCATATTTATAAGAATAAGGGAGTGAAAAGGTTGAATACTAATATATATTGACCATGTTTTAAGTCCCCACCACCATCGTTAAAATTAGATCAATAGAAAAAATTCCGAATTAAAATTCTGGATATCAAAATTGCTAGAAATATCATTGTATAAAGTAAATAAAAGAATGTTTACTCTTAACCCTTTCCCAAACAACAAATTTTATGGTGGTCCTATTTAAATGCTGTTTTAGAGGACAAAATTGATGTTAAAAAGGAAGGGATTTATGTATAATATAGCACAGAAAATATCAAGACAAAAGAAGGAACAACTGGTTATCAGCAGTATCTTCTTTTGCCTCAATGTTTTGCCAAGCCTTTTCCATTAGGGACATCAAAACCAGGTCTTGTTTGGGAAAGGGAATAAAGTATGATGAATTTCTATTTCAAAGGCTCTTATTTACATTTTTAAAGGCAAGTCTAAATTACCCCATGCATATTTGGCAAACCTAGATAACTTTCCAAATCTATCTTTTTCTTTAACACGGTGGGTAACCCACGTGACTTTTGGGAAACGTTCACACAGAAAAAATCGCCCGCTTCAAGGTATGTTTTGTTTAATTTCTCAGCTTATACGCTACGGATTTTTGATGAGATAAAGTGCACGGTACGCAAATTTGAGAGGACCATTCCTGTTTGTAACTCACTACGCTCCGAATCCCGTGGTTTCTTAAAACATTCAAGTTTGACGAAACCACTGGATTGTGAGCAGAGTGAGTTACAGATGGAAATGACCCTCTCAATTACGCGTTCCGTGCGCTTTATCTCATCAAAATCCCTAGAGTATAAGCTGAGAAATTAAACAAAACATACCTTGAAGCGGGCGATTTTTCAGTGTGTACGCTTCCCAAATATCATGTGGGTTACCCACCGTGATAAGACCAGTTCCCAAATCTAAAATAACATTTTATTCCTAAAACCAAGTTTAAAAATCCCCTCCAAAATACTTTGAGTTGTTGGCTATCATTTCTTTTAATGGACAGCAGTTTACAGAAAATAAGTTATGACCCCCTTGTCTTGTATGTGAAGTAAATATCAGGACTCCCACTGTACTGCGACAGTAAAACATTTTCCAAGCTGACTGTCAGCCCGAACATTTGCTTCTCATCGGCAGACTTACAACCGTGAGGAAGGGGGTGACGGGTGAAAAATCATCAAGAATTAAGTTCTCAAAAATAAAGTTGTAACATGTGCATCCATCAGTTTAATTTACAAATCCAATACCAGTCACTAAGTTTGGCCCATTTTCAAATTGCTCAACTCTTAATTTGTGAGCTTCTCTAAAGTTTCAGGACCATAATTTCATTTTGCACAGAATGAATTTGAACATATTGGAATTATTTAACATATTTGTTAAGATCCAAAGTTAAGGGCAACTCTATGTTGATATCATTTCTTCTAATGATCTTACCAAAATTCCCATTTCATTGTATAGAGGGTATAAAACATTTTGGTATCCGGGCTTTGGTATGTCCGGTAACTGCTTCAGTTACAAAAGAGTTTTTTTTTTCTCTAAATTTGTAGTGTAGTCATTCATGAAATGTGTGATGTGTTAAGATTTTTTATCACAAGTCTACAACATTTGAACATAGGTTTGTAAGATATCTAAATGTACTCACATCAATTCATTCATTACATCTCAGACGGATATCAAACCTCCATATTGAAATCTTTGATATGGGCCAAGTTGCCTGTCCAAGTCTTAGGAGTTATCAAAGATTACCCATAATGCAAAGCAAAGTTGCCTGTTCAAGCCATAGGAGTTATAAAAAAATACCCATAATGCAAAGTCAAAGTTGGAAGTGGCAAATGGCATGAGAGGAGACAATGATGTAAGGGAGGTAACTTCTACCTAACTGTTCATAGTATGAACAAAAGCCCCAGTTCATGAATTAGGAGTTTCTCTCTGCACTGTGTTCCTAATGCCAAAATTGACTTACTGGCAAATTTTGGTGAGGGAAATAGGAGTTAACCTCGTAATTCTTGACAAACTCTTAAACCTTGAACGGACAACTGCAGTAACTCCTAATTGCCAAATACTAGCACGGACGGACAGACGGACGGACGGATAGACGGACGGACAGACGGACAACCTGAATCCAGTATACCCCCCCATAACTTTGTTGTGGGGGGTATAATAAACTAGCATATAAAATATTGAATAAAATAAAATAAAATATTGAGGTAAAAGGAGAATCAGCATTTTCTTCATTTGACTCATTAATTTCCAAAGCCTTTTCTAATAGGGACTTCAAAACAAGGTCTTTCCAGGAAAGGGTTAAAGTATTTAGTTGATCCCTAGATAAAGTAAACAAACCTAAGTGCCTCAGGGATACAGGTAAAAGAGGGTAATGGTTTTCAGAATCATAAAATATCTTTTTAATATTTTAACACCCTATGTTGAGGGTATTCATTTGAATTCTTAAATCAAGACTATTCAAATGAGTACCCATAACAAAGCATTTAGATTTTAAACATCAAATATAGAATGATTTACCTCCTTTTATCTGTAGCTCCATGCATTCTTTATCAGATATTATGATCTGCATAATCTGATTATAGGGATATGATATGTCATAAAATCTACCTTGTCAAAACAATTCCTCACTTGAAAATTCCAGAACCCACAACATAGGGCTTCTTTCCTTGCAATGTGATGATTTTTAGTATTCTGTTAGAGGTTTATGAGATGTAAAGTCATGCAAAATTTCAAGACTCTAGGCCAAATAGTCTTTGAGAAAACTGTGTTTCAGTGTGAAACCTTAAACCCCACAACATAGGGCCAATTTTTCTATAAGCACAATAATTTTAAGTATTTTGGTAGAGGGCATTGAGACAATACTACATACAAAATTTCAAGACTCTAGACCTTATAGTTTGGGAGGAGAAGATTTTTTAGTAATTGTGGACAGACAGACGGACGGACGGACGGACAGAAGGACGGACGGACAGACGGACGACGGACGGTGAGCAATCACAATAGCTCACCCTCAGCACTTCGTGCTAAAGTGAGCTAAAAATATTGAGGCAAAAGGAGAAACTGCTGGTTATCAGCAGTTTCTTCTTTTGTCTCAATGTTTTCCGAAGTCCTTTCTATTAGGGACGTCAAAATCAGGTCTTGTTTCCACAAATGTCACATTTTTATGACTTCTCTCCAGTATAAATTCTTCACCATTCCAAATTACTGATCACTGTCATAGACTTTCCTCAAATGGCTTCTCACTACAATGAATTCTTGTTCTAAATAAATTACATGCACAACACCCTTTTCCACAAATGTCACATTTACGTGGGTGCTCAATAGCATATTCTTCTGTGTACAACTAATTCACCAGACAATCTAA
The DNA here is from genome assembly GCA_963680895.1 of Fragum sueziense. NCBI lineage: Eukaryota > Metazoa > Mollusca > Bivalvia > Cardiida > Cardiidae > Fragum > Fragum sueziense. The sequence continues at coordinate 34,040,803 of OY804605.1, forward strand.
AGCATTTTCTACAAATGTCACAATTATATGGCTTGTCACCAGTAAGAATTGCTCGCGATATCAAATCACTGGTCAATGCGACTTTCCACAAATGTCATGTGTATGTGACTAATGGCTTAATTCATGAACATTTACTTGACTCAAACTTCAGTCAAACTCAACAAAGGACGCCTGAAGTTACTGATTACGCCGTTTGCACGGGATCCCCGGACCAGAAAGACTCAGTTACAAAGTAGTATTCACAGTCAAAATCTTTCTTTTCTTTATAGAGGAAATGTTTCTTAACCCTTTTCTTAATTTGTTATAATCTTATACAACCCTTCATACCCGTTTCGTCGAAACATCACTTGATTCAAGTGATTTTCATAGATAAACTATTTTTTTCGGAAAAGTTGTTCATGTCATCATAGATAAATCCGTTGGGCAAAATACGAAATTTTAATCCTCTGACCAATGCTTCTGAAAACTTCAATGGAAAAGAATTATTATGTGGTTTTAAAATACGCGTCTTTTCTTATAATGTTTTCACAGAATAGCCGAATATTACAACTCCACTGATAACGTAAGAATCATTCAATTGAATGTTGATAGCTGTTACAGATGACAAGATATTTGATGCATAAAAAGGAAATGATTGGGTTATAGATCTAGCATAGAAAATATCGATGAAAAGGAGAAACTCCTGATCATCAACAATTTCCTCTTTTCTCTTAAAGTTTTCCGATATCATTTTTGTCTTATTCATAATGTTAGTTGCCGCACATTTTAAATAGGACTTGTCTAAAATTAAACAATTAGAATGAAAATTAAAAATGTGTCAAAAGAAGAAGCGTTTTTGGCATTTTCAAAAATTGTAAATTTTACTTTCATATCACAAAAAACTTGATACATGTATAATGGAAGAATATGTTTCAAAAACATGAATTCCAGCAAATTTTCTTTCAAAAATCCGTAAAATGTAGGAGAAAATAAGCATGAGTTAAGCTCAAGGTCCGACCTTCTTGCATCGAGAAATCCTAACTTAGTTAAGTCGCTTCGAACCCTCCTTATGTCTTTGAATACCAACCTGTCCCCAAGAGCAAACTCTCATGAAAACATCGTGCTGGCTGCACGATAAAATGTAAGAAACTCGTGCAATTCTATTTGAGGTAACTTCAAATAAGTAAGAGTAAGCTTCATGAATTAAGCCATAAGTGTCTTATATATGGCTTCTGACTACAATGAATTTTTCTGTGTCTTACTAAATTACAAGACTGTTTAAAACATTTATCACAAATGTCACATTTATATGGATACTCATCAGTATGTGTTCTTCTGTGTACAAGTAAATCACAAGACCGTCTAAAACATTTTCCACAAACGTCACATTTATATGGCTGCTCACCAGTATGTATTCTTCTGTGGTTAACTAAACTAGAAAAGCTGACAAAACATTTTCCACAAATGTCACAATTATAAGGCTTATCACCAGAATGCACTCTTCTGTGCGTAATTAAATTGGAAGAGTTGACAAAACATTTTTCACAAATGTCACATTTATATGGCTTCTCACCAACATGTATTTTTCTGTGTGTATCTAAATCACTGGACAGACTAAAACATTTTCCACAAATGTCACATTTATATGGCTTCTCACCAGTATGTATTCTTCTGTGTATAACTAAATTACTTGAATATGTAAAACATTTTCCACAAAAGTCACATTTGTAAGGACTTTCCCCGGAATGTAACCTCTTGTGTGCAACTAAATAACTAGATTGTGCAAAACATTTATTACAAATGTCACATTTATATGGATGCTCACCAGTATGATTTCTTCTGTGTCTAACTAAACTATAAGATCGTGTAAAGCATTTTCCACAAATGTCACATTTATGCGGACTTCCCCCAGTATGTAACTGCTTGTGTGCAACTAAATAACTAGATTGTGTAAAACATTTTCCACAAATGTCACATTTGTTTCGTGTCTCATCCGTGTGCATTCTTTGGTGAGACATAAAGGTAGATTCACATTCAAAACACTGTTCGCAAATGCTACATTGGTAGAGAGTCTGATCTTCACTTTTCCACTTAGGCAATGACTTTGTAAAAGCGCTCTCAGGGACACCTTTAGAAAGTGACCCATCTTCGCTCATCCATTCAGTCAATGTGTGTGTAGACAGGCTTTCTTCATCGCCATCTTTAGAAGGTGAACCAACATCATACACAGATACTGTAAAATCCATCAAGTCAGCCATTGTACACAGTAATTCTACAGCTTTAGTTGGTAGCCTGTAAAAGAATATTTTAAAATGAGCTAGAATTTGAAAATCAAGAACTCTTGTGGCAATTGAGACCAGGCCCCGGTTTCTCAAAACAAGAGGCCCAGGAGGGCCTGAATCGCTCCACTGGTTAAAGTGGAAGAATTATCCCATGATTTCTTGTAAGCCTTACACAGCGGCAGCCAAATCTTGATATTTGTGAATAAATTTTGAAGAGAGACTCAAAGAACATTCTTACAAAGTCTGGTTCAAATTGGCCTTATGGTTGATTTTTAAAGAATTTTCTTATGATTTCACTAAGTCTGATAAGCCCCTTTCTCCCTGCCACGGCCACATTTTTTTGACAAATATAAAAATTTGTGAACAAATTTTAACAAGAGCTGTCACTGTAAGATGACAATGCCCCCGACACCGCTTTGATCGTCATAAGGTCATGGTCATCCAGGGGTCAAGGTCACCAAAGTATGTGCCTACAGAAAGGTAATGTACCAAGGAATGTTGTGGTAAAGTATGAAGCGAATATGTTAAGTAATAAGGAAGTTATGGCCAATGTTAAAGTTTTTGGACGGAATGACGGACGGACGGACGGACGGACAGACAGACAGACGGACGGACAGACGGACGGACGGACGGACAAGTCAAATTTATGATGCCTCCCTATCGGGGGCATAAAAAGAACGACTAAAGGCACATTCCTGCAAAGTTTGGTTCAATTGGGCACACTGGTTGATTTTTTAAGAATTTTCTTATGATTTCTTTAAGTCTGATAAGCCCCTTCCTCCCTGCCACGGCCACATTTTTTGACAAATGTCAAAAATTGTGAATAAATTTTGAAAAGAGAGACTCAAAGAACATTCCTACCAGGTTTAGTTCAAATTGGCCCAATGGTTGATTTTTAAAGAATTTTCTTATGATTTCTTTAAGTCTGATAAGCCCCTTTCTCCCTGCAACATTTTTTGACAAATGTAAAAATTTGTGAACAAATTTTGAAACAAATTTTGAAAAGAATGACTCAAGGTTTGCAAGGTTTGGTTCAATTGGGCTCAAATTGGCCCAATGGCTGATTTTTAAAGAATTTTCTTATGATTTCTTTAAGTCTGATAAGCCCCTTTCTCCCTGCCACGGCCACATTCTTTGACAAATGTAAAAATTTGTGAACAAATTTTGAAAAGAATGACTCAAGGCACATTCCTGCCAGGTTTGGTTCAACATGGCCCAATGGTTGATTTTTAAAGAATTTTCTTATGATTTCTTTAAGTCTGATAAGCCCTTTTCTCCCTGCCGCGCCCACATTTTTTGACAAATCAAAAATTCGCGAACAATTTTTGAAAAGGGTCACCCAAGGAACATTCCTGCCAAGTTTAGTCAAAATTGGCCCACTGGTATAAGAGAAGAAGATGTTTAAAGAAAAAGTTAACGGACGGACGCACGGACGCACGACGGACACAACGCCATGACAATAGCCCGCTGGCCTTCGGCCAGTGGAGCTAAAAACTTACGTACAAACTCATGAGAACATGCTTAACTTCAAAGGAGTACTCTCCAACGTTGAAGGGTATTCGATTGAAGTTCATGTGGATTTCATGCGATTTGAGCACGGTGCTCAGATTTGAGCATGAGATCGTACTTAAGTTTTTTCGAGAGACCGGGGCCTGGATTAAGATCAGTCTGGTAAAATCCATGTTACTCTTGCAAAGGTTACATGTATCTTCTTCTTCATAAGCTTTGCGGACATCACCTGTTATACAGTAGTATCCTGATAAACTGTGGTACAAAAAAATGTTAGTCTCAAATGACATTAGAGCCGACTTTCCAGATTCCAGCTCAAATCAGAGTATGAGCTTCATAATAATTGCTTTAACCCATTACCAAACGGCAAAAAAAATGGACCGATCTAAAGATGTTGCAGACGACAATACCAAGTGAATGAAAGTTTACATTTTTTGCCTTTCCGGGGAGAAAAAAAAATGTGGGAAATGAAGAAATTGCTTGTCACAAGCAATTTCCTCATATTCCACTATGTTTTCTTACGACGATATCTTGAAGGGAGTGAAAAAGAGTCATTGTGTGGTAATTGGTAACCAGGATTTTCTCCTTTCCCTTGGCAATATGTACACATTTTGATTCTGTGGCGTGACATATCATTTTGGCAAATTCATATTTCAGAAATTGTTTACAGTCACAGAAACCCATAAAATGTGTTAGCGCTCGTTATTTCATGTTTCTTGATTCTATGCCGCCAAAGTCATGTATTATCAAACAGAAAATGGGCGATTATCATTCGTAAAAGGTTTATCATGATTCAGTACATTCACGTACCGTTAACGCGTTGCATTTAAACATCCTTGATAGGAGATTTGTGTCGAATGATTCAGACTAGACAGCCCTAACAGGCTGGAATCGCTCCACAGGCCTGATACCCTTTCTGACAAAATTGTCATCCACCAATGGGTTTGAAATCGTTAACCTAAGAGGGCGAGCAGCTGGGGGCTCGGTAAGGGTGTTGTGGTAGTACTGGTTTAAGAAACAACAGGAATCCATGGGTAGGTGCTCCAGCCGCCGCGATATGACCCTGGTAGTTGAAAACGGCGTAAAACCCTAATAAACTCAAACTCAGGATGTGCATGCTAGATATTGCTGTCATCAAAAGTAACTAGACAGCCCTGGCAGTCTGGAAGCGCTCAACAGGCCTGACTGTTTGTCTTGTTGAATGCAATATCAAAGGTTCAGGAAAATTACAAGCAAGTAAGAACGTATGGTCAGTAAGATTCTGTGAAAGTTCTGTATTGATTAGTTAATACTAATGGTTATAAAATGGAAAATACAGCCGAAAATAGCAACTTTGTCCATTTCAAAGGCACATGAAGATCTTATAGTCACCATCATTCTGTCAAAGTTTTGTCTTGATTGGTCAATATTTGTAGTTGCTAGAGTGAATACCAAGTCAAAATAGAGCCAAAAATGTCAATTTTGTCAATTTTAAGGGTACACAACTCATGATGTGAAATTCAGATAAGCTGAAAATTATACCCAGGCAAGATCTTATACTGAGAGGCAAAAATAAGTATACACCCTATTTCTTCCACGTATTCTAAGAAAACGATGTATAGATTATTACGATTTCTAAACGCCACTGATGAAATTCGTTTGTTTTATGTGCACTTCTTTGCCTACCCGTTTATCTGTCCTTCCTTCCGTTGCGAAGGTTTTTTCCTATCATACAGCGGCATCGAAAAAGGGGATTCAGGAAATAAACTAACACAATAATTCACGTTGACACAAACCCTACATTTATGAACGGATTTGGATAAATGTTTGCAGAAAGAGCCTAGTTACCTAGGACCATGCGTATATTGTTAGTGATTTCCATATTATGGTGCGTCATGGCAATAGGGGGCTTGATGCAAACAAGTTATCTGACATTACTCATTCTAAATTTGTAGACGGATTTTGATAAAATTTGCACAGGATGTTCCTATGCTACCTGAATAAGTGTATATTGTGTCACGTTTCTTTCGTATTACGCTGCGTCATAGAAAGATGGGTCTTAATGGCAAAAATGGGTATGTCGATCATTTTCTACCAGCCACCGAGAATTGTGTTATGATGGTAGAGAAAATTTAACGTTGTGATTTGTTGTGATAATTGATAAAGAATTCCAATAAGGATTAACAGCAAGATTTGATGCTGCACTAAGTCGCACATGCAAAATTTGCAAGATCGGCATGTAGCAAGAGTACAAGTAGTCAATCAATTTCAGGTAAAATTTAACAACACTGCATTATTGGTCTATAAGTAGGAATAAATAATGCAAAATTTTGAGTCGATATGATGAAAATTGAGAGAGATATCGAAAATCAAATAGTGTATACTTTCTTTTGTCTCTCGGTATATAATCACCATCATTCTGTCAAAGTTTTGTCTTGATTGTTCAATATTTGTAAATTTTAGAGTAAAAATAAAGTCAAAAGTTGAAAACCAGCTATTTTTGACATTCAAGGGCAGATAAATCAGGTTATTCTGGTTCAATCCAAATTCTTCGAAGGAATCTGAGAGAGGGTCACCAAAGGATCATGCCTGTGAAGTTTGGTTGAAATCCATCCAGTAGTTTTTGAGAAGAAGATTTTTAAAGAAAAGTTTACGGACGGACGGACGCACGACGGGCACACCGCCATGACAATAGACCGCTGGCCTGAAAGGCCAGTGGAGCTAAAAACAAGAGATGTTTGTAATATACTTAACCAAAGTTATAAGTACTCCATTTTCTATTATGCGCAAAATGTTCTCCTGTAAAGGAATATCAAAAGTCGATATCTTTTATTATTCCCGAACTTAATTATTTGACCGATATCAATTTCATTTTGCAAAATTATTGTGCAAAATGATAACTTCCGGTCAACTATAGAAAATTGAAATATTCCTCCTGCGTTTCATACACGAATCCCACGTGCTTAATTTACAATTTATTCCTTTATTGGTCAACGTGCCAAACATAAAAACATAAAATGCGTTCGAAATCTCTACAACAACTATCCATAACAATTGGTGTTTTACAAGGTGGTGCAATTCAAGCGTAGATAATATTCTCATACCCACATTTCCAGTCGTTCTGTACAAATTAAATACAAAGTCTCGTTCATTACAGTTACTGCCAAACATCAACATTCTTGTTACATTTGTACCATTTTTCAAAAGAAATGCAACCCGTATCATAAATGTACATGTGCAAATGCTATCAACGAACTTGTGGCCGAGTACAGACAAACCGGAAGTGCTGCCAACCTACCAAGACAACCACGTGATAGGAAATCAAGCCGAAGTTATGACCATAACATTGTTCTGTCTCGTCTACGTGAACTGGAGCATTCAGTGGATGTCACAGAAAGGGATATATTATGCCTTCAAGGGAGACAATTCAGTGTCAAAACTATCCGATGATGGCTCAATTCACCATGTCTATGTGCAAGACGCAAAAACCATGACCTCACAAAAACACGTTACTGCTCAGTTGGCAAGCATGTATTAAATTTGCTGATTGTGAAAAAGTGTTTTACAGACTAACGATTTACTGTCCAGTATGATGATGATCTGCCACATGCTTAGCATTAGCAAGCGTAGAGAACCTTACATAGACTTCTAAAATATTAAAAAAGATATCCCTACATCATCTGTCAGGAATTACAAAATGTCTATGGGTTCTTGATGTCATGCTATTGTTTGAGCGAACAAGGAACACACAAGTTTTTGACTTTGTGATTTTTGCTACCAACAGTGGTCTCCGTTAGCTGTTTCTTCTTCAATTCATCTTGTCGTGAAGTTGATGAAAATTCAATATATGGTGGTAATATGGTTAAAGCAATGATGTTTCAAACTTGGTTGAGATATGTTATGCCAGTCCGGAAATATGCTCTATAATGTAGTCGGAGTACTTATAAGTTTTGAGTAGTGTATATATAATTATGCCCCTTCAAGGGTCTACCTTAAACAATTGAAGCAGTCAAATGGTACACTGCACTGCACTCCACCATAAAGAGATGAAGTTTCATGTATCTTTTTGAGTTATGCTCCAGATAAACATTAAACATGAAAACGATCCAACGGAAATTACTCCAGAAAATGCTTGGAAGAGTAATGGTTCTTCTGCACTGCACCTCTCTATAATGAAATCTGTCCACAAATGATGTTTCATGATTCCCTTCATACTTTTAGAGTTACGAGGGACGGTCGGAAAGTAGTTGGACTTTTCGTGCTGCTGTCTCTCCATTTGCAACTGTATAAACACAATATATATTGGTGGAATCTACATCCATTTGCTAATAATGTGATCCGTTTATTTTCAAAGATAGTTGTGTATAATACATTATTCTGTCCACTTATATATGATAGGTGTTTCATGTATCATAGGTTATTTGTTAGAGGAACAACAAGGGTAACCAATACAAAAGAACATTTTAGTCATTTTAATTGCGAAGGAGATACGTTTTTGAACTACATAATAACTGAAGATTAAATGTGGGTTCATAATTCCGTACTTGGGATAAAAACTCAGTCAAAGCAGTCATGAAAACGAACTGGTTCCCCACCCCTGAAAAAATTAAGCTGTTACCTTCGATTGGAAGTCATGTTTGTTGCTTTTTGGGATTCATGAGAATTGAAAGTTTCATGTCAAATGGTGAAAACTGTCATTGCCATGTAAAATTCTGAAGTATTTCAGAAAAATCTAAGAATAAATACTGAAGTAAACGCGTCCCAGATTAGCAAAGAAAAATGTTCCCTACTTCACGATTATGCACGCTCCCATACCACCGCATCTACACTGAAGATTATCAACTATTACACATGACTATAGTTGTTTTGCCCGTTTTATAGCCCAGACCACACCCCACGTGACTTTTTTATGTCTAAAACTGAAAAAAAAATACTTGTTGGGAAGACCAGTGCGCCTTTGATACCGGCTGTTGCACTGTACCTAATACAGTGGGTCTACGTCATGGTTAATATTGGGAATAATAAAGCTTCCACGAAGATGGCGATAATGTAAAGACATAGATTGACAATTTCTGCATACAGTGTAGAAAGAATTTTGTTAAAAAGTTGAATGGTTTCAGAGAAGTAGTCAAAAGTCCAACTACTTTCCGACCGTCCCTCGTATGTTCGAATAAAAATTATGACTGAAAATTAAACAAAGGGCAACTACTCCAAAAATATGATCAGCAGAGAAACGGTGCTCTAGCATTGCACCACTCCATGATAATTAGGATCTCTCCACCTATGAAGTTTCATGATTTTTCGTTACATACTGGCATAGGAAGAGGGGGGGGGGGGGGACAGGCCCCCCCAATAATTTAGAAGGGGGGCAGCATATCCTTTAAGAGGGTTGCCCAAGGAAAATTTCTGCCAAGTTTGGACTGAATTGGCCCATTGGTTTACTTTTAAAGAATTATTTCATAGTTTGTCCAATTCTGATAAGCCCTGTCCTATTACACCCATATCTATAGACCAATCAAAATTTCACTTAAAATGTAAGTAAAGGATTAGCCAATGAACATTTCTGCAAAGTTTGTAATAAATTGACCAAATGGTTGTTTTTTATGAATAATTTCGTGATTTCTCCCATTCTGATAAGCGCCGCCTGCCACACCAACATCAACGGGTCAATCAAAATTTCACTAACAATTGAAATAAAGGGCCATCTAAGGAAGATTACTGCCAAAATTGGTCTACATTGGCCCATTGCTTGATTTATAAAGAATTATTTTGTGATTTCTCCAATGGGTCTAGTAAGCCCACCCTGCCACGCCTATATTTATGGACCAATCAAAATTTCACTGACAATTTAAGTAAAGAGCTACCCAAGGTAATTTCTGCCAAGTTTGGTCAAAATTGGCAGAATGGTTGAATTTTAAAGAATTATTATGTGCTTTCTGTAAGTCTGATAAACCCTGCCCTGCCACGCCCACATTTATGGACCAATCAAAATTTAACTTACAATTTACGAGAAGGGTGACCCAAGGTAAATTTCTGCCAAGTTTGGTCAAAATTGGCAATATGGTTGATTTTTAAGGAATTATTTTGTGATTTCTCTAAGTCCAATAACCCCCGCCCTGCCATGCCAACATTTATATATAATGCAAACATTTATGGACCAATCAAAATTTCACTGACAATTTTAGTAAAGGGTCATCCATGGTATATTTCTGCCAAGTTTGGTCAAAATTGGCGATATGGTTGATTTTTAAAGAATTATATTGTGATTTCTCTAAGTTTGATAAGCCCCTCCCTGCCACGCCCACATTTATGGACCAATCAAAATTTCACTGACAATTTAAGTACAGGGTCACCCAAGGTAAATTTCTGCCAGGTAAGTTTAGTCAAAATTGGCCAAATGGTTGATTTTTAAAGAATTATTTTGTGATTTCTCTAAGTCTGATAAGCCCCGCCCTGCCAAGCCCACATATATATACCAATCAAAATTCTTTAAACTAATTAAGTAAAGGTTCGGCCAAGGAACATTCCTACAAAGTTTGATCAAAATAGGCCTGCTGGTTTGAGTAAAGAAGATTTTTAAAGAATTATTCTGTGATTTCTCTAAGTCTGATATGCTCCACCCTGTCACCCCTATATTTATGGACCAATCAATATTTCACAGACAATTTAGGTAAAGAGTCACCCAAAGTACATTTTGTACATTTCTGCCAAGTTTGGTCAAAATTGGCCAAATGGTTGATTTTTAAAGAATTATTTTGTGATTTCTCTAAGTCTGATAAGCCCCGAACTGCCATGTCCACATTTATGAACCAATCAAAATTCTTTGAACAATTTAAGTAAAGGGTCACCTAAGGAACATTCCTGCCAAGTTTGGACAAAATTGCCCCACTGGTTTGAGAGGAGAAGATTTTTAAAGACAAGAGTGCCTGAAAGGCACTGATATCGCTCACATGAGTTCTTCCTGTATTTGATTGTGTACAATATAAATTTTGTTGTAAACAAATATGTATGTCATATCAAATTATTGTAAATTAAGTTTCATAATTTCCAATGAATACAATGAAGTCACATTAATTTAGTATTCAATCATATTGCATGTAGTAGCATTTGCATACATCTTTAAAATTGAATATCATGTGCTGTTCCAGTTTGATTTTTATAATCAAGATTTAACTTTTACAATTAACAATTTACAATTTTGAAACATCAGAATGATACATTACAAGCATTAATACGCTTAATATGATAAGCCCCTCCTTGCCTCATCAACATTTATTATCCTATCAAAAATTTATAACCAAGTGTTTGAAAAGAGTAACTCAAATAAGCATTTTGTTCTCTTGGTTTAAATTGGCCCCATGTTTGATTTTTGAAGAAATTCTCTATAATTGTTTGATTTTTGAAGTTTGATAAGCCCTACCCTGCCACACTCAATTTTTTTAACAAATCAAAAATTCACAAACAATATTATTGTTAACAAGAGTGCCATCGTCACAATATACGCCGCCACTTATAAAACTTGAGACAAAAAAATGACATTGACAAGGATTTATAAATTTTCACTGAAAAACCTGTAAAAAAATTGTGTTCACAAAAAGGTTTTTATAAATATCCAGTGAAAAACCTGGAAGGAATTGTGTTCATGAGGCTAAAATATCATTAAGCCCCAGAGACTAAGATTGAAGGGGGCATAATTCAGGCAAAAATCAATGAACCATAAAATCCTTACTTCATGCACATCTACCAATTGAGGTGATAACATTGACCAAGTTTCATTAAGATTCAGCCAGAAACTTAGGAGGAGTTGTGTTGACAAGCCTGCAATTTCAATAAGCCCCAGAAACTAAGTTTTTAAGGGGCATAACTGAGGCAAAAATCGACGAACCATAAAATCCTTCCTTCATACACATCTACCAATTGAGGTGATAACATTGACCAAGTTTCATTAAGATCCAGCCAGAAACTTAGGAGGAGTTGCGTTGACAAGGCTGCAATTTCAATGAGCCCCAGAAACTAAGTTTTTAAGGGGCATAACTCAGGCAAAAATCGACGAACCATAAAATCCTTCCTTCATGCACATCTACCAATTGAGGTGATAACATTGACCAAGTTTCATTAAGATCCAGCCAGAATCTTAGGAGGAGTTGCGTTGACAAGGCTGCAATTTCAATAAGCCCCAGAGACTAAGTTTTTAAGGGGCATAACTCAGTCAAAAATCGACAAACCATAAAATCCTTCCTTCATGCACATCTACCAATTGAGGTGATAACATTGACCAAGTTTCATTATGATCCAGCCAGAAACTTAGGAGGAGTTGCGTTGACAAGGCTGCAATTTCAATAAGCCCCAGAGACTAAGTTTTTAAGGGGCATAACTCAGGCAAAAATCGACGAACCATAAAAACCTTCCTTCATGCACATCTACCAATTGAGGTGATAACATTGACCAAGTTTCATTATGATCCAGCCAGAAACTTAGGAGGAGTTGCGTTGACAAGGCTGCAATTTCAATAAGCCCCAGAGACTAAGTTTTTAAGGGGCATAACTCAGGCAAAAATCGATGAACCATAAAATCCTTCCTTCATGCACATCTACCAATTGAGGTGATAACATTGACCAAGTTTCAAGAAGATCCAGCCAGAAACTTAGGAGGAGTTGCGTTGACAAGAAAAGTGGACGGACGTACGGACGGATGGACGGATGGACGGACGGATGAACGGACGGATGGACGGACGGACAGACGGAGAAGATGACGCCAATATACGTCCGCCTCCGGCGGCGTATAAAAAGAGTCACTCAAGCAACATCCCTGGTTCAAATTGGCCCAACAGTTGATTTTCAAAGAATATTCTTGTCATTTCTCCTAGTCGAATAAACATCATGCCATGCCCACATTTTCAACGAATCACAAATTTGTAAAAAAATAAAAATAAAAAGGGGTACCCAAGGAACATTCCTGGATAATTTGATATAATTTGTCCAACAGTTAAGGAGAAGAAAGTTTTCAAGGATTTGTTTCATAACTTCTCCAAGTCTGATAAGCCCTGCCCTGCCACGCCTACCTTTTTTGATAAATCAAAAAATTCATGAACACACATTGAAAACTGTCACTCAAGAAACAGATCTGCCAGGTTTGGTTTAAATTTGACCAATGGTTGATTTTTAAAGAATTTTTCATGATTTCTTTAAGTCTGATAAGCCCCCTGCCCAGCCACAACCACATTTTTTGACAAATCAAAAATTTGAAAACAAATTATGAAAAGGGTCATCCAAATAACATTTCTGCCAAGTTTGGTAAAAATTGATCCATTGGTTAAGGAGAAGAAGATTTTTTAAGAATTACTTAACAATTTCTCTAAGTCTGATAAGCCTCACCCTGCTACGCCCTAATTTTTTGACGAATTAAAAGTTCATCAACAGGCAGTGAAGACAGTCACTCAAGGAAGATTGCAGCCAAGATTGGTACAAATTGGATCAACATTTGATTTTTGAAGAATTATTATCAATTTCTCTAAGTCTGATAAGCCCCGCCCTGCCACGCCCACATTTTTTGATGAATCAAAAATTTGAAAACAAATTTTGAAAAAGGTCACCCAAGGAACATTTCTCCCAAGTTTGATAAAAATTGACTCAATGGTTAATGAGAAGATTTTTGAAGAATTATTTATCAATTTCTCTAAGTCTGATAAGCCCTGCCCTGCCAGGCCCACATTTTTTGACGAATCAAAAATTTGAAAACAAGTTTTGAAAAGAGTCACCTAAGGAACATTTCTGCCAACTTTGGTAAAAATTGAATCAATGGTTAGGGAGAAGAAGATTTTTTAAGAATTACTTAACAATTTCTCTAAGTCTGATAAGCCTCACCCTGCTACGCCCTAATTTTTTGACGAATTAAAAGTGCATCAACAGGCAGTGAAGACAGTCACTCAAGGAAGATTGCAGCCAAGATTGGTACAAATTGGATCAACATTTGATTTTTGAAGAATTATTATCAATTTCTCTAAGTCTGATAAGCCCAACCCTGTCACGCCCACATTTCTTGACGAATCAAAAATTTGAAAACAAGTTTTGAAAAGAGTCACCTAAGGAACATTTCTGCCAACTTTGGTAAAAATTGAATCAATGGTTAGGGAGAAGAAGATTTTTGAAGAATTATTTAACAATTTCTCCAAGTCTGATAAGCCCCGCCCTGCCACGCCCACATGTTTTGACGAATCAAAAATTTGAAAACAAGTTTTGAAAAGGGTCACCCAGGGAACATTTCTGCCAAGTTTGGTAAGAATTGGCCCAGTGGTTAAGGAGGAGAAGATGTTTAAAGAAATTGTTGACGACTTCCGACGCACGACACACGCCGGACACAGGGTGATCACAAAAGCTCACCTTGAGCATGTTGCTCAGGTGAGCTAAAAAAGTTAACGGACGGAGGATGCACGCACGCATGACAGACACGACATGACAATAGCTCGCTGGCCTTCGGCCAGTGGAGCTAAAAATGATCGGTAGAGTAACAGTTCTTTTGCACTGCACTTCTCTATAATGAGATCTATCCACCTATGAATTTTCATGAGTCTACCTTACTACTAAATACTTATTGAGTTATGCTCCGGACCAGACCTAAGTATGAAAATCAACAAAGGCCAATAACCCAAAGAATATGATCATCAGAGTATCTGTTCTTAAGCACTGCACTACTCCATAATCAGATCTCTCCATGAATACCGTACATACTTTTTTAGTTATGCTCCAGACAAGAATCAACTTTGAAACTCAACAAAGGGCAAAACTCCAAAAATATGATTGGCAGAGTAACGGTTCTTGTGCACTGCACCTCTCTATAATAAGATCTATTCACCCATGAAGGTTCATGACTGTATCATACATACTTTTTGAGTTATTCTCCGGAAAAAAACGAAGTATGACAATCAACAAAGGGCAATACTACGATAATATGCTCTGCTTGGCAGATTAACCCATTACCAAACGACAAAATTTTAGGGTGATCCAAATTCAAAGATGTTGCAGACGACAATTTCAAGTGAAAGGAAATCTTAATTTTTAGGTCTTTTTTTTTAGGTCACAAGCAATTTCTTCATTTCCCGCGATGTTTTCCAAGGCAATTATTTTGTGGGGAGTCAAAAAGAGTCATTGTGCGGTAATGGGTTTACAGTTCTTGTGCATTACACCTCTTCACAATTGTTTCTATCGATCTATGAACTTTTATGATTCTATCGTAACCTTTTGATAGTTTTCAAGTTATGCTCTAAACAATATTTGGTATATTGAACGACCAAGCGACCAACCAACATACCGGCCAACACTTGCAGAACAACATAGCCCCATTTTATTTAAAGGTAGGCATAGTGACACTATGTTTCAGGTATTGAAAATAAGAACCATCAATAGTGACCATGTCTTTGATTGTATCGGTAGCTTTGGAGACAGTTTTTATAGAAAAACATTATGCATGGACAGTCACAAATATGACCATAGCAGACATAAGCACCGCTAGCTATTTCACGGTGGATAATCACGTGATACAACAATTTCAGAAAATCTTCAATAACTTAGTTAATATGGGACCAATTTGAATTCGGTTTAAAGCAGAGAAGGTGGCTAGAGCCTAGACGTCACACACTAGATAGACGTGGTCGATTTTTGAAAAATCAATTGATAAAAAAGCTCACCCGTCTGAATTCTTCTGTAATTGATCAGACCGTGTAAAACATTTTCCACAAATGTCACATTTATATGGTTTTTCACCAGTATGTATTCTTCTGCGGTTAACTAATTCACAAGACTGTCTAAAACCTTTTCCACAAATGTCATATTTATATGGTTTTTCACCAGTATGTATTCTTCTGCGGTTAACTAATTCACAAGACTGTCTAAAACACTTTCCACAAATGTCACATTTATATGGCTTTTCACCAGTATGTATTCTTCTGTGTGTAATTAATATGTTTCCTCACCAGCATGTTTTCTTTTGTGTCTAAGTAAATCACCAGACTGTGTAAAACATGTTCCACAAATGGCACATTTATATGGCTTCTCACCAGTATGTATTCTTCTGTGCCTAACTAAATTAGTGGAGCATGTGAAACACTTTCCACAAATGTCACATTTATATGGCTTCTCTCCGGTATGTATTCTTGTGTGATTAACTAAATCAGCAGACTGCCTAAATCTCTTTCCACAAATGTCACATGTATAAGGCTTCTCACCAGTATGTATTCTTCTGTGCTTAACTAATTCACCAGACTGACTGAAACACTTTCCGCAAATGTCACATTTGTATGGCTTCTCAGTAGAATGAATTCTTCTGTGTGTTATCAAGTCACTAGACAGTCTAAAACTCTTTCCACAAATGTCACATTCATATGGCTTTTCACCAGTATGAATTCTTCTGTGGTTAACTAATTCACTACAGCTTGCAAAACATTTTTCACAAATGTCACATTTGTATGGCTTCTCACCAGTATGTATTCTTCTGTGTGTAACTAAACTACTAGACACTGCAAAACATTTTCCACATATGTCACATTTATATGGCTTCTCGCCAGTATGTATTCTTCTGTGCCTAGCTAATTGATAAGACAATTTAAAACATTTTCCACAAATGTCACATTTATATGGCTGCTCACCAGTATGTATTGTTCTGTGTCTCACTAACAAACTAGAACATGTAAAACGCTTTCCACAAAAGTCACATTTATGTGGACACTCCTCAGTATGCAGCTGTTTGTGCGCCTTAAAAGTGTACGAATGACCAAAACTTTTTCCACAAACTTCACATGTGTTTTGTTTCTCATCTGTATACATTCTTTTGTGAGAAATTAACGTGAATCAGTCCACAAATGTCACAAAGGAAGAGTGCCTGGTCCTCATTTTTCAATTCAGACAACCTGTGTGTAGCTGTACTCTATCATTGACATATTTAGCAAGTGACCCAACATCATACACAGTTATTGTAGGACCCCTTACATCAGCAATTGTACAATATAAGTCTACAGCTTATGTTGGTAGCCTGTAAAAGAATATTTTACAAGATGTGTTTGTGAAACATCAATGCACCCGAAATGGCAAACGTTAAGTTTTCAAAGAGACAGACAGGCAGACTAGAGTAAAACAATTTGCCCATAATCTTTTGACACGGGGTCATAAAAATGACCTAAGATCAGGAACAAGAGGACATGATGGTCCTAAATCACTCACCTGAACCAAGATGGCATAAATGAAAACAGCAATTATGTCTTATCCAAGGGCACATGACTCAAGATTTTCTGTTACAATCAGCCTGAATAGCACACTTGTTGAACATCCTACCTACAACTACAATGAAATCCAATATTCATTTTTGGAGGAGATTTTTTTTTTAAGTTTTCTTAAAGTTATACTTTGTTTTATTTAGCGAAAAACAAGCCCCATCCACAAAAGTCATGTTTTCCATCCGATCGATTTTTCTTTCAAGGAATTTAATACCCATACAATGAACATTCATGCTAAAATATAATTTGATTGGAAAAAACATATTTTAATGAAATTTAATATTTTTTTTTCAAATTATACCGTTTCCTTTAGCCAAAAACAAGTCCCGCCACAAAGGCCATGTTTTTATCCTATCAAAATTTCTTCAAGGAATCTCATTAAGGTCTGTCTGAAGAACATACAAACTACAGTTGTCGCTAAATCGTATGGCACAATGTTTATATTTTGTTCAAATGTAATTGAACATTAAAGAAAACATAAACACGTGCCATAAGGTGTGGCGACAACTGTAAATAAAAATTAAATCCAATGAGCAATTTAAGAGAAGAAGATTTCTCAAAATAACACTTTGTCTCATATAGCGAAAAATAAGACCAGTCCACTGCTGCCATGTTTTTCATCCAATCATATTTTTTTCTTTTTCAAGGAATCTTAAAGAAAACTAAACAATGAACATTCATGCTAAATTATAATTAAATCAGGTGAGTGGCTTTAGACAGGGGTGTGGAAATATGGAATTTTTCCACTTGTTCCGAAACAAGTTGAACTCAAATTTCTACTTGTCCGAAAGGCAAAGTTTACTTGTCCAGAAAAAAACAACATCTAGACAGGAAAATAATTTTTAAACTTAACATATTTTAACTCTATTTTCAGTTAACATATACTAGAAAGACCTGAAGGTCTTGATTCGCTCCACAGGCCTGAATTTCTTGTGGTTTACTATAAAAAAATTATCTAAATGCTTAAACTGATATATCTTAAAATTCTTGTGATTCTTAGAGCAGAAACAAAGTAAAGAGAAGCAATTATGTGGTCAAAGCGAAAAGAAGGTAAATGATTGACTAATATTTTGGAGATTTTTAGAGTGATGATAAAGTTGAAAACTGTCATTATGCCAAATTCAAGGGCACATAATTCAATATGTGAGTTAATAATTGTGGTAGACTAAGGGAAGTAACTTTTGATATGAGCAATTTAAAGTTCAGTAAGAGTTGTTTTTCTTTATGATAATTAGTTCAAGAAATTGCGATTGTGCATGTAACATAGTGGTCATGAAAATAAAGACATTCTGATCTAAAAATATGATTTTGACTTGATAATTTATGTCTTGAACACCACAATAATCAAGCTGAATATCAAACTCGAGCAAGATCTTATGGTCTGTCCAAATTTTGTCAGTATTAATCTATTTGTGGCCACAAAAGTGAAAAGTGTTGAAAACTGAAATTTTGTCAATTTCTAGGGCACATAACTCAGTTTGTAGCAATGCAATCATCCTGAAAATTACACAAAAGCAAGATCTTGTCAACAAGATTCTCTCCAAATATCATCTTGATTGGTTTACAAATATGGTTGTTAGAGTGAAAACAAAGTCGAAAATGGAAATTTTGTCAAATTCAAGGGCACGTAACTCATGATGTAAAATTCCGATCAAGCTGAAAATTAAACCCAGGCAGGATATCATGCTTATATATATTCTGTCCAAGTTTTGTCTTGATTGGTTAATATTTGTAGATTTTAGAGTAAAAATAAGGTCAAAACCAGCTTTTTTTGATTTTCAAGGGCAGATAACTCAAGTTATTCTGGTTCAATCCAAACTCTTTGAAGGAATCTGATAGAGGGTCACCCAAGGATCATTCCTGTGAAGTTTGGTTGAAATCCATCCAGTAGTTTCTGAGGAGAAGATTTTTAAAGAAAAAGTTTACGGACGCACGGACGGACGCACGGACGGACGCACGACGGACACACCGCCATGACAATAGCCCGCTGGCCTGAAAGGCCAGTGGAGCTAAAAACTGAATGAACACAATTCATACACATGTTTACCTTTTAAAATCAAAATGTGATTTGATTGAAATGGATTTTTTCAGACAGATCGTGAGCAAAAATAAGATAAAAATTTCGTTTTTATCACATTTTGATCCCCTTGATATGCACTTGCCCACGGACAAGCTCACTTGAAAAAAGCCCTTTCCCGTCCACCACAAAACCCAGGTCGGGCAAGTCGGGAATGTGAATTCCACACCCCTGGCTTTAGAGAAGATTTTTAAAATTTTCATAAAATTACACTGTGAAATTCATACAGTGAAAAATAATCAGCCCACAGCGGCCATGTTTTTCATCAGATAATTTTTTTTCAAAGAATCTAATAGAGAACTAAACAATGAACATTCATGCTAAGTTACAATAAAATCCAATAAGATGTTTTCGAGTAGAAGATTTTTAAAGATTCTTCTAAAATTTAATTTAATTAATTCAAAATTTTAAGTTCTAAAAATGGAATAAAAATATTTGAAGGAATATGGAAGAACTTCATGCAAGGAAGTTTCCAGTGAAGTTTAGTTGAAATTGGCTCAGTAGTTTTGGAGAAGATATTTATTACTTTACAGAAAAAGTTGATGCACGGATGGATGCATAGACGGAACAACAGACACAAACACGCCGGACACAGGGCCATGACATAAGCCCCGTTTGCCTTCACAGGGATAAAGATTAGCAGGGGCCCAGTCGCCCATGGCCCCTAGAAATTGGGCTGGGCCCCTGAATATTTAGAGAAAATGCCCATACCCTTAATGTTAAGAATCAAATTTTGCTATTCTGGGCCCCTAAGTTAAAATTGTCAGTCTTTATCCCTGCTTCAGCCTGGGAGCTAAAAATTTAAGTAAATAAACACTTTCTGATGTTGCACTGTACATGTAAATGGAGCCAGCATAAGTGATTTTTTAGCATTTAAAAATTATAATTACGTGTACAACAATCCTAAATTTAGAATTGATTACATATGAAATTTTACAGTAATTCAAAGAAATTCTTGATTGAGCTGGAAATGAGGATTTACCGCAGTAATGTGGCATAAGGCAATTTCGAACCTTTAGTCTAGAAAACGACCTCTATTACGACAAACTCTGATTTGTATATGTACAGTTCACCGGATTTTTCACTAAATAAATATCTATGGAGCTAAGTTAAGATATAAATTAAGTTCTCTTGTAATTATCTTCAAAATTTGTGACGTAACAGGTGTTTTGCGAGGACGGGCATGATTTTCTGAATAAACAAGATGTGTTTGTGAAACACAAATGCCCCCGAAATGGCCATTTTTCTAAAATGTTAAGTTTTTGTGGAGTAAAGGGTTATTAAAGGTTAACGGATGACCTTGAGGAAGGTCAAAATGCATGGAACAGATAGATATCATTGAAAGGAAGTTGCATACAAAATTTGAGCTTTGTATGTCAAATACTTTTGGAGAAAAGGCAAAGGTTAAGTTTTCCGAGTAAAAGGTTAAGTTTTCGTAGAGTAAAGGATTGATAAGGGTGAATGGGTGACCTTGAGGAAGTTCAAATTGCATGGAACAGATAGATATCATTGAAAGGAAGTTGCATACCAAATTTGAGCTGTGTATGTCAAATACTTTCGGAGAAAAGGCAAAGGTTAAGTTTTCGGACAGACAGACGGACAGACATACAGACGGACATGAGTAAAACAATATGCCCCCGATCTCTCGATACGGGGGCATAAAAAAAACTTGGGACCCTTGTGTTTTTGAAGAAAGAGAGTCAGACATCAAAATAGCTATAATACCATAGAATCAGTCGGTATGACGTCATAGCCTCACTTTCATTTTTTCATCGAGGGTACTTCCTTGGTTTTTATCGTTACGGGATACCAACTTTGAGGCAGATTATTTCAAAAATCCATCGTTAAAATTCATAAACAAACCTCTGTCTTTAAAGAATGTGATTTAAACTTTCTAACTACCAACGCATTTTTAATAATCAGGCATAGTCGTCGAGATATTAATGCTGAAAGTTGGTAATGCTTCAACGAAAAAGAATGAAGCTTTCACCTCCACCGAATGAGTGCAGGTCCGCTGACGACGTTTTTGATTGGCTGAAAGAATTGTGCCGACCGCATCAATCAATGTGATGAGATGTAGACGTAGCTAAGCTGCGATATTGTAGCCACAAACTTGATGATGGGTATTAGTTTGTGGCTACAAGTCCAGGGGTTCTTTTTATGGTTAGGGGAAGGGGCCCGGGGCCCTTAATTTGGGGAAAAATGCGTCGAACAAGCCCTTACAGGGGAAAAATTTCAAGCATGTTTTTTGGTTGAATGCCGAAAATGCTTCAAATATTTTAGAATACACAAAGAAAATAGATTTTGATAGCAATTTGTAAGCTGGTAGACTGAAGATCTTTGATTGTTAACATAAATACTCCCATGGGAGACCATTATAAAGGTTGAAACATTGATTTATGAGGGGAAAACTATAATTTAGGGGAAAAATTCCCAGAGGGGAAGGGGCCGAAATTCGGCCCCAATTTCTTAGTAAAAAAACCCCTGAAGTCCACCCTATTTCTTCTTGTGGAGCAAGACAAAAGAGTGGAAAACACATTTTCTTGCATAAATTTTTGAATACTAACATATCTACAGGGCTCTCCACACTCTCTGAAAATGGGGAGAAGTGACTTCTCCTCAGACTGAAAATAGGGAGAAGTTTTCCAAGATGGGGAGAAGTGGAGAGAAGTGATCAGGCATGGGGGGGGGGGGGGTTCTACGTTATTAGAGGGGTCTATTTTCATTTATTTAGTTTAAAACATGTCTTTTTGTATGTATTGCCTTGCAAAACTAGATCTGTAAACTATATTTCTTTAATTTTGGCAAGCAAAGATGGAATTTGTTAAATCTGCCCAAATTTATGTTATGATGTACTTGATGTTTAGATATCAGTGTGGAAAATGAATAGATTGCTTACCAATCAGTGACAACCAATTTCTTCATTTCCCAGAAAGTTTTCAACATAAAAGAAAATAAATATTTGCTTACCAATCAGTGACAACCAATTTCTTCATTTCCCAGAAAGTTTTCAACATAAAAGAAAATAAAGGAAAAAATGCTCTGCCCCCCCCCCCCCCCCCTTTCACCCACCCACCCCTTAACCCTACCAATTTGTTCTAGGTTTGCCATCTGGAAAAGGGTTGTGCAAGTGTAGGAGAAGAAAGTGTCATAAAGACAAATTATCCAATTTAAAAAAAACGAATTCTCCCCCTTCCTCATTAAAAAAAAAAGAGTTGCATCATAATCTATTTTGTGTGGATCCGTTTTAAATTCAATACAGTTCAAAAAGCAGTAAAAAGTCAAAGAATTGACCTGAAATACATCAGAGTTGCTACTCATTAGTTAGTAAAAAACACAACAGATTTAGTGCTGATTATAGGTAAGGGTCACGAGTCATGACGTCATGTAAAACTCAACCATCCATGGGATCAAAGAAAAGTCTATTTATGGAAAACCAATTTGTGTTGTAAATACGCAGTTTTCAGAGGCTTACAATAATTTGTGTAAGGACAAAGGAATTTCCTTTTTTATGCTTACTTGGATCACATTCTAGACAAAGAATCGATATAGTGCGATTTCCTTTCATTAAAATCAGTTTGTGAAAGTATATCCTTTACTCAGTATTCGCATGAATTTCTATTTCTGAGACTGAATTGTGGACATACAAACACTTACATTCATGAATGGAATGTATTGCCGATGAAAGGTTTGTAGAAATCAAAACTATAATTTTACTTCATTTTGTTGATTATTTCCTGTGTTATTAAGCAGAAAATTACTTGGTTTTATTTTCGTTTTGTGGTGTTTTCTTTGTCAAAGATCGCGATCCACCGATTCCTGAAGTGGTGATTATTTGTACTCGTTTTCCTTATTAGATCTTATAGTTATATCGGCCCAATGGACGGACAGAAACCTTTTCTGTCGGTAATCTCTAAATTTCATCTGTCCCAGACCGAAAGGCCGACTCGCCACTGATTTATGGGAGAATTACTTTCAGAAATTGAATTTTAGATCGGAAATTTTTCTCACGATAAAAAAAAATGAAAGTCTACATTTCTATGTGATTGTGTTGTTATATGCATTAACTTACGTCAAGCATCGTAGCTAAGGAATAGCCGTAACCATTCCTTTCCAAATAATTAATTTTTAACGTGAGCTGCAACCGCATTTCTCGTGATAAGTATTTGTTGAAAGGCAGAAATATTAGACAATCGACTTATTAACCCGGTTACATTTAATGCGCACGGCACCAAAAGTTTTCTCTCGCTTTGTCAGTCATGTTTCGTCATTCTGTTTGACTCCGCCTATGTTACGAATTAGCGGAATAACTGCTTCCGATTGGCTGTAAGCGTTCTTGAATGCCACGCCTGCCGCCTTTGTATACCCGACTTCAATGTTAATTTACAGTGTACATGCAGGGATAAAGACTGACAATTTTAACTTAGGGGCCCAGAATAGCAAAATTTGACTCTTAACATTAAGGGTATGGGCATTTTCTCGAAATATTCAGGGGCCCAGCCTAAATTCTAGGGGCCATGGGCGACTGGGCCCCTGCTAATCTTTATCCCTGTACATGTAATAGACAGGTTGCGCATGTGTGTATTATCTGTCTTGTTTATACATTTATAATAGAGGGGTTTACCACCGACTTTATGCAATGGCCAGAGAGATAACAAAGGAATATTAAAATTTAAAGATGACTCGAGACAATTGCTACTGCCAATTAGCGGTTAATTGTAAACAGTAAGATAGCATTCACTATCATTTTATTAACCCTTGACCAGGCGACATCCCGATATTTTCGGGCGACTTCAATTTCGCTTTTATCGGCGGTTCAGGCGAAGTTTCATGACTTTGAGCGAAAAAGTCGCTCAAGTCGCCCGCTTTGGTGAGCCCTGATCTAATAAGATGTGTATCTCATAAAAAGATATTGCATGGCACAAATTCAATTAAAAAGTATCAACAAGAATTGTTATCAATTATTTCTTCCAACGGAAAATTCAAGTATCAGTAGAATAAAATGGGTGGGTACTCCGCTTCAAAATTGAATTGAACTTTATTTGAAAGTGATTTCAACATAAAACTATGCTGGATTGACAGAAAAATAGTTAACCTGTTGTCAGGTAACATTCTTAGTCCATTCCATAGCTTTATTTTGAAGTTTGACTATGCTAAACTTGCTGGAATGCACCTGCTCCATTGCAACGAATAGGAAGGAATTGTAACCGAAACCCAGATCAAAATTCAAAAAGGTTTCGGTTACATTATTGCAACTAGACGTAGCTGGACGCGAAAACCCATTACATTTGCCTTCAACTCAAACGGCGCATTAGCAAAGATGGAAATTGGCGTTTTCTTTTTATTCTTATTATTGTAGGAAACGGTAACTTACTGGTTTGTTACTGTTTTTGGTGAAATATTTATGATTTTGACCGTTTATTTATTTTTCTTTGGTTGGCTTGGCATCATGAAAGGTGTGGTGTAAGATCCGGTATACATCGTGAGATTTACTTATGAATCTAAAACCACTTATCTCTCTTCTTTGTTCGCATTGTAGCACTAGATGGACACTAGTTGATGAAGTTAACGTCGGCTGGTTTCGGCCTAGATGCTTGGCTGTTTTTTGCTTTTTTCAGAGGGGAGATGGATGTTCTTTATTAAACCATTAAACTATTTATCTATCCTGGCCTAGTATTGCGTTAATAAATGGGCATTCCGGATTTTCGTAATTCCGTCGTTACAGAGTTGTCGTTCATGCGGGACGGTATACCGTCTTCCGGTTTCAATGTAAATAAGCGCTATCGGTGGGAAAGAACCGCTACTGCATTCATAAATGCCATAATTTTGCGGACAGAATTGGAAATTTTGAACTGCACAAACTATATCGAAAGAGGCAAATGCAAGACGAGCTTGGATTCGTGTAATAAGTCGCAAGAATTAGAACCAAACATCGTATCTGGCATAGGCATACCCGAGTCTGAGAGACAATATTAGTCGAAACGCGTAGATCGTTGGGAGATTCCCATTATTAAATTTGAAATGATGGTTTATTATGTTAAGCCTTTCCTATCTAATTCTATTTGTTTTGATGCCCACAAAATAGCAAGATCATCTAATCATTCTGACAATTAGCAAGACTTAATTTGGAAAGGACCATATTTTGTTGTTTGGGTAAGGGTTTTAAAAAATCCGCCATTTTTTCGGCACATTTAAATACGAATTCTTCATTTTTTCATATTTTTTTCTTAAATCCTGTATTTGACCTCAGTTTGGAAAAACATTGAGAAAAAGGAAACAATTTGACGATAGTCAGAAATATCGCCTCTTTCCTCAATATTTTCTGTGCTTTAACATTCAATCATTCTATTTCCGATTCTAATCGTTTTCCGACAGTGGAAAAACGTGTTGAGCGGAATGTTCTTACAAACAGTTACAAAATATTTGTTTGGAAAAACTCGCTCACGGCGTTCATGTATATACATGTATGTTTTCCCCCAAAGTTGCCCCCTCTTTTTATTTCTATGACGTCATATGACTAGAGTAAGCAAGGCAAAGTCATGACGTCACAAATCGACACTCGCCTGATTTGGGGCACGCCACGGGGAAAATTATTTTCAATGATAACGTATCATCGGATTATCAGGGTGGATCATCACGTGATCAAAATGGGTAAATACACGGACGCAAGATGGCGGAAAATTAGCGATTTTCGGTAGATTTTCCTAAATTGGTAAGTACTGCTCCATTCGTTTGACTAACCATATTGCGCAGTCTATGCGCATTTCCGAGTGCTTTTCAGTGATGTCTGTCTCGTCTCTAGGATTCATGTAGTTTCTGAGATACCCTCGAGGTTTTGAGCCGAATCGGAACGATTTTCGAGGGAAATTGAATATGGTACGTTACACGTTCCCCGGTTTTTTCATCAAAAATAGCGTTTTCTCTCAAAAATTCACACTTGTTTCGATTCAATACTAAGGTCCTTCATGTCCAACAATCGGACGTACTTTGCTTCAGCCTGTTCTTTCTTAAATTCACGAAAAACGGGGAAACTGTAGAAACGGTACGAAACACGTACATGATACGCAACACGTGATGATCATTTGCAATTATGGTACGTACCACGTAAATATTTCAAATCCAACAGCTTTATGAATTTCCCACACCAATCGTGACGAAGTGCAAGGTATCATCCAAACTTAAATTATACAAGAATATACTAGTAGAGCATAATACTATCCATTAACCAGAAAGATTTAATTCATAAATAAAAAGAGTGTGCAGCATGTTTCATAATGCACGATGATTTTTCAAATGAATGTGCATTTTGACCAATAATCATTTCCCATGCTTTATTACGAAATCCTGTTACTGCCATCTACCTTTCTACCTACAAGAAAAGTCGAAGTTAGTGTGGCACTCTTCTAGCAAATTTGAGACCTAGAAAAATTGAACTTTGTCACACTAATTCTGACAATTGTCGGGCGCAAAACTTCAACTTTTCTTCCAAAAGAACTTTCTAGAAAAGTCAAAATCTGTGTGACTCACGTCAATTGTTATATTATTCTATGTATCAAGTTTAGAAAAGTTGAAAGTAATGTGATTAACTTCCACTACTCCAGCAAAATGGTAAGGTAGAAAAGTAGAAAAGTTGAAGTTTTGTCCCAGACAATTGACTGTAGTTACTGAGACAAGCTTCGTCATTTCTACTTTCTATGTCCCAATTTTGCTATAAAAGTTAAATATAACTGTAACTAAATTTTCTAAAAAAAAAAAAAAAAAAAAAAAAAAAAATAGGTAGATGAGTACAAAAATCAAATTTTGTCATACTTACTTCTGGCAATTCTTTCAAGAAAAAATAATCTTTTCTGGTTTTCTACTTTTACTTTTTCCCAAGAAAAGTAGATTAGTCGACATTTCGTGTTTTATTAGTAGAAAACTGGATTGCGGAAACAGAATTTCATAACCTATTTTCTTTTACATACTAGTATACGATTGTAACATTCGTCATTCGTTTATCATTACAGAACCATGGGGAAAACAAAGTCGAGGCTCTCTCTTGGCAAGAAACCATGGACAGTGAAGAGAGTTAAGGCCGTCAATGTGCTGCAATGCCAACCAGACAATAATTCCAACAACAGAGTCTGCAAGATGGGCACTATCTAGACCAAATTATGTTGATTAGATAAATTACCTTTTCTTTTGTTAGAATGATCAATGACAAGTTGAATCAGAAAAAGCTCTCACCAATTAATGACTCAGAAAGAAAAACATCTTCAAATACCTCAGGTATAGAGAATTATATCCAATCTGTAATGCAACAATTGAAACTGAAATCTACCTCAAATTGAATTGTAGAAATAACATTAATTACAGGCCCGTAGGAACAGGGGGTGCTAAAATTTTCCTTCTTTTACACTGAAAATTTATGGAAAATCCAATTTAGCCCCCCCCCTTCCCCAATATTCAGACAAAAGGGCTTGAGCCCACCCAATATGAAATTGCTTCCTACGGGCCAGGAAGTACGGACCCACTTTTAGTAAGAGAAATTATTTACGTTATTTTTACCTACTTGAAAAAATGTACTTTTGTGCAATATCGTAGGAAACGTTCTAGGCAAAAGCACAAAATGCGATTTTCTGCATTTTCTTTTGGATCAATGTTTTTCTAATTCCTTTTTACAGGTTCTGTTTGGGAAAGGGGTACATTTGTCATATTGATTTTGTCTATTAAAGCTACTATTTCCAAGAATTGGACCCAAAAATTGTCAAATACAAACGAAATGTACACTTTTTAAGCTTTATATGACCTGATTAAATGATTACGACAAACTATTGAAGCAACGACTCATTTTTTCGCAATTTGATACCAAATTCATGAAGCGATGTCGAAAGTAGGTCAAAACAGTAGGGCATGCGACTTTCTTAAATGACGTCACAACATACATGATGACGTCATATTGAAAATCAAGTATGAATCTCGTTTGAATCATGGTCCGCGCTGTATGCGCATGCGCAACAATTTAAAAATAATTCTAACCCCATCTGAGACGGGGTTGAATTTAGGTTTGGATTCTCCCTAAATCCAGCTATCTGTCTTGTAATTTCGGCTCATTCTCTGTCCGAATCGCATATTATTAACCATCCCGAGGTGGTCAACACAAAAGTTTTGTATATTTTTTCAAAAAATTTCATTTTTTGCAATTAGACCATCTGTTACCGTCGCCCTTTAATTGTATTGGTGAATATGTTTTTGTATTTGTATTGACTTTTTGTCATCCGATGGGTCCAAACAAGAATGCCATTTTATTATAATTGTAGTCCTTTAAGAGGCAAATACATCTAGACAATACTGTTGACAATAACAAATAAATAAATATTATGTGTAATGAGCCCCGCAACTATACCGCCCTCCGAGAGCCGAGGTTTGACCAGTTTGATTGAGAGTAACGTTGGATGCTTGTTGACGTGTATGGGGTTGGTATAGAAGTTGGGGTGGGGTTATTTGGGGTTATTTTCAACAGTGTTGGCAGTGTATAGATATAATATGATTTAGATTATTGATATTCTAGATATGCATTCATATTATTCAACCAGCCTAAAATGGGAGTCACGTGGGCACGAGTTTACCTATTTCAATCTATTTCAAACAATTAACTCACGCGCACAATATAAACGGTACAAATCAAAACAGATGCTTGGTTATGAAGTAGTAAACAAAGGTTTACGCCACTCCCAATTAAGGGGGAATGCTCCAGTTTCCTAAAAATTTTCCCAATGATAGAATTTATTTATATCTTGTGTGTTGAAATTACATGTTATTACCAATTCAAAAATAAAATAAAAATGGTTGGTCAGCGATCTTGTTTGAATTTTATAGGCATTCGTATGACATACCCCTACATTGAAAAAATGCACAATTTCTTGCACCTATCTAAGGTCACTAAAATGCTAATAAAATGCTGCATATTCACCGTTTAGTCCCAAGAACGGATTTAATGTAACGTCTTACATTTAATAAGAACAGAAAACCCAAAATATGTGTTATTTTAAACGCGTAAATGTATAAAACAGCATGCTCACGTGTTCGGTTAGATCAACAAAGCTGGAGTGTTTTATGTCAAAATTTGCATATTTTTGGAAATATTTCAAGTTCTACTTAATAGAATTTGATAAAACTCCCTCGTTGTATTAAGCAACATGTCTTGGTAATAATTCAAAAAGAAAACGTATAGGTCAGCACACTTATTAGCGAATTACAGCATTTTTTATCAACTGCACATGAATAAAATGACGCAAAACAGTGGTAACTGCATACACACTTACGACTGTCTTGCTCTTAATAATCGATTTCCGTCTTGAGGAAATCAGTTTGGCAAAATAGATACCTTTTTACCGTCGAAAATGGTAAATTGTAATGCTGTGTTATATTATTGAAAATATGGTAGCGAAACATATTGGTACGAAACATCTAATTTACTACAGTAATAACCGAGTGTTCCGAAAAACTGGAGCATTCCTCCTTAAGGCTGGGTAAATTGTTATTGCACTGTTGTGTTTGAATGGACAAACTACGTTTCGTAACCGAGTTACAGCCAATGAAATATATGTCGGCCTTGATGTAGTTGTATTTTTTTAGTAAATTGCTTTACCCACGAGGAATGAGCTAACATGCGAATCGCTAACGGACTTGGTTGTCCTTGGTTTTTATATCGCATGTGGAACTTCCGGTAAAAACAAATAAAGATCAGTATCTCTTCAAATATTGAAATATGAAATGAAGTTTGCATAAAATGTCTTAATCTAATCCTATGAAGCCGAAATTCTTGAAAACGTAGGTATGAGTGTAGGTATGCTTGCGCTTGCAGAAATGCGTGAAAAAATGTTTACATATAGCTTACCTTCGGAACAAATCAGTCCCATTTCAATATTGAGTAGGCCTAGTATAGCTCTTTCTTTTTGAATATATGTATCAAATTTGTCCCAATGGGCTCAGTCTGAAAACGTTATCAACAGAAGTATTAGGTCCAACCCCTGAATTCATACTTATTGTCTGCGCACTTTTAAAGGAAACAAGATCGACCATTGCCATTGAATACACGATTTAAAGCTCACAAATGACTACTCTCCAAAGCCGAGGTCTATTGATTAATCTATCAAATATAATTTTGACCTCTGCCGTTTTTGATACACCAACAGCCTATTTGGTCTTCATAATCTAATTATAGCACTTCATTTGAATTATCGAATCAAAACCATTCAGTTTTATCTTGTATAATAATTACATATACATTACGTCGCTTCTATTTTTGGCTGAAGTCGGTAATTTTTGAATTATCGAATCAAAATCATTCAGTGATTACGTATACATTACGTCGCTTCTATTTTTGGCTGAAGCCGGTAATTTATAGCGTCAGCCAATGAAAATTTGTATCAGTTTATTCAAATGTTTTGTTGTTTACAGACGACTATTGGATACCGAAATCTCGCAAAGGCCCCGAGATTAGACGTGAAATGACCCCGTGAGAACAGAGTATCATTCTATCGAAATGAAATGAAGAGATAATGTGAAATTAATGTGAATTTACCTACCCTCGAGTTGAAGTTTATTTGTATGTCCGGTTAGTCTGCGCATGCCACTGTGCGTAGTTTATTTACACAGTGACGTCATTTGGTGAAGTGATGACGTTTGCAATGTAAAATGTGACTGAGTTTAGTCTTGTTTACTTTGGGTGTGGAATTTCTGCATTTCATCGTTAGGTTAGACTTTTTTTTAGATTAAGCCTATTTAGCCTATACTAGGAGAATTTTTGTGCCGTATTTTATTACATAAATCTAGGCCTACTTACTTAGTTTTCAAGTCTTTGAAGAAGAGAAAAATGTGAAGACCGGGGTTCCCATTAAAAATAGTCGCATGAATACCGATGAGTAAACTGTAAAATTGTGTTCCGAGAGTACGTTTTGTAGTTTATGTTGGATTTGAAATATTTACGTGGTGCGTACCATAATTGCAAATGATCATCACGTGTTGCGTATCATGTACGTGTTCCGTACCGTTTCTACAATTTCCCCGTTTTTCGTGAATTTAAGAAAGAACAGGCTGAAGCAAAGTACGTATGATTGTTGCACATGAAGGACCTTAGTATTGAATCGAAACAAGTATGAATTTTTGAGAGAAAACGCTATTTTGAGGAAAAAACCAGGGAACGTGTAACGTACCATATTCACTTTTCCTCGAAAATCGTTCCGATTCGGCTCAAAACCTCGAGGGTATCTCAGAAACTACATGAAGCCTAGAGACGAGACAGACATCACTGAAAAGCACTCGGAAATGCGCATAGACTGCGCAATATGGTAAGTCAAACGAATGGAGCAGTACTTACCAATTTAGGAAAATCTACCGAAAATCGTTAATTTTCCGCCATCTTGCGTCCGTGTATGTACCCATTTTGATCACGTGATGATCCACCCTGATTATGGGAGATTTCTTTTGTTATAGATCTCCGAACGATCTAATAATGATGGAAGGTGCAGAGGTATTATTAGATTCCATTATTAAGTTACAATAAAAATCATTTTCATTTAATTACTCATTGAATTTACGAAAATATTAAAAATGCCGCTTGTCAAACAGGCAAATGGAAGTAAATATAGATTCTACCGTCCCGCAGGAACGACAACTCTGTATTACCGGAATTACGAAAAGACCGAATTGTACATAGAACAATGCTGGTTCGGATGGGATGCTGCTCAGCGTGGCTTCCCATCTGAGCCTGTATTGTTTGATACACAAAAACTCAAGCTTAAAACTAAATGCTGTTTACCAGTAAATATATTTTCCTAATTTTTTCATGTGCCCTATGACTACATCTACTGCTGATGGGCCTTGATAAATTTGAGGATACCAGTAGGTCTGGTTAACATATTTCATTTACTTCATAGATCTAGTATTTTCCATGCTACTCAGACTGTCTTTTTTTGTGTCTTCTTTGAAGCTTTCTCTAAAATGTTTGTCATATTGTTTTGTTAGTTATATGTTTATTGATCTATACCTCGGTTAGAGGTCATGATCTTATTAAAATCTTGAAAATCTTGAAATCTTGAACCCCCTCTAAACTCCGAAGAAAATGGGGTTTTTTGGAATAGTGTCGTAGAGAAAATGGGAAGTCATTCAAATGGTGTGGTTCTGGCTTAAACTTTAGAATTTAAGACAGAACTTTATAAATCACGTAAGAATCCTTGCAAATTCAGACCAGTCTTTTAAAGAAAGAGCTTTGTTTATGAATTTTACGATGGATTTTTGATATATGATATTCTGTCTCAAAAATGGTATCCCGTAACGATAAAGACCGAAAAAGTACCCTCGATGAAAAAATGAAAGTGAGGCTATGACGTCATGACGACTGATTCTATAGCCTTGCTGAAAATAACTGTGTGACTACATATTAGGGAAACTAATTAAGTTATATGTAGGCCCCTATGCCTAACGAATTCATTAAGTAACCTACTATCGATATAGGATATATAATACTAAAAAGTTCTAATAGGGACCGGTTTTATCATGTTAACCGTGACATAATTTCGAAGAAACAAATAGGTCTAGATCTAGTATTTCGTGGGTGTTAATATCCACTTGTAAAAATGTTTCGAGTTAGAAAAGTTTGTTTCTGTTCAAAGTTATTCACTGTATATAGAGCACTAGTTACATGTACATTAGTTACCATACACTAGTTCAGCTAGTGCAAACTCCACACAGCGACAATGCCTTACATTATATCACTGTTGTTTGTAACAACACCGACTGTTTATCAAAACATAACATTAAACCAAGTCTATTTTTAGCACAAAATTCATTGCCATTGACCATCTTATATAAATTTGGGAAACTACAGACTATTATCATGCTCAAAACATAGGCTAAGAATGTTAATGTCACAAACAGATATAAGCCGCCTAGTATTGATATAGGATACATTGCTCAAAATTCTATTAGCGACCGGTAATTTATCAAGTTAATCATGACATAATTTCGGACAAACAAATAGTAGTTCGTGGGCGTTGTTAAAAAATCTCGTAACTATAGGCCGCACTATAATTTGATCATTTGTTTATTTAGATTGACCTGTCCATGTTAGTGAAAACCGTTCACAGGTTTCAATTTTATAAAGTTTTCGTAAATGGGAACGTCATATTGCAAGTCTGTGATAGCGCAGTGGAAAGACGTAGGACTTCTACCCGAACGGACCTAGTTCAATTCCGCTGCAAGACACGCGGAATCTAATATTAAGGATTTTCATTGCATTATTTTTATATTCCTTTTAATGTTTGAAATTAACCCATTTATAGACAACAATCATGCCGATATGTCCAACCAATTTGTTAAAAGAAAGGCGCTTGTGAACTTAATAAATAAAGAAAAAGAGGAATCTTTGAGGAAATAGAAGTGGTCGTTTCCCCATGATTTTCCCTCGATGTCCTCTGCTTGAAATGTTAAAATAGAATAATCTGGAAAAATGAAATGGCACGTTTTCATAACCAGATCTATATGTTTGTATATCATTTCTTTTTCTAAACATTTGTAGACACGTTTGTGGTTCTGATGATCCCTCTACGGATAAGTATAGTTTACTGGGGTTTTACGCCGTTTTCAACTGTTATGGTCATATCACTGCGGTTGGAGACCTAACCATGGATTCTTGGCGTT
Source organism: Fragum sueziense (assembly GCA_963680895.1). Lineage (NCBI taxonomy): Eukaryota > Metazoa > Mollusca > Bivalvia > Cardiida > Cardiidae > Fragum > Fragum sueziense. The sequence continues at coordinate 34,074,575 of OY804605.1, forward strand.
TCTCATTATTATAACAGCACTACCACAACACCCTAACCGAGCCTTCAGTTGCTCGCCCACACAACGATATCATGATCATCCCATAGATGGGTGACATTTTTGTCAGTAAGGGTATTTGCCGCAGCCGGGTATCGAACCTGGGACATCTCGAATGAGAGACAGATGCGCTATCAACTACGCTAAGGCCGCTGCCCCCTTAGACTACGGATAAGGGTGTATTTCAGCGGAATTTTCCCCACTCGTCAGCCACAGCGCGATAGACTTGATCCAAAATGTTGCAATAATATTGATGATTGCCCTTATTCTCTTCAGCCCATGCCATTTTTATGAATGGGGCTTCAATAAAATTTTTCAAAGGATCTACATGCTTTGAATTTGGTTTGAATCCAACATGCAGCGAGTACCTATCAAATAACCCTTTCCCACACAAGACCTGGTTTTGACGTTCCAAACAGAAAAGGCGTGGGAAAACATTGAAACAAAAGAAGAAACTGCTGATAACCAGCAGTTTCTCCTTTTGTCTCAATATTTTCTGTGCCAAATCTTATCTTTGATAACATCCATATTGTCATTTGTGGCAGTTTTTGAAGTGGATCACCCTAAAATGTTGTCGTTTGAGAAAGGGATGATGACACAGGGATGATATCGAAGACAAGCATTGATTCCAGATATCCATGAAAATCGTCGGAAAATGGGTAGTTTTGCCCCCGGTTGTAGGATTTGCACTGATATAACGTTTTCAATGTACATTGACGTTGGATCTAGAAATTTAAAGCACCTAATAGTCAAGGCGATTTTTTATTGGAGTAAAAAATGCTCAGAAAATGAAGAAAGCATGAAAGTTGGTACAAATGTAGTTCACATCTTCCTCAGCATTTTCAGAGGTGGAGCCAGTGCGAATAGTACATAGCTTAGCAGCAGTTGCTATGCAACAATTTCTCCATAGCAACCGTCATATAACATGCACAAAAGCTGATCATTTTACTTTTATTTTATTTTACAGTGCCACTTCGAATATTTCAACCTCTACTGTAGACTGGGACCTCACATGTTGTCTATTTATAGTGACACACGTGCAAATTATCTGGTAATATTACATGAAAATACTGATTATCATCGATATGATTTCGTTTTGACCAGTAAAATCTATCATTAGTAAATGGGTATGGTATACGGTGGGAATCAGAATATAGTAGAACCACTATAATTATGTGTGCACTTTTTGTGAGTAAACGATGCATGGTTACTCGCTTGAAGTACAGTCTTTCCCCATATTTCTGCTTATACCAGACGGCAAAATTTTGGACTCTTCCAATTTGAAAGGTGTCTCAGACAACACTTCTAGGTTGATGAATTTTCAAAAAAATAATTCCATTTTGGGTTAGATAACATTTTGGAAAATGAAGAAATTGCTTGTAACAAGCAATTTCTTCATTTTCCACAATGTTTCACCGGGCATCACTGTACAGTAATGGTAAATAATGTAAACAGTTTCTTGGGCAACTCGGCATTTTTCCACCGATTATTTGGTGTCTGTTTACCTTTAACCCTCTCCCAGATGACAAAATTTTAGGGCGGTTCAATTCGAAAGCTGCTGCAGACAACAAAATGCATGTGTTTGGAGACATAATTGGTGTAGATCAAAGCGCAAAAAATATTGAGGCAAAAGGAGAAACTTGCCTCAATATTTTCCTAATCCGTTTCTACTTGGGACGTCAAAACCAGGTCTTGTTTGGGAAAGGGTTAAGTTTATCAAGTTTCTTCTTACTGAAAGATCGGAAAAGACATTTGAAAGATGAAATAAAACACTGTTCATGTGTTGTTGTTTTTTTGGAAGAAGGGTGAAATTTTACCAATCAACAGACGCTTTTACCCATTACCTACCAGACGGCAAAATTTTAGACTATTCTAATTTGTAAGGTGTTGCAGACGATAATTTCAAGTTGGTGAAATTTTAAATATCTTCCCTTTTTGGGTTAGAAAACATTTTGGAAAATGAAGAAATTGCTTGTTACATGTACAAGCAATTTCTTCATTTTCCAAAATGTTTTCCCAAGCCTTTTCTCTGAGGGAGTCCAAAGGCGTCACTGTGCAGTAATACCGATTTGTACGAGGTACAGTCAGAAAGTTCCCGGACTGCATTCGTACGTAAATTATATGCATCCGGATTTTTCTAAAACTTATATACCTAAAAAGAGGAATTCTTGTCCGATAAGTACATATATCATTTATATTGATACAATGCGTATAACATAATATTTTACAGTTGCAAAAACACACATAAACAATGTACGGATCACTTTGACGTCGCACAGCGACGTCTACATAACGTCGTATTTTACAGTGCTAAAATCAATGATTTCGGGTTAGTTGGCAACTTTTCAAATTATTCATCATGATCTAGATACTTCCCATCGCGATATTCATATGGAGCAAACGAATGAATTCGGTGTCATAGCATTTCACAGCTGACCTGGTCGAAGGCCAAAGCTCTTCGTTTGACTAAAACCTGCAACATCGGGGAAATTTCAATAAACGGGGGAAATGCTGAAATGACGCTTTACTGAGTTCAGGCTATATTGCGTGTGGGAAGTCTTTCATAGCTTAGAACATATGTGGTTCCTACTAGTATTTTCATATCGGTACGATGGATGCATCAGGTTGGTAAGGTACATTATCCTTGTAAATATCAGCGTTCACACGCTTCTTAGGAAACTTTCAAAGAAGAGACATTGTGTTCACGACGTGGGCCTTTTGCTCATCGTCCGGCTAAAGCCGCGTCTCCCATCCTGTACAGTTTAGACTTATTTTATTTTATCGAAATTATTTTATGAATTGCACCACGACAAATTCCAACAATATTAGCTACATCGTCGAATGATTTCCACCGGTCCGTGAGTATGTCAGTCTTCGTGTCTAAATGAGCACGTTTTTAAGCCGCTCATTGCTAAGATCATCGCTTATTTTCGCGCGGTAAATCCTAAATTTCCTGTGTCAATTAAACAAAGGCCTCCTAGGATATGCATTGAAGCCGTTTCTCAGATTAAAGAACTTCTAAATTTCTGTAGGCGTCATTTCGGCCTTCACATAGACGTTAATAGCGAAGATTTGTTCCGTACGCTGTGGTGACGTCGCCTTGATTTCAGTTGTCTTTCATCCATTAAACTTAAACTTAAACTTAAACTGGTTACATTTGATTTAACGCCTATTTTTACGGAAATCCATATTCAATGGCGTTTTACAACAAATTATACATGATATTACTAAGTCCTACGTTCTGTGTCTAACAACTCAGAACAAGCTATAAAAATCTCTGAAATAGTGGGTTTTCAACTGCTTTTTGAACCCATAAATTGAGTCACAAGATTTTAAACTGGATGGAAGATCATTCCACAGCTTGGGTCCAATAGTTCCAAAGCTTCGGTCGCCGAATGTCTTTCTGTTGTTAAAAGGAACTTGGTAGCATTTGTCTCTAGTAAGGGATGATCTCAATTCACGCCTGGTAGGTTCTGTTGAAAGTAGTTCTGTTAAGTATTCCGGGGCGTGACCAATGGAACACTTATACATAAATGTCAAGATTTTGAAAGAAATCCTGGCTTTGACGGGCAGCCAATGTAAATCGTACAGTGCCTGTCTAGAACTGTCCATCTTTTTGCTGTTTAAAACAAGTTTGGCACACATATTTTGGATCCTCTGTAGTTTTCCCATTTCAGCCTGAGAAATTCCGTATGAAATTCCGTTACAGTAGTCAAGATGGGAAATGACCATTGATAACACTAATATTTCGGTGGCTTCCTTTGTCAAATATTTCCTTATACACTTGATTTTGAAGTAGTTAAGCATTGCTATCCTACACTTACGTTTCACATGCTCTTTAAAATTTAGAGATTCGTCCAAAAATGCCCCTAAATATCTAATACAATTTTGTAGTTTAATTTCATCACCAGCAACGTCGATTGATTTAGTATTACACTTTTTCAATTGATGCCGACTTCCAAACATGATAAACTCAGTCTTTGATGTGTTCATTTTGAGTTTGTTCTGGTTCATCCAGTTGTTAATTAAAAGCGTGCATTGTTCAAGGTCTTTAACAGCACATTGCTCACTGTCATGACCAGGATTTGCCTTTCTTTGGTCTTCTGTGGATGGTTGAAAGCGTTTGTTTGCTGTATGATCGTCGGCAAACCCATACAGAGTAATTGACGGGGGAATGACATCAAATAAAGTCCCCGCATATGTAAGATAAAGCCAGGGACCCAGACAGCTACCTTGGGAACACTACACTGTAGAATACGCGGGGATGACAATGTTGAATCAACACTTACACAACAGCTTCGAGGACGTAGGTATGATTCTATCCAGTTTAAAGCTGTACCACAGACGCCATACTGACATTGAAGAACGTCTAGGAGAATATCGTGATCAACAGTGTCGAAAGCCGCACTAAGATCAATAGCGATGAGAGCTGTTACTTCTTGGTTTTCCATTCCACTTAGCAAGTCGTTCACTAGTCTTAACAACGCCGACTCGCATGAGTGATATTGTCTGTATGCTGACTGATTCTTTGGCAATAGATTGTGTTCACTAGCATGTCCATTTAATCTGTAAAGCGCAGCCTTTTCTATTAATTTAGATAGAAAGGACAAGTTGCTGACTGGCCTGTAGTTCGAGTATTGAATTACTAGGAGAAATATGTATGAAACGCAGAATTTTTGTGCTACGACGTTAAAATGTTGAAATTGTTCAGAAAATATGTTGATGTGATGTCATATTGTTGTAAAATGTTTCCAGTCTAGGTTTTGTCACTTTTGTGTAAGACCAGTCTAAAGATGTTTTGTGACGTCATTGGATATACGTCATTTTGGGATCACGTGAGCGTTGTTCTTCATGGAATGTTTTGGTCGAGCTGTCAAGCAAGATTAAAGAAGATTCCAATCTAAAAAGCTTTAATTCCTGTTATTAACCCACCGCAACAATGGCGTCAGAAGTGGGTGTATAGGTTTGTAGTTGAACAGGTGCCGTAGAAGAGGTGAATCTTTGGAACCAGGCTGCAACCTTGAAGTGAAGACTTGACAGCTGACGGAAGTTTCAACTTGCTTTATTTTTGAATTTATTTTGGACAATCCAAGGTAAAGCCAGTTATTTCATTTACATTTACAATTACCCTGCGCTACATTGTAAACATCGCCGGCCACAAAAGTGTTCACTGCGAATACTTGACGTAAATAAGATTGGAAAGTAAATAAAAACCACATGACAGAGCGAGACCTTTCAAATTTTCTAGAGAGAAACCCCCTGCAGGTTCCTTGTCGGGATAATTCTTACACCGCCGTTCTCCTTTCTGACAGTAAGGGCAAACGACTTCAAACTGTTGTTGATGACATAAATAATGATTTCCCTTTAGAATTCCTGTGTGAGTCCGGCTCTTCCTCTTTTGATTGCAAACGGAGGCTTCTGAACGAGTACAGCGCCATACAGAATAAATACGGAAAGCCATTATTTGTTTACGTTTGGGCTGGAACCTGTGACATTACCAAGAAAGTCAGCAGAGGGCAGATCGATCTACGTTCTTTTGATGACAGTGTAGTTCAGCAAACAGTCAAGAACTATTTCTCCATTAAGGAGTTTGTTTTGAAAAACGAGGGCCGTATAAAATTCATAGGTGTTCCAGTCTATTCGATTAGTAAGTACAATCAGTTTAGAGGAGGGTCGTACAAAAAGTCCGAAAAACAAGATTCAGAAGTTATAAGGCAGGTAACCCTACTTAACCAGCATATATCTGAAATAAATTCCCAACTAGGTTCTACAACCCTTAGGTTTAATGCAGATCTTGTGAGATCCCACAAAAAGAAGAATACATTCAACTTAAACCTACTCATTGACGGGCTACACCCAGGATATCTCCTTGCTGAGAAGTGGTTAAGAAAGTTGCAGATTGACATTGTGAAAACTTGCTACCCGAATTTGCAGGATTCAATTTCAATTGACCCCCAAGAGTACCTAGCATTTGCATCCAACAACACCAATGCCTAGGATGGAGAAAGAAAAAGGTAAACAACAACAACAACAACAACAACAACAACAACAAGCTGATGCACAGAATAAAGGCATATCTGCTGACTCTGGGTTATTAATAACTTCTTTGATAGATTCATTTCAGCAATCCCAAACTGAACTTATTTCAAAATTGTTTCATAGGTTTGAGGAAAGCCAGAGGGAACTATTTCACTCTTTCCAGTCGGCAGAAAACACTCGCGATCATAATCTACCTCGTTCGTCAACACCTGTACCGAGTCAGTCAGAGTATACATATCAACCTTCCCAGCAGGCAGATCAAGGAAATGGGAGTAGGTCCAATCTAATGCCATTTCAAGATGAGTTAAGAGTGATCGAGAACCACGAAAGGACAAGGGGTCAAGGGCCAAGTGCAAATCAAAGTCATACCTTTCGTACAAATTTAACCCGTCCAGAAATGCCCAGTCCAAAATTGCCAATCTATGAAGGGAAGGAAGAAATTGATATGTTCCTTACACCATTTGAAAGGATAGCAGATAGAAGTGGGTGGAGTGAGCAAGATAGAATTGATAGGATATACCAGTGCTTGAAAGGACCTGCAATGAAGTACCTGTGTACACTACCACGGGAAGTAAGTGAAAGCTATAGAGCCCTGAAGGGAAGCCTGATAAATAGATTCGGGAGAAAAGAACCCCCTACTTCTGTTCGGAGAAAGCTTTCGGAAATCAAACAACAATCGGGGGAATCAAATGAAGAATTCGCTGAAGAAATTAGGAGACTTATCACCAGAGCATATCCTGGAGTAGGCCTGGATCTCAGAGACCAAATTGCTGCGGAAACATTCCTTAAGGGCTACAGAAACCCCAAAATTGCATATGAGACCATGAATAAAAACCCTAGTTCTCTAAATGAAGCTTTGGATCTTGTTACTTTCCTAGAACACAACTACAAAGCTACTTTAGGAAAAGATGAGAAAAAAGATAGAACAAGAAGAGTAAGCTGGCAGGATGATGTAATTGAAAAGGATGAAGGAGAAAACACCCCTTGTCTCAACAGAGTAAACTCATATAAACCAAATTATGTAACAATACGAGATTTAGATTCCAGGCTAAGGAAAATAGAAGAAACTTTGGAACGTTTAGACGTGAACAACAAAGTGGTAGAGACACGGTCAGCAAGTCCACATAGAGAGCCTTCAAAAAATAAAGCGTGCTATGGTTGTGGAAAAGAAGGTCATTTTCTGAAGGAATGCCGGTCAAGATCTCACAGTCCTAGAAGAAGCAATGTTAATCTACAAAGTGTCACAGAAAATAAATCTATCAAGATTACCCATATGGATTCAGATCAGCCTGGAATATTAGTTGACATAAAGGTAAATGACATAGAAACAGTTGCAGTAGTTGACACCGGGGCAGATGCAACAGTTATTTCAGATAGGTTGGCTAAAAATGCAAATATAATAAAGGGACCCAACACCAAATCCATCCAATTACTGAATGCAAAAGATGGGTCCGAAATGACTGCATTTGGAGGAGTCACTGCGACTATCCAAATCGCTAATAGGTCCATTAAATGGCCCGTTTTTGTTGCACCGATCCGAGACGACATGCTTTTAGGGATTGATTTCTTGAGAGAGACAGATTCAAAGATTTTGACAAAGCAAGGTGATCTTATTGTTGGAGAGGAACTTGTAACCGGAAGAGGGAGCTACGGAATCAGTTCATGTGGAGTAGTAGCTGAGAAAGATGAAATTATACCACCTGCTTCAGAAAAATTGATCGTTGGGAGGGTCTTATTACCAAGAAACGATGGAAACTATGTGCTTGATCCCGCCAATGTAGATAGTGGGCTAAGAATAGGATCTGTGCTTGTAAAAGCAGGGAAACAAATTCCAATTAGAGTTTTAAATCTAGAAGATAATAAGGTAAAGATCCAGAAAAACACTCACTTGGGGAAGGTCACGGAACTAGATGAAGAAGTGAAGCAGAGTGTCCCAGTAGATGAAGATGTAGGCAATGATCAAGAGTTAGAAGACCCCCCAAAACATCTTGAAGCCCTTTTTCAAGATGCATCAAATGGACTCAACCTACACCAAAAGAGACTTCTTACCCAACTTCTCAACCAATACGCTGATGTGTTCGCAAAGGATGATCTTGATCTAGGATGTTTTAACTCAGTCCAACACAAAATACCAACAGGATCTCACAGCCCAGTTCGCCAACCAGCAAGAAGAACACCTTTGGCATTTCAAGAAGAAGAGGACAGTCACTTAGACAAAATGCTTCAATCCGGAGTTGTTGTTCCCTCCAAGTCTGATTGGGCTTCACCTGTGGTTTTGGTAAGGAAGAAAGATGGAGGGGTAAGATGGTGTGTTGATTACAGGAAACTGAATGAATGTACATCAAAGGATGCATACCCCTTGCCTAAAATTGAAGAATGTCTAGACACTTTGAGTGGTTCTTGCATGTTCAGTACATTGGACTTAATGAGCGGATACTATCAGGTGGAACTTGATGAAGATGACAGAGCCAAAACAGCTTTCATTGTCAAAAGAGGTCTGTACGAATATACACGAATGCCATTTGGGCTTTGCAACGCGCCATCTACATTCCAGCGAGCTATGGAACTGGTTCTACGGGGGATTCAATGGGATATAGTGTTGGTTTATTTAGATGACATAATTGTTACTGGTCGCACATTCCAAGAACACATTCAGAGATTATCTGAAGTTCTGCAGCGGTTCAAAGAGGTTGGTCTGAAATTGAAGCCGTCCAAGTGTAAACTTTTCCAGAGCAGGGTTGTATTTTTAGGGCATACAGTAAGCGAGAGAGGTATTGAAACAAATCCTGATTTAATTGATGATGTTGTAGCATGGCCATCCCCACAGAATAAAAAGGCATTACAGTCATTTCTTGGTTTGACAAATTACTATAGAAAATTCATCCAAAATTATGCCAGTATTGCAGCCCCATTATACTCACTACTAAAGAAAGGAGCACCATTCATCTGGGACAATGAACAAGAAAGCGCGTTTCGGTCCTTAAAGAGCATTCTGACAAAGCCATGCATACTTGCTTACCCAAAACAGGAAGGACGTTTTGTTCTTGACACTGATGCGTCAAATTTCAGTATTGGTGCAGTGTTATCCCAAGAACAGGACGGCAAAGAAAGAGTAATTGCTTACGCAAGCAAGTCCCTTGGTCCAGCCCAGCGTAGATATTGTGTAACCAGGAAAGAGCTGCTTTCAATTGTTGTGTTCACTAACCAATTCAAACATTACCTTCTTGGCAGGCAGTTTATTATCAGGACAGATCACGGGTCGCTTGCTTGGTTATTCCGGTTTAAGAATCCACAAGGGCAGCTTGCGAGGTGGCTAGAGGAAATGAGTCAATTCTCCTTTGTTATTCAGCATCGACCGGGTATATCGCATGGAAATGCAGACGGTATGTCGCGTAAAGAGCAAATAGGATATTGTGACTGCTACATAGCGGGGAAGGATGTCACATCATTACCATGCGGTGGATGTAGCCATTGTAAACGACTTCACGAAAGTTGGGCCCAGTTTGAAAATGATGTGGATTATGTTATGCCTGTAGCGATAAGAAGAATGAACGAATCACTTGTGGTACAGGAATTATCAGAACCTACCTGCAACTGGATGGCAACACACGAAGCAAACGAGATAAAGGCAGCACAGCGCAGTGATAAGGATATAAAGGTGGTCCTGAGTTGGTTGGAATCCAGGTCATTACCATCAAACGTGGAAATAAGGTCAGAAAGCAAAGCTCTGCGTCATTATTGGCTAGTGTATGATCAATTTACATTGGTAGATGACATCCTTTATTATAGATGGGAGCAGCAAGGTAGTTATCAAGCAAAGCTTGTCGTTCCGAAGGTGTATAGACGTGAAGTTCTAGAATTCTGTCATAACCTGCCAACATCCGGGCATCAAGGCGTAGAGAGAACTATCGAAAGAGCTGCTAAAAGTTTTTATTGGCATGAAATGAAGAATGATGTCCGTAATTATGTTGAAACATGCTGTCAATGTGCTACACAGAAAAAAGACAGTGTTACACGCAAGGCTCCACTCCAAAATTACTTCTACGGGGCACCAATGGACAGAATTCAGCTGGACATCCTTGGACCGCTACCTGAGAGTTCGAATGGGAATAAATACATACTTGTCATCATTGACCAATTCACCAAATGGGTTGAAGCGTTCCCGTTGCCACACCAAGGAAGTGAATTAGTCGCGCAGAAATTGGTCAAAGAATTTATTGCTAGATTTGGGGTACCGCTGGAACTTCACACCGACCAGGGCAGCAATTTCCAGAGTGAACTGTTTCGAGGTGTATGCAAACTCTTGCAAGTAGCACAAACCCGCACCACCCCATTTCATCCAGCATCCAACGGGCAAGTCGAAAGGTTTAATCGGACTCTCCTTCAGATGATTAGGTGTTTCCTAGAAGATGGCCAAAAGAGTTGGGATGATCAGTTACCACTGCTCCTATCCGCATACCGTAGTACACCTCATAGTGCCACAAGGTTTACACCTAATAAACTCATGTTTGGAAGAGAAGTTTACCAGCCACAAGATGTAATATTTCATACACCAGCTACTGCAAGAGAGGAGAATTCCTACCCAGAATATGTGGCAAGGTTAGAGGAAGACATTGTCAATGCTGAAAACCTCGCAAGGAAACATATGAAAGAAGCAAAACAGACTCAAAAGAGGATTCATGACCTTAATGTTGTGGGGAAGTCTTATGAAGTTGGAGATTTAGTCTACATTCTGAATACTGCCAAAAAGAAAGGTTTATCTCCAAAATTGCAGAGTGTGTATAAAGGACCCTTCATTATCTCAAAGGTGTTTGGTCCCGTTATATACGAAGTGGTTAACAACAAGATACGTAAGACCCTGCATCACAATAAGTTGAAGCCATACAAGTCAGAATACATACCAGGATGGGTAGCGCGCATAAGTGAAGCTGTTTGTGAGAGTTCACAGCGAATTCTTGCAAGTAGTAACCCTCCAAATGATGAACCTCAGGACCTACCCAACTGTACGAGTTCACAGCGAATTCTTGCAGATGGGGATCAACTTTCTGACGTAAGCCGGCAACAGTCCATCCATACCATGCCCTGTTTGAGTTCACAGCGAATTCCAAAGGGGGAACAGTCCGGTCCGACACCTATCACAAGATCCGGGAGGAAGGTTATACAGCCGACGCGAATGGACCTGTGAATAAGCTTGCATAAGAAAAACTGTACTAGGACTGATATTCGAAACTGCATAGATTGTTGTATATGTGTAGTTGTGTGCACTATGATTGTATTTATTCTAATGTGTTCTAATTAGATTGGACTGAAGCTGTGCGGACTGTGCGAATAAATAGAAAATAATAAAAAATTAATGGAACATTAAGAATAATATTAACATGTTAAACAAGTTCACAGAAATCGAAATGATAAGTTCATGTAGTTATTTCAGATATTTATAATGCAAACAAGTTAATTCAAATATGAAATATCTTTACCAACTTGAATATGTATACTCTACTTTCGAAAAATTCATGGATAGCTCAATACTCAAGAGGACTTGAATCCCTTAAAAATAAGGGGAGAATAGTGTTGTAAAATGTTTCCAGTCTAGGTTTTGTCACTTTTGTGTAAGACCAGTCTAAAGATGTTTTGTGACGTCATTGGATATACGTCATTTTGGGATCACGTGAGCGTTGTTCTTCATGGAATGTTTTGGTCGAGCTGTCAAGCAAGATTAAAGAAGATTCCAATCTAAAAAGCTTTAATTCCTGTTATTAACCCACCGCAACAATATGGAGGCTGCATGTAAAAGCGCCAGTAATTTTTAAGATATGGTCCTTTGAATAATAGTAAGAATATTGGGAGCAAGCGTTATTTCAAAATGATCCGTACTCTTCAACACTATGATATAACGCCTTAGAAAATATAGATTTTGAACAATTTAAAACCACAAAAACTTATCAAAGTGGTAGTTTACATTTCGAAATTACTTATTGAATAAAGACTTGAATCAAGTACGTCGGAAAAAATACAATTCAAACGCAGTCCGTGAACTTTTTGACTATACCTCGTAGTTGCAACGTCATAATGACTATTTTATGACATTCAAGGGTAGATAACTCCAGATTCTGCTCTAATAAAAATTCTTTGAAGAAATCTGAGAGAAGTTCTCCAAGGATAATTGCAGTGAAGTTTGGTTGAAATCCATCCAGTAGTTTTTATGAAGGTTTTTAAAGAAAAAGTTAATGGACGCACAGACGGAAACACTGCCATGGCAATTTAGCCCACTGGCCTATCTTCATTTTTCACAATATTTTCTATGTTTTGAGGGGTGTCAAAAAGCGTCACTGTGTGAGAATAGGTTAAAGCGTTTCAATGAAACCTGGACCTAACCCCAGGTTGATCAGGGTTCATCTGCTTTCTGAGTCACTGTGGATAATCATGTGATATAGGCCTAACTTTTTCAGAAAATCTTCAATAATTTGGCAATACTTGACCGATTTCAATTCGGTTTGAAACAGAGAATGTGGACGTCACGCATTAGATGGACGTGGTTGATTTTTGAAAAATCAACCGATAAAAATTTTGGTTTATCTTCAATAACTTTTTTATAAGTTGATTTTTTGAAAATCTATGATGACCATGTTATTCCTGACATTTTCCCGCATTCTCTGCTTCAAACCGAATTCGAATTGGTCAAGTATTGACAAAGTTATTGAAGGTTATAGGAAAATCTAAGTCACATGATTATACGCCGCGTTACTGTTGTTATGAGTTCTGACGACGCTATCAGAGAAGAGCGTGGATATTGATCAGAATGTGCTTATTCACAAACTGATCAGGCTTCGGTTTCTCGAAAAAACTTAAGTACCATCTCATGCTCAAATCTGAGCACCGTGCTCAAATTGCACGAAATTCACGTGAATCGAATACCCTTCAACGTAGGAGAGTATATCCCTTTGAAGTTGAGCATGTTCTCATGAGAATATACTTAAGTTTTTTTTCGAGAAACCGGGGTCTGGATACAATGTTATTCTAAAGTGCCATGAAGGCCATTTTCCCGATCCTTATTTTGTGACAAGCTGCCTTAGAGGTAAGCTACGATGTAACCGCACAACTCTAGTTATTACTCTAGTCATTACCAAACGACAAAAATTTGGACTGTTCCAATTTGAAAGGTGTTGCAGACGACAATTTCAAGTGCTTGGAATTTTACATTTTTAGGTGTTTTTGTTTAAAAAAAATAAAAACATCGTGGGAAATTAAGAAATTGCTTGTCACAAGCAATTTTTTCATTTTACACAATGTTTTCCAAAGAATTTTCTTTAGAGGCGTCAAAAGGTGTCAATGTTTGGTAATGGGTTAAAGTATTAATTCAGGTCTGATCACATACATAATTCTTTGTCACAGTAGAAACATATCCAAAAGTGGCTAGTAAGCGTTGTAGAGCATATTTTGTGCACATAGTGGACACAGAATTGTATGTGTGACCGGGCCTTTACAAAGCTCTGGAGCCAGGAAGAAAAGCAGTGATATTCAATTCGGTGTATAATCACGTGACTCAGAATTTCCGATAATCTTCAATATCTTTTTTAATACTTGACCAATTTGATTCGGTTTGAAGCAGAGAAGGTGGGAAAATGCCAGGAATGAGCTGGACGTGTTGGATTTTTGAAATATCAACTGATAAAAAAGTTATTGAAGATAAACCAAAATTTTGGGTTATCTTCAATAACTTTTTATCGGTTGATTTTTCAAAAATCAACCACCTCCCTCTAATGTGTGACGTCTGTCCACATTCTCTGCTTCAAACCGAATTCAAACATATCCAGTATTAACAAAATTATTGAAAATTTCTTAAATTGTTGCATCACGTGATTATACACCGTGTTCAAATTGCCACCATTCTTTATAGCGTCGCTTTTCAACAACAAGAGGGCCATGATGGCCCTGATTCGTTCCACTGGCTTAAATGTGCTCAAGAAGTTAACGATTGATTGAGGGGTGCAGTTCATTAGCATAGAAACATGAAATTTCATCCTGGCTAACTCATCTTGCTCAATGTCCTGTTTTTGTCGACGTCAGATTGCTTACCTTTGGCTGGTAACTGGAATACAACTCTGGCCTTTTGTTTGGCAATCAACAAAGATCAAACATGAAAAGAATAATGTCACTATTTACAACAACATCGTGTGGGTGGGGTATTTTGGTAATTTTAACGATATGCATGTGCAGATTACTGTAACGTTGATGAAACGGACATGTTCATTCAGAATATATATTAAAAAAAAAAAAACAATTGTGAAAATATATGGCCGCCAAAATATTATAAATATGCTTTGAAATTAAGAAAATAGAATTATTCTAAAACTGTTAAGTTTCTTTTGCCTTTGAGTATATTTGTTTGTCCAAAATTGCGTCACTGTTAACTGGATAAAATTGTTCCCTATTTTCTAACATTCAGAAATCCAAAAATACCTGTAAACTTTTCCCAAATGGTAAGATTTCAGGTTAACCCATTACCACACAGTGACTCTTTTTGACTCTCCGCAAGAAACTGGTTATGGAAAACATTGTGGAAAATGAAGAAATTGCTTGTGAGAAGCAATTTCTTCATTTCCCACAATATTTTCCATACAAAATGATTAAACAAGCTGAAAATTATACCCAGGCAGGATATTATGCTTATAAATATTCTATCCAAGTTTTGTCTTGATTGGTGAATATTTGTAGATTTTAGTGTAAAAATAAAGTCAAAACCAGCTATTTTTGACATTCAAGGGCAGATAACTCAGCTTATTCTGGTTCAATCAAAATTCTTTGAAGGAATCTGAGAGAGGGTCACCCAAGGATCATTCCTTTGAAGTTTGGTTAAAATCCATCCAGTAGTTTCTGAGAAGAAGATTTTTAAAGAAAAAGTTTACGGACGCACGCACGCACGCACGCACTGACGCACGACGGACACATCGCCATGACAATAGCCCGCTGGCCTGAAAGGCCAGTGGAGCTAAAAATGTACTTTTTCATTCATTTTTAGTTGTCGTCTGCAACATCTTTGAATTTGGACAAGTCCAAATTTTGTCGTTTGGTAATGGATAAATCAACCCTTTCCCAAGCAACACTATTTCTGTCAATTTGAAAGCTCATGCAGATGACAAAATAGGTATTGAAGATGGCCGGTGTATGATACAGCACAGAAATATTGAGACATAAGGAGAAAATGCTGATTAATAGCATTTTCTTCTTTTTCAATCAATCAACTTGCCTCCTCTATAATTATAGTACACCAAATATTGAGACAAAAGGAGAAACTGCTGCTTATCAGCAATTATTGCTCTCTGCAGCAGCTTTCAAACTGGACTAGATCTACCCTTGCATATTGTTGTTTGGGAAAGAGCTTTTAAAACAAAATTGAAATCTGCAGGGCATTTAGATTAATTAAACCCATTACCACACAGTGGCTCCTTTTGACATCCCACAAGATGAATACTTTGGAAAATATTTTAGGAAATGAAGAAATTGCTTGTGATATGCAATTTCAGTTTTCAACATTTCTCATGATTTCTACTACAAAAGACAAAAAAGTAGAATTTAAAGTGACATTTCACATTTATTTTTCATAAAGTTTACTTTTATTCTTATCTAAAAGAGCATTTTTTCTTATGAAAATTCTGAAAAGTTCAAGCCAAAATATTGAACCGTTTACCAGAAGTATATATTTTTGTGCTAAAATTAAACAAATTGTTGTGGACAGCAGTTCAGATTTTATACAATTTGTCATGTCTGTCTCAACTTTAAAGGAGTATTTTTCAATTATAAATAATAACTTCAAAAAACTGATAGCATTTCTACGCATTAGAATAACCAATCTTTGCATCAAGCCATACTTAAAAAAAATGAAGTTAGAATGTTATGTCCCTTTAATTCACTTGAAATTGCCGTCTGCAGCAACATCTTTGAATTTGGGACAGTAAAAAAAAAATTACCACTTGGTAATGGCTATAAAAAGTCACCATTTTACACACAGGTCATCATCCCATTACCACACAATGACTCTTTTTTTTTTTCCTTTCTTTTTTTTTAAACCTTTATATGTACCATTCTATACATTCAAAAGCATGTAAAAATATACAGTATATAATGCTACATATATTATATTATTTTATATCGTCGGTGCTTAGCGCAAAAAATAAACTCGTATCTCGTTTTTTTGTTTTTTTTTTTAGATTTTTTTTTGAAAGGGAGAAGAAGATTAAATAACTTTTTAAGAAGGGTTTTGCTTGGAATTCGGATATAATGTTCATTTTATAAGGTGTCATCGACACTGTACCTCTGTACACAATGACTCTTTTTGATTCCCCACAAAAAAAATGGCTGTAGAAAACATTGTGGAAAATGAAGAAATTGCTTGTGACAAGCAATTTCTTCATTTCCCACATTTTCTATACAAAATGGTGAAATTCAGTCATTTCAAATTGTTGTCTGCAGCATCTTTGAATTTGGAGCAGTCTAAAATTTTGCCGTTTGGTAATGGGTTATAGATATAGAAATTTTCTAAGAGTTGAAGTAACCAATGGGTAGGTTAACTTGGCTCGTAGCGCTGGTGATTTAACGTCTTTAATTTTCTCCTTCACCTTTTTGTTAATTTCTACAGTAAGACTGAGTAAGTCCAACTTTTCCTCATCTCTTCGATTCATGTTATAGTTGAAAGCTTCAAGAAATGCTTGGACAAGGAACGATCCATTTTCTCCATTTTTTTCGTCATTCAGTCTGATTTTTTGCGGTATTCTAGACTCTATAATAAGTCTATCTGCATCAACTGGAATTTTCCGCTCTATAATCTTAAAAGGCTCTGTATCTTTGGTCCCCTGCTCTCCTTGAATCAAACTTAAGTCATCCGCCTGAATGAGAAAAACTTTCGGCTTTCCATGGAAATATGTCACAGTCTTTATTTTGTCCAAAATATCATGTATAGATATATTTTCATTTCTGAGACCTAAACGAAGCATGTCCTGTCCCCCAGTCTGTCTTCGACTAGCGAGAAATGTGAAAAACATGAAGAAGAAGCAATCATAGTTACGAAGACTTGCACTTTCTTCTGTATCCATTTTTTCTAACTCAGCAATTAAACTTTCTTTTGTAGCAACTTTTTCATTTATAATCTCTTCCATATCGACAGTATAACCAGACTGGCCAAGACTGCCAATGAACTTTTCTTCATTGCCAATGAACTCTTTTTTCATCCGCTGAATATCAACGTCCCTGGATATGCCATTTTTATCTGTTTCAATATGCTTACGGCATTCAGGTCCTTTACCGTCTGCATACTGGGTTGTAGAAAAGATGAATACCTTTATCTTTTTTTCCCGCCAAGTATAAAAAGGACTGTCAGCCTCTTCTGTGGTAAAAAGATTCGGAGTGATCATCTTTCCTTATCTGAAACAAGAGCCGTCACAGACGGATTATGCTCCCCGAATAAGTGTTTGTCACAAAATAAAAACTATCATACATTAAGCCCCCTTTTCCCACGACAGCTTTTTTGTACACACATTATTTATAGAATATGGTCTAGAACATCCTATTTATTAAATAAGTACAAAATTTCATTAAATTCTGCCCATTAGACTATGAAGAGAAATTAGAGAAAAACTAATTTTTACACTAAGGCCCCTTTTTTCATGAGGCAGCCTCAAATTAAGAATCGGAGAAATAGGTCCCTAGGTATTATCCCAGGGAGTTCACATATGAAGTTTCATTGAATTTGGTCCAAGGGTTGCTGATATCTGGCTGTGGACGGACGGACACACTGACACGCCAACATTTCAGGATTAAGTGTTTTTTTTTTCTTTGATCTTTATGAAGAAAAGTGCCACATAAAATGGCATGGTTTAAGTAGAATTGATCTAATTTCATATAAATTATGGACGGATTGAACCACATAAACCCCCGGACGTTGGCCCGGACGGACAGACGGACGGACGAACAGCGTGGCGACTGTAATTATGCTCCCCCGAAATTTTTTCGGGGAGCATAAAAAAAGAGGGAGACGCAATTCATGTACAGAGCAAGAGTCTGAGATAATTGGGAGTAAAGACTTACTAACTTTGTTATTTCAATTCCAAACCCTATCTTGTGGATACTAATTTGAATCGTCTCAGACGATTCTAATGAGTATCCACAACATAGGGTTTGGTCCATGCCATAATTCATAACTAGGTCCTTGCCATATTCCATGACTAGGTTCATGACTCATTTCAAGACTGGGTCCATGACCCATTCCATAACTTTGTCCATGACCAACTACATGACTTGGTCCATGACTCATTCCATGACTTAGACTATAACACATTACATGACTTAGGCTATGACTCATTCCAAGATTTGATCTATCACTTATTCAATGATTTGGTCTATGACTCATTCCATGACTTGGTTCATGACCCATTCTATGACTTAGTTAACCCATTCCATGACTTTGTTCATGACCCAAGCCATTACTTGGTCCATGACAAATTACATGACTTAGTTTATGACTTATCCATGACTTGATCTATCACTTATTCCATGACTTGTTCTATGACCCATTCCATGACTTGGTTCATGACCCATTCCATGACTTGGTCTATGACTCATTCCATGACTTGGTTCATGACTCATTCCATGACTTGGTTCATGACCCATTCCATGACTTAGTTCATGGCCCATTCCATGACTTGGTTCATGGCCTATTCCTTGACTTGGTTCATGACCCATTCTATGACTTGGTTCATGACTCATTCCATGACTTGGTTCATGACCCATTCCATGACTTGGTTCATGACCCATTCCATGACTTAGTTCATGGCCCATTCCATGACTTGGTTCATGGCCCATTCCATGACTTAGTTAACCCATTCCATGACTTTGTTCATGACACAAGCCATTACTTGGTCCATGACCAATTACATGACTTAGTTTATGACTTATCCATGACTTGATCTATCACTTATTCCATGACAGTTGACTTGGTCTATGACCCATTCCATGACTTGGTTCATGACCCATTCCATGACTTGGTTTTTGACTCATTCTATGTTGTAGTTCATGACCCATTCTGTGACTTGGTAAACAGTAATTCCATGACTTGGTTCATGTCCCATTCCATGACTTGGATCATGACCAATTTCATTTCTTGGATCATAACCATTCCATGGCTGGGTTCACAACCCATTCAATAACTTGGTTCTCAACCCATTCCATAACTTGGTTCTTAAGAGTATTAACTCATTCCATGACTTGGTCCATGACTCATTCCATAACTTAGTCTATGATTCATTCTATGACTTAATATATCACTTATTCCATGACTACATCTATGACTCATGATATGACTTGGTTCATGGCCCATTCTATGACTACATCTATGACTCATGATATGACTTGGTTCATGACCCATTCCATGACTACATCTATGACTCATGATATGACTTGGTTCATGACCCATTCCATGACTACATCTATGACTCATGATATGACTTGGTTCATGTCCCATTCCATGACTTGGATCTTGACCAATTTCATTACTTGGATCATGACCATTCCATGGCTGGGTTCACGACCCATTCAATAACTTGGTTCTTAACTCATTCCATAACTTGGTTCTTAAGAGTATTAACTAATTCCATAACTTAGTCTATGATTCATTCTATGACTAAGTCACTTGATATATCACTTATTCCATGACTTGGTCTATGACTCATGTCATGACTTGGTCTATGACCCATTCCAAGACTTGGTCTATGACCCATTCCATGACTTGGTCTATGACCCATTCCATGACTTGGTTCATGACCCATTCCATGACTTAGTTCATGGCCCATTCCATGACTTGGTTCATGGCCCATTCCATGACTTAGTTAACCCATTCCATGACTTTGTTCATGACACAAGCCATTACTTGTTCCATGACCAATTACGTGACTTAGTTTATGACTTATCCATGACCTGATCTATCACTTATTCCATGACAGTTGACTTGGTCTATGACCCATTCCATGACTTGGTTCATGACCCATTCCATGACTTGGTTTTTGACTCATTCTATGTTGTGGTTCATGACCCATTCTGTGACTTGGTAAACAGTCATTCCATGACTTGGTTCATGTCCCATTCCATGACTTGGATCATGACCAATTTCATTACTTGGATCATGACCATTCCATGGCTGGGTTCACGACCCATTCAATAACTTGGTTCTCAACCCATTACATAACTTGGTTCTTTAGAGTATTAACTCATTCCATGACTTGGTCCATGACTCATTCCATAACTTAGTCTATGATTCATTCTATGACTTAATATATCACTTATTCCATGACTACATCTATGACTCATGATATGACTTGGTTCATGGCCCATTCTATGACTACATCTATGACTCATGATATGACTTGGTTCATGGCCCATTCCATGACTACATCTATGACTAATGATATGACTTGGTTCATGACCCATTCCATGACTACATCTATGACTCATGATATGACTTGGTTCATGTCCCATTCCATGACTTGGATCTTGACCAATTTCATTACTTGGATCATGACCATTCCATGGCTGGGTTCACGACCCATTCAATTACTTGGTTCTTAACTCATTCCATAACTTGGTTCTTAAGAGTATTAACTCATTCCATAACTTAGTCTATGATTCATTCTATGACTAAGTCACTTGATATATCACTTATTCCATGACTTGGTCTATGACTCATGCCATGACTTGGTCTATGACCCATTCCATGACTTGGTCTATGACCCATTCTATGACTTGGTTCATGACCCATTCCATGACTTGGTTCATGACCCATTCCATGACTTAGTTCATGGCCCATTCCATGACTTGGTTCATGGCCCATTCCATGACTTAGTTAACCCATTCCATGACTTTGTTCATGACACAAGCCATTACTTGGTCCATGACCAATTACATGACTTAGTTTATGACTTATCCATGACCTGATCTATCACTTATTCCATGATAGTTGACTTGGTCTATGACCCATTCCATGACTTGGTTCATGACCCATTCCATGACTTGGTTTTTGACTCATTCTATGTTGTGGTTCATGACCCATTCTGTGACTTGGTAAACAGTCATTCCATGACTTGGTTCATGTCCCATTCCATGACTTGGATCATGACCAATTTCATTACTTGGATCATGACCATTCCATGGCTAGGTTCACGACCCATTCAATAACTTGGTTCTCAACCCATTCCATAACTTGGTTCTTAAGAGTATTAACTCATTCCATGACTTGGTCCATGACACATTCCATAACTTAGTCTACGATTCATTCTATGACTTGCTTTATCACTTATTCCATGTTTCCATCTATGACACATGCAATGACTTGGTTCATGACCATTCCATGACTTGGCTCTTAACTCATTCCATGACTTGGTCCATGACTCATTTGATGACATGGTTCATGACCCTTTCTGTGACTTAGAGTAAAACCATGACTCATTCAATGGCTTGGTGCATGGCACATTCCATGAATTTGCCCATGATCCATTCCGTTACTTAGTCTTTGCCTCATTCCATGACATGGTTCATGACCCATTCCGTGACTGTTAGTAAAACCATGACTCATTCCATGACTTGGTGCATTCCATGACTTAGCCCATGACCCATTCCGTGACTTAGTCTTTGACGCAGTCCATGACTTGACTCATTCCATGACTTGGTTCATGATTAGATCTGCGATTGAATGGATTATTCAAATTCAAAACCGAAAGTAGACACAGCTAAAATTTAAAGCCTTCCAACCTCTCCTTCCTCAGTCCTGATTTAACTGTGGCCTATATTTAAAGAAATGTTTAAACATCACTTTAGCTATGTTGTTGTTGTTGTTGATCTATATTCCCCCGTTGACTTTTCGAGGCACCACCAGGTTTCTCCCGATGTAGAATTTGGTTTGGTTAGTTCGTGATTTTTTCCTTCCTCGGCTTACACAGTACTATCACTAATAACCGCCGCCATATATAACACAATTCAGATGAGAAGAACAAAAAACACTATAATACGTCGCGATAATATATCAATGTAACACTATATAGTAAAGTCACTCTCTTATTCGTCCCACGCAACTTGAGTTGCGTCGCGATACTATATATGCACACTACCCTATATCAAAGTCACTATCTTAAATCGTCCTACGTATGTATATGCGTTCACATCCTAATCACGAAAATGAGCCATACCTTTAGTGGAATTAGGACAGGCTATGAAATTTTAGTTCAATGATTTATAATTTACTTATTTATTTTCACAAAACCTTAAACCTATATACTTTCTGCCCCTCCTAGATGATTATTTACAGGCTTTAATATTATTGGAGGAAATTTGCATCGTATAAGACTGAAGTTATTGATGCGAATTCACTATACCCTGCATCAGAGAGACAGGGAGAGGGGAGAGGAGGATGCTGTACTTGTCAGGCTGCCTCCTCCTACCCCCTCTCGATGTTTCCCAAAGCCAGTGATATAGAGGCAGAATTAGTCTTTTCAGTATACTAGGAGGCGTGGGTGGAGGAGGGGGGAGTGATAGCTACGAACCAGCACTCCCTCCTCCCCCCTTCACGCCTTCCCAAGCCATAATACGTAATTCAGTTCACTGTCATCTGTGAGTGGGCAATGCAGTGTGTTATCGCCTCCCTCCCCCTCGTACTGTCAGCATGGCACGTAGTCTGGTTCCCATACCTGAAATCTACTACGAATTTAGGTATGGTTATAGCTAATCTCACGGTCATGTACACGGCCTGGACTGATTCTCTACTTCTACATCTACTACGCGGATTAATTGAAACACAAATGAGTACCAGTCTAGATCAGGAGAAGCAACTCTATAAACGGGCACCTGTAAGTGACTAAGAGTAGCGTCCCTTAGTAAAAGCGCGCCAAAACGTATTGTTTACACTTTTAGAACATGAGCTCTGATTGGTTGAATTCCTCGGACCGTTTCATTGGTCGTATCTATTGACTAATCATAGGACAGAATGCAGTAGCTGTTCCCAGTCATAGATTCAGTTATTTACATGAATGGGTACCAGTCTACATGGCACGTAGCATAAACTGCTACAGAACAGGTGGGAAAAAAAGATCTCCTAGTCTAGGTCCAGCCAGTGCAAGATACTCTCACTCTAACAAGTTGTACTATATTTTATTCGACAAGCTGAATTACATTTATATCATTTCAGTAACCATATAGGGTAAAGAATGGCTAGAGATATGCTTACTCTTGACCAGAATAATTATATAATAAATGATCAGATTCATTCTATTTGTTGTGTATAGTCTTGGATTTTAAGGGGGGTATAAGGATTTTTGGCCTGAGTGTATAGGAGCACTGGTCAGCTTGTAAGAGGTAACTGGCTAAGACTGGGAACAGGGCTTCCCTATTCCCTATGCATTTGTTAAGTTACTGAGTAGAGTGATCCTTTTTTGATGAATTCGAAGAATGTACTCTCTGGAATATCTTTCTACTTGCTGGATCCCATGCTCATCAGACATCTTTAAATTACCCAGGTTTGGATGTGTACAGTCCAACATGAATTGTGTTAGAAGCTCTGCATTCTGTAGGAGCGGCAGATAGGGATTAAGGCTACTTTCTGATCCTAATCTGTCAGCCAGCCATTCTCTGATATTCATGTATTGCTTGCACTCAGCCAAGATGTGCTGTCTCGTCTCAGGGGCTTCCAGACATACC
The DNA here is from genome assembly GCA_963680895.1 of Fragum sueziense. NCBI lineage: Eukaryota > Metazoa > Mollusca > Bivalvia > Cardiida > Cardiidae > Fragum > Fragum sueziense. The sequence goes on from OY804605.1 coordinate 34,098,380, forward strand.
TTGCAGGTTGGGTCAACTGAGTATTGATTGAACTTTGCTCTATTGCTCTGAAGGGTATATGTTCCTGTGAGAATTTTTGCTTTAATTTCTGCTCTCCTTACGTCATATACACTCTTAGATACGGATCTGTATAGGTGGTGGACTTGTCCGACTTTGAGTGACTCTGCGTTTAGGTACTTCATAGAGGATTTACCTCTTACATCTTCTTTCCAATCTGTTTCATTGTGTTCTTTTATGGCATTATTTAGAATTCTTTTCCATTCCTCCTTGTTTGGGGGGTTCTCTAGTAGATCATAAGCATCTGGGAGGTTGTATAGGGTGAGGATTCTTCTTACTCTGGAGAAAAAGCTTGTGGAGTTGAATTTTTGTGTGGCTAGTTGTCTTTCAGCAACTTCTCTTTCGATACTGGAATTCCGCTTAATAATGCTGTAGAACAGGTTTAAGGTATTTTTGTTGATATAACTTTCTACTGATGGAATGCCTAGAAGTCCCAGAGTAGCTGAGCTACATGTTCTGTCAGAAAGGTGTTGAATTTGTCGCAGGGTTTTTCGCTGGAAGCATTCCAGTTTTTCCATTTCTGTCCTTGTGACTTGGTGTACCTCCAGTCCGTACAGGAACCTTGGTATTACAAATGTGGACCAGTATATGGCTTTGCATTGTTGGGATATACCTCCATTACCGTGGAAACCCGCACCCATGAGTGAATATGCAGCTCTTCTGGCTAGTTGTATTTTTTCTAGAATATTGGGTCTGTTGTTCTCATTTCTGTGTATTCCTAGATGTTCATTTTCCTTTTCAATAGGGATGTGCTTATCATAGATATTAAGTTTCACTTCCTTTTTCACATTATATAGCAGAACTTTGCTTTTTGAAGGGTTTATATTATATCTGGTTCTAGTGGTATAGTTCTCCACTGTGTCAAGAAGCGTTTGCATAGCTGTTTCAGAATGGGATAGAAGGGCAGTGTCATCCGCACAGGTAGTGTGTGGGATTTTGATCGATCCAATCAATGCTCCATCCAGGCGTTCCAGACTTTTTAGGAGGGGGTTATTGTACCTTTTATAATGTGATGTTGATAGGACTCCTCCTTGTCTCACTCCCTGAAGAATAGGGAAATCTTCTGATATGTCACCTTCCCATTTTACACATGAGGTGGCATCCGTGTAGATATCTTGGATTATACACCAGTCCCCTCCACGGATTCCGTCGCTGTATAGTTGCCTCAACAGGATATCATGGTCAACTACATCGAAGGCCTTTTGGGCATCGAGGCTGGTAAAGAGTAGGGGTTTCTTTTCCCTTTTTGCTTCCGAGATGCATTCAGAGACTAGGAGTGCAGAGCAAAGGGAGGAGATGCCTTGTGTAAATCCTACTTGGAGTTTTGACTGTGATGGCTCAAGAATTGTACGATGCCTCATGCATAAGATGTGCTCAATAATTTTCAGGATGATTGTTGTAACAGTGATCCCTCTGTAGTTTGTAGGTAGTTGTACATTTCCTTTTTTGTGAACAGGTGTAAGGATACCTTCTTTAAGGAATTGTGGGATTTTCTTTATTGTAAAGATGTCAGATATAATAGAGGTAATGTACTCTAATATGGTCTCTTTCCCTAACTTGAAGTGTTCAGCTGTGAGTCCCATGCAGTCAGCTGCTTTATCATTGTTCAGTTTATTGATGGCTGAGGCAACTTCTTCCGTTGTTGGGGGTTGAATCACGCTATTCTTTTCTATTTCTTGTATCAGTAGTGAGTCTAGTTCGGCTGTTTTCTTGAAATCATCATCAAACTTTTCATTCTGTAGGGGGGTGGCAAGTGTGGAAAAATGGTTCTTCCAGCCTGTCATTATTTCTTCTTTCGTTGTGAGTTCTTCTTCGTCAACTATAAGTATGTTGGTCTCTTCAGTTTTAGTCTGTCTCTGTTCTCTTACCAGTTTATAGAATGTCTTGCTGTCACCTTTGTTTTCCATGAGTTGTTTGAGTTTCTGGGATTGATTTTTCGCAAAACAGCTCCTCTGTACCTTCCTTAGGTTTCTTTTGTTCTTTGTCATGTCTGTGTATGTTCTGTTTTTAATGTCTAAGGGTTTGCCAGCATTTTTCCATTTCCAGAAGCTGTGCTTATTCAGTTTGATTGCATCCCTAATGGCTTGGTCCTTGATACTGTTTGGCTTTTTATTCTTGCTTTTTGTTTCTTTGTGGTTTGGAATGCTCCTTGAGGTAGCACTTTTTAAGACTGTAGCTAAATGGTTTATTTTTGTACCGAGATTGTTGTCATTCTCTAAGCTGTATGTAGCTGGTTGTAGTGTTTCTTGTATATACTTATTGTATTTTCCTGTGTTGCATTTCGACCAGTTCGGTTTAATTTTAATGTCCTTTTGGGGTATAGAGTTGGTAGAGACTGTGACACATATGGTTGTTGTTATTGGGATATGGTCAGAAACATTCAGCTCTGTGTCTTCAACAGTTTGTACATTTGAGGTTAAACCTCTGGCAATATCATTGCAGAGGATGTAATCGATCTCTGCTTTGTCCTTGTGGTTTACATGGAAGAATGTTGGCTTACCTTGTTGCCAGCATGTTAGTTTGTTTGTGGTGCTTAACGAAGTTGCTTAAGGTTTTATCCCTATCATTGCCGCTCCTACATTGAAGGGATGCATTGAAGTCACCGCATATGAAAATAGCATGTGATTTGTTGAATTTTTCTAGAATTTCTTGAATCTCATCAAGGGTTTCTTCATACTCCTTGTTTGAGGAGTTACCTCTGCTAGGCATGTATACCGAGACAATACAGATAGGGACTTTACACTGTAACTCCAGTACGGATATCCTATTTCCACCATCCGGGTGTTTAGTTTTTTTTGACTGCCATATTTGTGTTGTAGAGGATGGAGGCGCCCCCAAATCCCCTGGGGATTTGTGTGGGCGCGATGGGATCATTGTTGTCCACTGACTTGCTGTGGTGTTTATGGGTGTCTGATAGAGTATTCAGGTAGTTTTGTTCAAATGTGAATAGCCAATGTTCTTGTATGCAGAGTATATCAGTTTCTGACAGGAGTTTTTTTTATATAAGCCTGATTTGCTTTAATGTTTTTAACATTAAAGGAAGTTAGAATGATTGGTTTCTCCTCTTCTCTTTTTCTCGTGCTTTTGTCTGTCTGCTTATTCCTAAAAAAGAGTCTAAGGTAGTCTGTTTGCTAGTTGTTCTAGATATAGTGGGGTCTTTTTGCTCCTTGCGTATAAGTGGGAAATACTTATTTTGTCTGGAGTCTATATAGTTATGTGTATGTGTGTCATGGACTTTGTTTATACTGATGCCATGTCTTGCCGGGGGTGTTTTTGTCCCTTGTTCGGCAGACTGGGGGTAACTATTGTCTTGATTCTGCCTTCTATATGGGTGTAATCCTGACTTAGATGTCTGTGGGTTAGATGTGTTTCTTATATTAGCATTCTGGGTATGGTTTTGGGCAGAGCTTGGTATTTCAATGTAAGGTGTGGGATTGGTCTTTCTACCGTTGTCAATATCATGTTTATTGCTATTTCCATGTCTCCTAAAGGTCCCATCTGATAGCCTGCCGTTCTGGAGACTACCGGTTTGGGATCTGTTTGACGGGGTATTATTATGATGATGATTTGGCGGTGGTTTTTTTACAGGTTGGGGTGGGATCTGTATGAACTGATATGGTGGAGGATTACTCATCACTCTAATTGGTGCCCTAAGTGGGGGTGGTTGGTGAAAAATGTGGGAGGGAGTACCTAAATGTGCAGCTGGCTGTTGCTGTGTGTACACAAGATTTGGCTGTACTATATTGACAGGAGTGTGTGTGACTCGATTTGGCAAGGGATTGCTGTACTGGTTTGCACACTGGCAGGTTTTGCGGCATGGACTAGTAGTTTCCTTGTCATGTCGTTCTAATTGATCTAGTCTACTCTTTATCTGTTCTAGTTCCACATTCCATAATCTATGTTTGATATTTTCCATCTCTCGGTCGTGGGCACTGGTGTCACCCCTATCAGTTTCTCCCCTATCTGACGGTAGTCTGTTTGTTGTATGTTCAGAGTTTTTTCCGTTGTTGAGGTGATGTCCAATCTTGAGGAGTCTATTTGATTGTTCTAGGTCATTTATTTTCTGTTCCAATTTTGAGATAATACTGTAAGCATGCTGTAGTTGTTTTTCCAATTCCTCTAGCTGGGGCTGTACCTGTTTCTGGTTCCGTTTCTTGCTTCTGGTGTTTGATTCTGTTTTCTCGGATCTGTAGACTGGTGTAGGGTCATTTTCCTTAATTCCATTCATATGGGGTTCAGGTGACCTCATAATTGTGATGTTACCAACTACTTGCCCATTTTTTGAAGCAGACCCATTTTTTGCCGCTGGCGACTTAATGAACGTAGAGCATGCTTTAGCAGGTGACCTGATAGGAGAGCTTGTCGCCCGCAATACAGGAATGGAGGCGCCATGCTCTCCCTTCAGGCCAGTTTGGCTGTCTTCAAATGAGTTGTACCGGGCACAGGGAGTGTCGGATCCAATTTCTCTGTATAATACGGAATCCTGTTTCCGCCATCCACTTTTCTAAGAAAATTGAGTTTGTGAAATGTAGAAATGTTGAAGTTTTGTTTGTGACAATTGTCAGAAGTTAGTGTGACTAACTTCAACTTTTCGACTTTTCACAAACTCAATTTTGATAGAAAAGTTGAAATTAGTGCGACTAACTTCCACTTTTCTACCAAAATTGAGTTTGTGAAAAGTCGAAAAGTTGAAGTTAGTCACACTAACTTCTGACAATTGTCACTAACTTCTGACTATTGTCACAAACAAAACTTCAACATTTCTACATTTCACAAACTCAATGTTGGTAGAAAAGTGGAAGTTAGTCGCACTAACTTCCACTTTTCTACCAAAATTGAGTTTGTGAAATGTAGAAATGTTGAAGTTAGTCACACTAACTTCTGACAATTGTCACTAACTTCTGACTATTGTCACAAACAAAACTTCAACATTTCTACATTTCACAAACTCAAATTTCCTCGAAAAGTCGAAATCAGTGTGACTAACTTCAACTTTTCTTCTTTCCTAGGAAACATTCTTGTGAAAAGTCGAAAAGTTGAAACTATTGAGACTAATTTCGGGGTAGGAAAAAAATCCGGAAAGAATCTTTCTTCTGCCGCGTGAACCGGTGTATGGTATAAAAATGGACCCTATAAAAATTACTATATCACCGGTCGATCACGACCCTCTAAAGTTTCGCCCCAGACAATGGCTTTGGAAGACGACATACGCGGGTATTTCATGCAGGGCTATACATACAGAGAAATACAGACACTTCTGAAATTGGAGAAGGATGTTACAATCAGGTTTGACATTTTCATGTCCACCATCTTTGTTTATTTTTTGTTCCCAATTCGGGATTAGCCTTTCCTCTCATGCTTTCGATATGGTTCCATGGTTTCGATAGCCTTGTGATTTTTATAAGTCAAGTGATTACAATCTTAGTACCATTCCCTGTGCATCTAAATACTCTTGCTACAAGCAAACTCTTTGGTCAAAGAAATTTTGAGACAACTGATTTTTACACTGAAAAATCTTTTTTGCAAAACAAAACAGAAACTAGACTCTGGAATATCAAGGTCAGGGTAAAAATCATTCAACCTTATCCAAGCCTTTTTCAGTCCTAGAAAAGTTTTCAAGACGCTTGATTTTCCCCACGGTTGAGCGAGTCCCTATCCCAAAAATTGCAATCTAGCCTCGATAGCGCAGTGGTGAGAGCACTGCGCTTGTAACCTGGAGGATCCAGGTTTGAGTCCCGCTCGGGAGGTGTGTCCTTGGGCAAGACACTTAATTGTCAACGCCTCAGTCTACCTAGCTGTAAATGGGTAGCAGTGAATTAAAAACTCATTGCCTCTCTTCTCTCTGCAAAAAAAATTGGTAAAACTATATATAATGGGAAAGTCACTGTAAATTTATATGTGTGATCGAGTTACATTGTGAGAAAGAGAACATTGATGGATGAAAGAGATCACAGTTGACGAGTAGCATATAGATAGCAAAGGAAGTGGCTAGGGATACGGGCCCGAATCTCTAGCCCATGGGGGCTGGAGATACGGGCCCGTATCCCTAGCAAAACCCCCTTGTTTTTGCTAGAGATACGGGCCTGTATCTCTAGCGAAACCATGGGGTTTTTGCTAGGGATACGCGTCAAACGACTTCCGGTCTAACATAACCTATCGTGTCATTTATGGAAAATCGATATTGATCCTTTCCCAAACAGCGAAATTCAGACTGTTCATTTTGAAAGGTTCCAGGAGATAAATAAAGTATTATTTATGTCTTGACTAGACAATACGGGCGATATTGCAGGGGAAATGTCGAGGGAATGGAGAAATTGCTGAAATTGTTTCTTCTTGTTTGATAAAGGGTTAAAATAGAAACCTGTAAGTTTTATATCATTGGTTTATTCCTGGAACGTCGAGTCACACCTTTTATAAAATGGGTGAAAAAGGGTTACCCACAGGGGGACACTTTTGAGAGGTCACATTTATGAGGAATATTATTGAATGAAAATAGGAGAAAACTTAATTATCTTGCATTGTAACATATTTTTTATTCGTGGTATATGTTGTGAAATACATACATGGGCATACTAACTACAGTTGGCGCCACATCTTATGGCACAATGTTTATATTGTATTCAAATCAGGGCTTTTTCCAGGCATTTTGGGAAAGGGCCCCTGACCAAAAATTGGGAAAATTTAATCGACAAAACACTGATTTTGGGAAAAATCAAGTAACATAAAAACTGGTATTTTTTATCATTTAGGAGAGCTACAACATATAGCAGGCTTAAATGTGTAATTTCCTTGTTTTCCAGGCACTAACTTCTTTACAAAGTTGTAACAGTATTATATTTAGTGGGTTTTGAAGATCTTTAAAGCGTTGGTTTGGGAATTTTTTTTTCTAAATTGGGAAAAAATTTGGAGCCTTTTGCATTGGGAATGGGGCCCATACAGGGCCCCTATGAAATAGGCGAAAAAGCACTGCAAATATAATTGAACGTTAAACAAAACATAAACACGTGCCATACAATGTGGCGACAACTGTAGGCCTATTTATTATGCCCCCTTTCGAAGAAAATGGGGGTATATTGTTTTGCAAGTGTCGGTCGGTCTGTCTGTCGGTCCGTAGGTCCGTAGGTCGGTCGGTCTGTCCGTAGACCAAACCTTGTCCGGAGCATAACTCGAAAAGTATTAAAGGTAGAATCATGAAACTTCACAGGTGGATAGATATCATTATGGAGAGGTGCAGTGCACAAGAACCGTAACTCTGCCGATCAAATTTTTTGAGTTATTGCCCTTTGTTGATTTTATAACTTGATTCTTGTCCGGAGCATAACTCAAAAAGTATGTAAGGTAGAATCATGAAACTTCACAGGTGGATAGATCTCATTATGTAGAGGTGCAGTGCACAAGAACCGTAACTCTGCCGATCAAATTTTTTGAGTTATTGCCCTTTGTTGATTTTCAAACTTGATTCTTGTCCGGAGCATAACTCAAAAAGTATGTAAGGTAGAATCATGAAACTTCACAGGTGGATAGATCTTATTATGGAGAGGTGCAGTGCACAAGAACCGTAACTCTGCCGATCAAATTTTTTGAGTTATTGCCCTTTGTTGATTTTATAACTTGATTCTTGTCCGGAGCATAACTCAAAAAGTATGTAAGGTAGAATCATGAAACTTCACAGGTGGATAGATCTCATTATGGAGAGGTGCAGTGCACAAGAACCGTAACTCTGCCAATCAAATTTTTTGAGTTATTGCCCTTTGTTGATTTTCAAACTTGATTCTTGTCCGGAGCATAACTCAAAAAGTATGTAAGGTAGAATCATGAAACTTCACAGGTGGATAGATCTCATTATGGAGAGGTGCAGTGCACAAGAACCGTAACTCTGCCGATCAAATTTTTTTAGTTATTGCCCTTTGTTGATTTTCAAACTTGATTCTTGTCCGGAGCATAACTTGAAAAATATTTAACCCTTTCCCAAACAAGACCTGGTTTTGACGTCCCGAATAGAAACTGCTTGGGGAAACATTGAAACAAAAGGAGAAACTGCTGATAACCAGCAGTTTCTCCTTTTGTCTCAATATTTTCTATGCCATATTTTTACACAAATCTTATCTTAGATAACATCCATTTTGTCATTTGCATCTGTTTTCGAAGTGGATAACTGTAAAATTTTGTCGTTTGAGAAAGGGTTAAGGTAGAAACATGAAACTTCACAGGTGGATAGCTCTCATTATGAAGAGGTGCAGTGCACAAGAACCGTAACTCTGCCGATCAAATTTTTTGAGTTATTGCCCTTTGTTGATTTTATAATTTGATTCTTGTCCGCAGCACAACTCAAAAAGTATGTAAGGTAGAATCATGAAACTTTACAGGTGGATAGATCTTATTATGGAGAGGTGCAGTGCACAAGAACCATAACCTTGCCGATCAACTTTTTGGAGTTATTGCCCTTTGTTGATTTTTACACTTAATTCTTAACAATGCCTATATCTCATGTATTTTTACACATACAGCCTTGATATCTCACACATAGATACCTCATATCAACATCATTCACAATTGACCATGATCTTTGACCTTGTGACCTTGACCTTGGAGTTTGACCTACTTTTAAAAAAATTAACCGGGCATATATCTCATGACCTATTACACATACAGCCTTGGTATTTCACACATGGACACCTCCTACCAAGACCTTTCACAATTGACCATGACCTTGGACCTTGTGACCTTGACATTGGAGTTTGACCTACTTTTTAAAAACTTTAACCTGGCTGATATATCATGTCCTTTTACACATACAGCCTTGATATTTGACACATGGAAACCTCCGACCAAGACCTATCACATATGACTATGACCTTGGATCTTGTGACCCTGACCTTAGAGTTTGACCTACTTTTGAAAAAAATAAACTGCGCCTATATCTCATGTTCTATTACACATGCAGCCTTGATATTTCACATGTGGACACATCCTACCAAGACCTTTCACATTTGACAATGACCCTGGACCTTGTGACCTTGACCTTGGACTTTAACCTACTTTTATAAAAACTTTAACCTAGCTGATATATCATGTCCTTTTACACATACAGCCTTGATATTTGACACATGGACACCTACGACCAAGACCTTTCACATTTGACCATGACCTTGGACCTTGTGACCTTGACCTTGGTGTTTGACCTTCTTTTATAATACATTAACCTGACCTATATTTAATGTCATTTTACACATACAGCATTGATACTTCACACATGGTCACTTCCAACCAAGACATTTCACTTTTGACCATGACCTTGATTTTGAAGTTTGACCTACTTTTAAAAAACTTAAACTAGGCCTATATCTCATGTCCTGTTACCTATACAGTCTCGATATTTTACACATTGACACCTCCTACCAAGACCTTTCACATTTGACCATGACCTTGAATATTGCAACCTTGACCTTGGAGTTTGACCTACTTTTAAAAAGACTTAAACCAGGCATATATATCATGTCCTTTTACACCTACAGCCTTGATATTTCACACATGGACACCTCCAACCAAGACCTTTCACACTTGACCATGACCTTGACCTTGGCATTTGGCCTACTTTTAAAAACTTTAACCTGGCCTATATTTCATTTTACTTTTACATATACAGCCTTGATATTTCACACATATACACCTCCTACCAAGACCTTTCATATTTGACCATGACCTTGGACCTTGTTAAGTTGACCTTGGACTTTGACCTACATAAAATGTAGGCCCTTGAGGGGGCATATATGTTTTACAAACATCTCTTGTTTACGTTTTAACTCATTACCAGACGGCAAAATTTTAGCCGAGTACAATTCTATCTTTCTGGACAGAAAACGTCGTGAGAAATTAAGAAATTGCTTGTCACAAGCAGTGTCTTCAATAGATCTTCATATTGTTTTCCGAACCCTTTATGTCATTTGGAGTCAAAAAGCGTCAGTTTGACAACCTATGGGGTATTGATATCTTTTATTTTTTCAAACAGCTTATCATTTTGGCTTATGACAACAATGTATTTTTATGCCCCCTTTCGAAGAAAATGGGGGTTTATTGTTTTGCAAGTGTCGGTCGGTTGGTTGGAAGTTTGGTCGGAAGGTCGGTCGGTCAGAAGGTCGGTCTGTCCGTAGACCAAACCTTGTCCGGAACATAACTCGAAAAGTATTGAAGGTAGAATCATGAAACTTCATAGGTAGATAGATCTCATTATGGAGAGGTGCAGTGCACAAGAACCGTAACTCTGCTGATCAATTTTTTTGAGTTATTGCCCTTTGTTGATTTTATAACTTGATTCTTGTCCGGAGCATAACTCAAAAAGTATGTAAAGTACAATCATGAAATTTTACAGGTTGATAGATCTCATTATGGAGAGGTGCAGTGCACAAGAACCGTAACTCTGCCGATCAAATTTTTTGAGTTATTGCCCTTTGTTGATTTTCAAAGTTGATTCTTGTCCGGAGCATAACTCAAAAAGTATGTAAGGTAGAATCATGAAACTTTACAGGTGGATAGATCTCATTATGGAGAGGTGCAGTGCACAAGAACCGTAACTCTGCCGATCAAATTTTTTGAGTTATTGCCCTTTGTTGGTTTTATAACTTGATTCTTGTCCGGAGCACAACTCAAAAAGTATGTAAGGTAGAATAATGAAACATTACAGGTGAATAGATTTCATTATGGAGAGGTGCAGTGCACAAGAACCTTAACTCTGCCAATCAAATTCTTGGAGTTATTGCCCTTTGTTGATTTTTACTCTTACTTCTTAACCTTGCCTATATCTCATGTCCTTTTACACATACAGCCTTGATATCTCACACATAGATACCTCCTATCAACATCGTTCACATTTAACCATGACCTTGGACCTTGTGACCTTGACCTTGGACCTACTTTAAAAAAAATTAAACCTGGCATATATCTCATGACCTTTTACAAATACAGCCTTGAGATTTCACACATGGACATATCATACCAAGACCTTTCACAATTGACCATGACCTTGGACTTTGTGACCTTGACCTTGGAGTTTGACCTATTTTTAAAAAACTTTAACCTGGCCGATATATCATGTCCTTTTACACATACAGCCTTGATATTTGACACATGGAAACCTCCAACCAAGACCTATCACATACGACTATGACCTTGGACCATGTGGCCTTGACCTTGGAGTTTGACCTACTTTTAAAAAATTAAACTGGGCCTATATCTTATGTGCTATTACACATACAGCCTTGGTATTTCACACATGGACACATCTTACCAAGACCTTTCACATTTGACCATGACCTTGGACCTTGTGACCTTGACCTTTGACTTTGACCTACTTTAATTTTTTTTAACCTAGCCGATATATCAATTCCTTTTACACATACAGCCTTGATATTTGACACATGGACACCTACGACCAAGACCTTTTACATTTGACCATGACCTTGGACCTTGTGACCTTGACCTTGGTGTTTGACCTACTGTAATAATACATAAACCTGGCCTATATTTCATGTCATTTTACATATACAGCCTTGATATTTCACACATGGTCACTTTCAACCAAGATATTTCACTTTTGACCATGACCTTGGACCTTGACCTTGGAGTTTGACCTACTTTTAAAAAATTTAAACTAGGCCTATATCTAATGTCCTGTTACCTATACAGTCTCAATATATTACATATGGACACCTCCTACCAAGACCTTTCACATTTGACCATGACCTTGGCCTGTGTGACCTTGACCTTTGGTTTTTACATACTTTTAGAAATCTTTAACCTAGCCAGTGTTCTCCCCAGCCCAAAAAGCTGTATCGGCCCCACTACAGCTTCATTGAAATCTGTGTAATGCCCCTACAGCTTCAAAAATACCCCACAGCTTAATTTCTTCAAAATGGTCACCAAAGAGAGACATTTAGAGGTATTTCATGTCAAAAACTGATAATTGGGGCATTCTTTTAAAGTAAAAAGTACCAATTCTGTATAAAAACGTTATGGGAAAAGAAGAAATTACTCAAATTGAGCAATTTCTTCTTTTCCCATCATGATTTTATTCACAATTATTTGCATGAACACAATGTGGTGCAAGGTTTTACAATGCCACTACGGCTTCAAAATATTCTGCGGAGAACCCTGCTAGCCTTTATCTTATGTCCTATTACACCTACAGCCTTGATATTTCACACATAGACACCTCCTACCAAGACCTTTCACATTTGATCATGACTTTGAATATTGCAACCTTGACCTTGGAGTTTGACCTACTTTTAAAAAGACTGAAACCAGGCATATACCGGTATATCATGTCCTTTTACACCTACAGCCTTGATATTTCACAGATGGACACCTCCAACCAAGACCTTTCACATTTGACCATGACCTTGACCTTGGCATTTGGCCTACTTTTAAAAACTTTAATCTGGCCTATGTTTCATTTTACTTTTACATATACAGCTTTGATATTTCACACATAGACACCTCCTACAAAGACCTTTCATATTTGACCATGGCCTTGGACTTTGTTAACTTGACCTTGGACTTTGACCTACATCAAATGTAGGCCCTTGAGGGGGCATATATGTTTTACAAACATCTCTTGTCTAGCATTTGACAGACTAGAGAGAATTTCAATCAGTGCCAAAATCATTATTTTTGGTAAAAGGTTAATTTGTTAAATGTATTTTTTTATTTTTCAGGGAAGGAGAGTCCTGTAACCACATTGCAGCTGTATTTTACGCCCTAGTCGATGTAACGGTGAAGAAGAAAGAAGGCCTTGATGCAGTTACCTCGAAAGAATGCCTATGGAGTAAGCCAAGAGCCAGAAAATTAAGCCCTAAAAAGACAAGCCAGTTGGTATTTAAAAAGCAAAAGTTTGACTGTCAGGAGCAAGATCCACCCAAATCAAAACGTTCACTACTCTCTGACCCCCCCTGTGACTCGCTTGGATATGGAATGCTTTAAGCAAAAACTCAAACAATGTAATCCACATGCAGCTTTGCTGCTTGGCTTCCAAGATACCGCTGCAGAGAAAATTAATTCTCTAAGTAAAGGTGAAAAAAATTGACATTACATAGTGTTCCGTTCATGTACCAAGATAGGGTTGATGTGTATACTGAAAAATGTAAAGAACAATTCAATAACTATTTCAACAGCCTGTCTTGTTCTCAGCAACAGAGCGACCTTATTGAACTAAAGACAAGAGGACAACATAAAAACAAAAATTGGGAAGTGGCCAGAAATGGAAGGATCTGTTCCTCAACATTTGGAGTAGTATGTAAAAAAAGGGAAGATACTAGGGCAGACTACATTGTGAGGTCAGTTCTGTACCCTAGTAGTTTGGATGTGCCGTCTGTTAAATGGGGAAGAACACACGAGCCAGCTGCTAGAAGATTTTATATCAAGTATATGAGAAACATGCATCCCAAATTGTCTGTGACAGAATGTGGCTTGACAGTGAATCCGAAATACCCTCATATAGGTGCTAGTCCTGATGGTTTTGTCATGTGTGACCATTGTCCAGTATCTGATGGGTTATTAGAAATAAAGTGCCCATATAAGTACAGAAATGAAACACCAGTAGATGCTGCAAGGAATTCAGATTTTTGTTGTGATGTAGTAGATGGAAATTTGACATTGAAAGAAACCCATATTTATCACTATCAAATTCAAGGACAGATGGCAATTACAGGAAAATCATGGTGCGATTTGTATATTTGGACACTGAAGGGTTCATCGGTAAAAAGGATTTTATTCAACGAACATTTCTGGGAGAAGGCCCTCCAAAAAATCAACAATTTCTATTTATCTCATGTGATTCCAGAACTATTCACAAGTAGAATTGAACGGGGTATAGCTCCAATGTAGATATTAATCTGTATGTCACCAGTATGTGGCTGTTTGACCAACCTATGTGATGTTCTGATTTGATTTGATATTATCCCAATAACAGACTACATATTTTAGACTGAATTAAAAAAAATGCAGAAGACAATTTCAAGTGAATAGAATATCACATAATTATGTTGCCTAGAAAACATGGTGGGGAATGATGAAATTGCATGTTACAAGGAATTTCTTCATCTTCCACAATGTTTTCCAAAAATGTCACAAGCAATGTTGTCATTTTCCACAATGTTTTCCAAAGCATTATTTTGAGCATAAGAGGAGTAAAAAAGTCTATGTGTGGGAATGGGTGGTTTTCCCAAATGAAAAAATTATAGGGTTGTCCAATTTGAAAGCTGCTAAAGTCGACAAAATGAGTGTTTATGATAATTAAAGTAAAATTTCAATTTCGTGCACATAATAGCACAGAGAATATTGAGACAAAGGAGAAAATGCTGATTATTAGCATTTTCTTCTTTTGTCTTGATGTTTTCCTATTCTCATTGGGACATCAAAAACAGGTCTTGTTTGGGAAAGGGTTAAGACCTGAGCCGCGTTCTTTAGAGCAAGATTTCTTGAGATATCTTGAGATTTCTTAAGATGTTTTTGGATAAAGCGCTCTTTTGATCAAGATTTTGAAGATGATCACTGCGAGCCGCTATTGCTCTATACTTCTTTCGGAACCCCTCAGTAAATTCTGTAGAATCTATATGGGAGAGAATTGACCGTGTTGTTCCGAATGCTCCATAAACCGCGGAGTTCCGAATGCTCCATACTCCATACAAATGACGCCATGATGACGTCATGTGTATGAAGTATGGAACATTCGGAACACCTTGCTTATAATCTCGGTCTCAAAGACGCTGTATCAAAAACATCTTAAGAAATCTTAAAAAATCTCTCTATTGAACGCGCCTCTGGTTTTGACAATTTTAGTGGATAAAGTGTAGGAAAACAAATGAGAAAAGAATAATATACTGATTATGATCATCAGCAAATTTCTTCCTTTCTTCATTATTTTCTGTCCTTGACAGTGACGTCCGACAGGCATCAGTGATAGTCACAACTCATTTAGCGCAAAGCCACATATATAACTAGATTTGATTGGTTTCGTTGAATTGTGGATTTCGGACTTTCCAGCAGCATTTTCTTCTTTTGCCTCAAGCTTTTACATGGCTTTTCTGTGAATGACAAGGCAGTTTTCATCGAGATGGTGGCTTTGAATAACATGTAGTATCACGTTTTGATGCACTAGTTGCTCAATTTGAATAACAGTAGAAGATATTGAGAGAAAAGAAGAAATTGTTTGTAATACACAATTCTTTCTTTTGTCACAATTTCTTCCATATGTACTTAATTTTGACTTCCTATTCAAAGAGGCGCGAACAATAGAGAAGTTGGTATCACTGTGGTCTCTTACTTAAGATGTCGGGGGTTCAATCCTCGGTGACAATTATCCTTTTGGACAAAATAGTCTCCCACGAATGGGTTTAATATTGTAAACTTAGCGGCCAAGCAGCTGGAGGCTAGTAAGGATGTTCTGGCATTACTGGTTTGAGAAACAACAGAATCCATGGTTAGGTGCTCCAGCTGCCACAATATGATCATAGCAGTCGAAAAAGGTGGAAAACACCAACAAACTATTAATCCAATTGGAAGGCTTTTAATCCATTACCAGATGACACAATTTTGGGATGTTTAAACTTGAAAAGATTACACAGGCGACAATTTTAAGTGAATAAAATGTTACATATTTTGTGTAAAAAACATTGTGGGCAATGAAGAAATTGATTGTCACAAGCAATTTCTTTATTTTCCACATCGTTTTCACAAGCCTTTTCTTTTGAGGGAGTCAAAAGGCGTCACCGTGTGGTAATGGGTTAAAGATTTGATGTGAAAATTGAGACAAAAACAGATAAGAATGACCAGTAGAATAGAAAACATTCATTAGCAAATGAGAAATTGCTTGTTTCTTCAATTTCTTTTTTTCTAACAATGTTTTCAATAGCTGTCTGAAGTTTATATGAGTATCTGTGGAGTAACCATAGAACATGATGACTGTGTTTTGGCCTTATTTCAAAATTTTAGACTTCATGATGAAACACACATCAAGGGATAAAAACTAATGATAGCAATGCTGATTTAGCAATTTCTTTTATTTTATTTCAAGTTTATTATGCAATAGAATGAAAAATAAAATTATTTGAAATGATATTGGTTTTTTTCCTTTCCTTGGTCTTAAAAGTTTTAACCCATTACCACACCGTGATAAAGGCGTTCAAAAACAATGGAAAATAAAGAAATAGCGTATGAAAAGCAGTTTCTTCATTTCCCATAATGTTTTCTACACAACACAAAATAGACCTAAAGAATTATTGAAATTGTTATCTTAAACTCCATTGAATTGAGAAAATGTACAATTTTGCCACGGGTAACGGGTTAAGTCTTTCCCAAACAAGACATGCTTTTGATGTCTCCAAAACAAAATGAATAGAAAACATGAAGACAAAAGGAGAAAATGCAAATAGTCAGCATTTTCTCCTTTTGGTATATTTTCTTTGCTAGATCTACATTGTTCACAAAATCTTTTCCTGTCTGTCAACATTGACCTTCAAGCTTGTCATCTGCAGTAGCTTTCACTTGTGAACAGTCCGAACTGTAGCCATTTGTGAAAGATATAATACATTGCTGACTTTATCAACTTAACCTTTGGCTAAGAAAGACCTTGTTTTGCGCCCCTTATTGAAAATACTTGAGAAAACATTGAGACAAAAAGAGGACAATGCTAATAATCAGCATTTTCTCCCTAATGGAACTTACTGATTGAAAAAATATTATGGCAAAAGGAAGAAAAATTGATAAACAATGTTTGTTCTTTTTGCCTTAATATTTTCTGTGCACTGCTTTATCAGCATCAGTTTTTATTTATTGAAAAGTTTGGGAAACTTTCAAACATTTAACTCTACCAAAGTACAACATAGATGGGCAGCGGCTTAACCATTTCTCAAACAGCAAAATTTTATGGTGATCCAATTTGAAAGCCGCTGCATAGGGCAGACAACAATTTCAAAAGACACTTTTTGACACCCAACAAGATGAAAACATTGAAAAATCAATGGAAGAAAATGCAGAAATTGCTTGTGACAAGCAATTCCATCATTGCCCACAATGTTTTATACGTAAAAAGACCAAAAATTATATATCATCATACACTCTTGAATTGTTCTTTGCAATATCTTTCATTTTGGACCACCCTCGTCTGTTCATGGGTTAATATTAAATTTGTGAACAATTTAGCACAGAAAACAATGAGGCAGAAGGAGAAAAATGCTGATTATTCTCCTTTTGCTTCTGTTTTCCCAAGCCTTTTACCAGTCAAACTTTATCAGTCATCATTGACTAATGGTGGATGCAAATTTGAAAGGGCAATATATATCTTCCAATACTTATTTGCTTGTGGTGCTAATGAGATTGGTATGACACCCTGAAGAATTCTGAAGTTCTTAACACGTTCCACAGATCTTTCTACATCAATACGCAGATTTGATATCCTGCGCGTTTCCTCAACTTGTTGCTGTGTAAACCTTTTCATCTTCAATGGAGGAACGATAAGGTGTATACCCTTTGCTGTCGTCAAGTCCGCAATCAAAAAGCCTTTATCACCCATGATGGCATCACCCTTTTCACACATATCGAGCAAACCACTATTTTTTTGTAATTTGCTTATCACTGATGCTACCGGCCCACAAATCTGACGCAAATGTGATTATTCCTGAAGGACTTATTCCCAGCAATGCCTTGTAGGTCATGTGTGACTTGTACTGGGAATACATCAGTGATTTATTTATCAAGGATTGGGGTATCTCTGTATAAATTTCAGTACAGTCTATTATTATTCTACCCGTGTCGCGTAGAAAGGACCATTGTCCTCTGGCTCAACAGTGGGCACAGATTCAACAGGGGTCACCTGAAATTTAAAAATAAGATATAAATATCAATAAAAATTGTATGCAATCTAGAGACCATTTTCGGCTTTATTTTGACTTTGTTTTGACTCTAGCAACAACAAATATACACCAATCAAGACATATCTAGGACAGAATGTTGGTGACCATAATATCTTGCTTGGGTTTAATTTTTAGCTTGATCTGAAATTTACATCGTGAGTTATTTGCCCTTAAAATTGGCGAAATTGACATTTTCGGCTTAAATTTTTTTTTCGCTCTTACGACCATAAGTATTAACTTAACCAATCCATACAGAACTTCAACAGAATCTTACTGACCATAAGATCTTAAAAATGCTTGCAATTGTCTGATTGATCAGAATATTAAATCCAGAGTTATTTGCCCTTGAGATTTACAAAAGAGCTGTTTTCCACTTTGTTTTCACCCTCTTTACATCCACAAATAATGATCAATCATGTCGAAGCTTTATTAAAATGTTGGTGAAGTTAAGATCTTGATTTAGTGTCATTTTAAGCTTGATAGAAATGTAACATTAGGAGTTGTGTGCACTTTAATTTGACAAAATTGCCAATTGTGTCTTTGTTTTCACTCTCGCTCGAGTTTTCTAGCATGGGTCCCTTTAAATCGAGACTCAGTTAAATCATTGATGTAAAAGTAGTCATGCATTTGCTTGTTTGGGTAGCCTGTGGAAATTTGAAGGGCAGCCAACTGAGCAAATTTTATTCTGATTTTTCTGAAATTCAAATTAATCCAAGATATTATCGTAATCAACATCATATCCAAATTTTATCTTGATTGTTCATTACTTGTGGTTGTTACAGTCGAAACAGCAATTTTGTCAGATTCAAGCGCACATGACTGACAACTTTCTCAATTGATTGGAGCTAAATTCAAACCCATGCAAGGTCTTATAATCAGCAGTATAATGTCCAAGTTTTGTCTTGGTTGATCAATTAATTGTAGATTCTAAAGTGTAAACAAGGTGAAAACAGCCGAAAACGGCAATTTTGTCAAATTCAAGAGATCAAATGTATCCGAGATCTTATGGTCCCCAAAAGTTTTGTCTTGATTGATCAATAATTGTACATTCTAGAGAGTTATTATAGTGTCAATATATGAACCTTTGCTTTTCGTTTTGTACTTGTAATCGGCGTCGCTGTAAATGGTTCTTCATCTGCTGCATTACGCTGTATCCATGATCAAGAAGACTTTCCGTGATTTAGAAGAATGTCGTCCATTTCTACAAGAAAAAAAACTTTACAGTGTATAATTTATAATCAAAATAATATAGATCCATTTATTTTGGCTTAACCCATTACCACACAGTGACTCTTTTTGACTCCTTTCAAAATAATTGCTTTGGATTGGAAAACATCGTGGAAAATGAAGAACTTGCTTGTGACTAATCCGAGTCTTCTCTGATGTAAATACGCTCTTTGATATTTTGATTTTTCGCTATTCACATCAGAGAGCGTTGCTCTTTGAAAACTGCGGAAAGTTCGGTAACGTTACTAGTAACTTGAAGCTTTGTTTTTGTGTATCATATTGAATCACTCGGTAAAACACTGTAGGGTATAGATCAATAAATAATTTTTTGTCATACCTGGCCAAAAATTTCATTTCAAATCGGCCTGCTGGATGAGTATAACCTTTGGTTTTGAATGGAAGGTCAAGGTAAACAAAGGCTGCTCAGGTGAAGGGTTGTTGCAAAACATTGCCTATTAACCTTTTAGAAATACTTTTTGGTCGTAATTTTTTCAGCAGCCATAACAATAAATGGTTCATTTATCGATATCATCAGGGGTTTTAACGATAGCGTTTAAGATCGGACGGTGAACGATGCGCAACAATTTGTTGCGAACTTCTTGATTTTTTCAAAGAGCAACGCTCTCTGATGTAAATAGCGAAAAATCAAAATATCAAAGAGCGTATTTACATCAGAGAAGACTCGGATTAGCTTGTGACAAGCAATTTTCTCATTTCCCACAATGTTTTCTACCTCAAAAGACCATGAAATGTAAAATTTGATTTACTTGAAATTGTCGCCTGCAACATCTTTGAATTTGGGCCAGTTTAAAATTTAAACGGCTGGTTATGCGTTAAATACAAGAAAATCCACAAGCAGAAAGATCGCGAAAACACATGACAAACCGAAGTTAAGTTTTAAAAAATAAACATATGAAGCACGGAACAAATAGCAACAACCTCTATTCGAATACTAAAATATATAAAGATCGATCACGTTTACAATTCTTTATAAATACCTTTGTCTTTTGTTCAAAACGTTGTTGTCTGTCACTCCTTACTTTCGGTTCATCCTCTGATGAGTGACGTCATCACAAGGGAGGTAATTTGAATACTCTCCTAAATGAAGGCGTCTATTAGGTGCCCGGATAATGACGTGACATTGGAGAATTAAAAAAGGCGGTTAATATTCCCGCGGAAAATTAGTCCTACGGTCGTCAATTAAATCCTACTGCGAAATTAGTGTGACAATTGTCAACTTTTCGACTTTTCACAAAATTGAGTTTGTGAAAAGTCGAAAAGTGGAAGTTAGTCGCACTAACTTCCACTTTTCTACCAAAACTGAGTTTGTGAAAAGTCGAAAAGTTGAAGTTAGTCACACTAATTTCTGACAATTGTCACTAACTTCTGACAATTGTCACAAACAAAACTTCAACTTTTCGACTTTTCACAAACTCATTTTTGGTAGAAAAGTGGAAGTTAGTCGCACTAACTTCCACTTTTCTACCAAAATTGAGTTTGTGAAAAGTCGAAAAGTTGAAGTTAGTCACACTAATTTCTGACAATTGTCACTAACTTCTGACAATTGTCACAAACAAAACGTCAACTTTTCGACTTTTCACAAACTCAATTTTGGTAGAAAAGTGGAAGTTAGTCGCACTAACTTCCACTTTTCTACCAAAATTGAGTTTGTGAAAAGTCGAAAAGTTGAAGTTAGTCACACTAACTTCTGACAATTGTCACAGACAAAACTTCAAGTTTTCTACATTTCAAGGTCAAATTTTGGTAGAAAAGTAGAAGTTAGTCGCCTTAATTTCGACTTTTCGACTTTTCACAAACTAAATTTTCTTAGAAAAGTGGATGGCGGTAACAGGATTCCGTAGTATAAGGATTTTTCTACATGACTTTACCTACCTTAATTTTGAATATGACATGCCAATTACCCAAATGAAGGCTTATGGAACTTCTAGGTGTTGAAAGTCCTTTGCTCGAATTTAGGTTATAGACTGGAAGGAAGTCCAATGATCATGTTCAAAATTTTGTTATTTTATTATGAATATTATTTCAAAGAATAAAAAAATGAATATTGAATTAATAAATGGATATGTTTGAATAGTAATTTTAAATATGACTTTGTACAAAATTTTTCTAAAGGTTTTTGGTAAATTCCAGTCTAATGACGACAACAACAACAACAACAAAACAACAACAACAAAAACCAAAAATGCTTTCAACTTATTTTCAGTTTTCCATCTTAAATTTGCCGTTTCCGTGGTGACAAAAGTAAAAGTTTAAAGGATTGTAAATACCTGATGTTTTTCTTCAAATATGTAAATCCAGAAAACGAAAAGAATTCAGGAAACGTGTAAAAATAATGAGTTTTCGCGTATATGAACAAAGGGATTCTTTATTGTTTTGTTTTAGGACGACCACATTCAAACTTGATATCGTATTTTGACACTCATTGAAATAAAGGATAAAGAAACCACTGTTCTCACGCAATTTATTCATAAATTAAATTTAAGGAAAAAAAGTGCACCAGACTTGGGACTCGAATCCACAACCCCCGGATTACCAGTAGGACGCTCTATTCTAGGGTACTTTATTTCGACGCATCACTATTACGACGCCATTTTTGTTTTGACCTCCCTTTCGATTAGACACCGAATGACGTCATTCTTGCGCACGTCTGTCGGTATATTTCAATGAGATTCTTCGGGGAGAAAATGTTGAAAGTTAGGGATTTAGAAGTACTATTTCAATTGTTTTATATGAAACACTAAAAAAACCTATTTTTTCTTATGACCATTTTTCCAAATTTTTAAAATTGTTATTTTCGGTAAATTTATGAAAATGAAAAGCAGACCAGCGAACACCAGCTATATTGTTATTTTTAGAAATTCACATGGCAGTCATGTGCAATGTTACATGATTTCATAATGAATATTTCACTGTTTAGTAAGATGTACTGGTTATCTCCATTTTGTGTGATTGACAAAATAGCCTTTAACAATAATGTTGTTTTGAAATGTTTACTCATGCTATTTTTTCTTTGTTTTCTTTAAAAAAAATCTCAAGGCAAGTGTAGGGATCTCTCTCCTACGTCAATGACAAGTTTGGTCACGAGTAAAGCCTCGTAAGTAAAGCTTTCCCGAAATTTTGTATCTAAGGGTTGGTTCTAGAATTCCATACTGCTGTGTAGTGGTTCTAATAGAGGCCCCTTTATCCCTGCATAGTCAGGGCTTCCCCTGACAATTTCAGACTTGGCGCCAGCAAAATCACCAATTGAAATTTTTTGGGGCCAATTGGAGCCAGTCGGAGCCAGTAGAGGAGCCAATGGGAAAAGAAGAAAAACATATAGGATTATTATGATGATGATTTGGCGGTGGTTTTTTTACAGGTTGGGGTGGGATCTGTATGAACTGATATGGTGGAGGATTACTCATCACTCTAATTGGTGCCCTAAGTGGGGGTGGTTGGTGAAAAATGTGGGAGGGAGTACCTAAATGTGCAGCTGGCTGTTGCTGTGTGTACACAAGATTTGGCTGTACTTTATTGACAGGAGTGTGTGTGACTCGATTTGGCAAGGGATTGCTGTACTGGTTTGCACACTGGCAGGTTTTGCGGCATGGACTAGTAGTTTCCTTGTCATGTCGTTCTAATTGATCTAGTCTACTCTTTATCTGTTCTAGTTCCACATTCCATAATCTATGTTTGATATTTTCCATCTCTCGGTCGTGGGCACTGGTGTCACCCCTATCAGTTTCTCCCCTATCTGACGGTAGTCTGTTTGTTGTATGTTCAGAGTTTTTTCCGTTGTTGAGGTGATGTCCAATCTTGAGGAGTCTATTTGATTGTTCTAGGTCATTTATTTTCTGTTCCAATTTTGAGATAATACTGTAAGCATGCTGTAGTTGTTTTTCCAATTCCTCTAGCTGGGGCTGTACCTGTTTCTGGTTCCGTTTCTTGCTTCTGGTGTTTGATTCTGTTTTCTCGGATCTGTAGACTGGTGTAGGGTCATTTTCCTTAATTCCATTCATATGGGGTTCAGGTGACCTCATAATTGTGATGTTACCAACTACTTGCCCATTTTTTGAAGCAGACCCATTTTTTGCCGCTGGCAACTTAATGAACGTAGAGCATGCTTTAGCAGGTGACCTGATAGGAGAGCTTGTCGCCCGCAATACAGGAATGGAGGCGCCATGCTCTCCCTTCAGGCCAGTTTGGCTGTCTTCAAATGAGTTGTACCGGGCACAGGGAGTGTCGGATCCAATTTCTCTGTATAAGGATTTTTCTACATGACTTTACCTACCTTAATTTTGAATATGACATGCCAATTACCCAAATGAAGGCTTATGGAACTTCTAGGTGTTGAAAGTCCTTTGGCTTTGCTCGAATTTAGGTTATAGACTGGAAGGAAGTCCAATGATCATGTTCAAAATTTTGTTATTTTATTATGAATATTATTTCAAAGAATAAAAAAATGAATATTGAATTAATAAATGGATATGTTTGAATAGTAATTTTAAATATGACTTTGTACAAAATTTTTCTAAAGGTTTTTGGTAAATTCCAGTCTAATGACGACAACAACAACAACAACAAAACAACAACAACAAAAACCAAAAATGCTTTCAACTTATTTTCAGTTTTCCATCTTAAATTTGCCGTTTCCGTGGTGACAAAAGTAAAAGTTTAAAGGATTGTAAATACCTGATGTTTTTCTTCAAATATGTAAATCCAGAAAACGAAAAGAATTCAGGAAACGTGTAAAAATAATGAGTTTTCGCGTATATGAACAAAGGGATTCTTTATTGTTTTGTTTTAGGACGACCACATTCAAACTTGATATCGTATTTTGACACTCATTGAAATAAAGGATAAAGAAACCACTGTTCTCACGCAATTTATTCATAAATTAAATTTAAGGAAAAAAAGTGCACCAGACTTGGGACTCGAATCCACAACCCCCGGATTACCAGTAGGACGCTCTATTCTAGGGTACTTTATTTCGACGCATCACTATTACGACGCCATTTTTGTTTTGACCTCCCTTTCGATTAGACACCGAATGACGTCATTCTTGCGCACGTCTGTCGGTATATTTCAATGAGATTCTTCGGGGAGAAAATGTTGAAAGTTAGGGATTTAGAAGTACTATTTCAATTGTTTTATATGAAACACTAAAAAAACCTATTTTTTCTTATGACCATTTTTCCAAATTTTTAAAATTGTTATTTTCGGTAAATTTATGAAAATGAAAAGCAGACCAGCGAACACCAGCTATATTGTTATTTTTAGAAATTCACATGGCAGTCATGTGCAATGTTACATGATTTCATAATGAATATTTCACTGTTTAGTAAGATGTACTGGTTATCTCCATTTTGTGTGATTGACAAAATAGCCTTTAACAATAATGTTGTTTTGAAATGTTTACTCATGCTATTTTTTCTTTGTTTTCTTTAAAAAAAATCTCAAGGCAAGTGTAGGGATCTCTCTCCTACGTCAATGACAAGTTTGGTCACGAGTAAAGCCTCGTAAGTAAAGCTTTCCCGAAATTTTGTATCTAAGGGTTGGTTCTAGAATTCCATACTGCTGTGTAGTGGTTCTAATAGAGGCCCCTTTATCCCTGCATAGTCAGGGCTTCCCCTGACAATTTCAGACTTGGCGCCAGCAAAATCGCCAATTGAAATTTTTTGGGGCCAATTGGAGCCAGTCGGAGCCAGTAGAGGAGCCAATGGGAAAAGAAGAAAAACATATAGAACCCCCCCGCGCTCTCCCCCCCCCCCCCCCCCCCCCCTCCCCCCTCTAAAAAAAGCACCCCAACATTATAGATCTAGTCTGTAAAAATGCATAATTATCATCACAATTAGGTAATATGTCATGATGTTTATGACTTTTTATTGACATCAATATAGAAATCAAGATCAGTAGCATAAATTCTATAATTTGGGTTGATTGGATGCGGTTCCCTCTGATTTACAATGATTATACGGAACGTCACTGACCCCACTCAGTTGTCAATGCGCCCCCTCCCCAAACCACGTGCGCACACACACACACATGATACAGATTGAAATGCGTGCAGAAATTACATGAGTTATTTTAGGTAAATCGGAGAATCTTAAAGTCAACCTTTTTTCGGCATGCCTTGGCTTCCGACTAGAACTAGTACATTTTTCAGAGCGAATACACGAGGACCCAAAATACGATGTAAATCATTAATACGTGACGAAACTTAAAACTTCGGAACCTATTGCGGCGATCACTCGATCACAAGCTTTGATAGAATCTACAGATAAGATTTAAAGAAATCTGACTCGGAAAATTCCATGTGAAAACAAGGAATGAAAGTGAATCTTTTTTGTTCACAAAAAATTCGATCTGCGATACGATGCTCGGACTCGTAGCCTGAATCGGATTCTGACAAAAGCTTTACCTCGTGTTTTATATCCATTGGTTAAAAAGAAAATCTTTTCAAATGCGATAGAAACAAATTCCATTGTGTAATTGATTTGAGAAAGTTTACACGAAATACAAACCGTTTGGGGTTAAAACATCGTAACGATACGGCGTTTTAGTCACTCGTTATTTATATGACGTCACTACCCCGAGATCAAATAAATGCCGCCGACACATCTGGCCCGTTTGTTCCAGTCTTGACAAAAATGTGTTGTCTTTATAAGGGAATATGTGTAAAGGATTTAGAAAACAATTTGTCGGATTTAGGCCGAAATTAAGCTCCAGGTAAACGCACGGAATAAATTTCCAGCGACTAAAGTTTTCTTCCTCGGCAAGCCACGCGACCAAGACATTTTCACGCATATCGAAACAGTTATTTAGAAGGTGTCATAATCATATGGACAAACTGCTATCTCGGATAATTGGTTACCGATTATCGATTTTTGTTAATCAATGACTGACCAGCACCGATACACGCGACTGTCATAGCTTTTGAGACTCAACCCTTTACCTGAAATCTTGTGTCACAATACGGCGCAAATAAGTTGTCGCCAATAAAATCGCCAACAGGCCAATTTTGTCGCCAGAATTTTTATTTTGTCGCAATTGGCGCCAGTGGCGATCGACAGCGGGAGCCCTGATAGTTGATAAGCACATCTTCATTAATTCATAAATTATTTTCACATATATCGTTTCCTAATATGATGTACTGGTTTCTCAGAGTGAAGAGAGAGTTGTACTTTCGTTTTTGTAAAGCTAAATTTATATAGAAACAAATCAAATGCGTCGTTTCTCTGTACTCTCACTTCTGCCATATTGGAACCCACTACCCGATATTTTTTGAGATTTTTCATTTCAAAAAAGTTTTTAGTGATATCAAAGAGTTTCTGAAAGATGAATGAATGAATAAACTTTATTTTGCAAAGGTAAACAAATGTTTTCCATTTGTTTTTGATTTCTTAATTATTGATTGTTTCTTAGATGCGTCGGAACTAAGTACACTAGGATAACCAGTGAGCTTGCCGGGCACATGGTTGTGTTTCTACCCAACATCACTACACTCCTCCCCCTCATAATTTCTTAGGAGTCTCCCACTCCCCTGGTCCCTAGGACTATCAGGTGCCGCTTCCCGCGCTCACCGATTTTCCTCGTCGCCATTAAAGTAAATTAGAGGAGAAAAAGTGCACCTGACGTGGGACTCGAACCCACGACCCTCGGCTCTAACCACTGAGCTAGCGGGGCACATGGTCGTCTTTCTACCCAACATCACTACATTCATTTCTTGCGTAACACTGTTTTACAACTATTACAGTTTTCATAATCACATGGCGCACCTTTGCTTTATTATCATAACTTAAGTTGCACAGCTTAGATTTCTTTCAAATATCAAGTCAGTAATATTTTTTTGTATACTTGTTGTGCAGTATCACTCGCAAGTCTTTTTGAAGAATAAGGGTCAGTGTGGTCAAATGAAATCTGTAATACCAAATTTCTATGTAGACTTTTTATAAATCACATGAAATTGTTGTCTGCAACATCTTTCCATTTGGACTGCCAGTCTAATTTTGTCGTACAGTAATAGGTAAATGACATATTGCAGGCAAACAATGAATTCTAACAAGCAAACTACCAACATATACACCTTTAAAGACGAGAAGCTGCCGAAATTTGAGACCCATTACGAGCCCAGGTACAGGGATGACTGTGTTCCCATCATCATAGATAATGGTGCGTATGATCAGAGCTACAGATAAGAGGGAGTGAAGACTTTCTAACTTTTTTATTTCAAATCCAAACCCTATGTTGTGGGTTCTCATTTGAATTGTCTCAACGAGACGATACAAATGAGTACCCACAATATAGGGTTTGATGAACAATAACAGAATTATTGCAGTTTAAAAAGTCATCACCCCTCTTATCTAGAGCTTTGGGTATGATACCCTTTCCCAAACAACATTAATTTTGGTTTTTATGTCCTAAGCAGAAATTGCAAGCTGCTGGCCTGCTGCTACTTCGCTAAAATGAGTTGGCCAAAGTTTTGGTGTTTGGGGAATCATTATTTGACATGCTTTGGTTACAGGATATTTAATTTAGATTAGATTTAGAGCTACAGATAAGAGGGA
The DNA here is from genome assembly GCA_963680895.1 of Fragum sueziense. NCBI lineage: Eukaryota > Metazoa > Mollusca > Bivalvia > Cardiida > Cardiidae > Fragum > Fragum sueziense. Next base: position 34,126,134 of record OY804605.1, read on the forward strand.
GTGAAGGCTTTTCAAAATGCAATATTTCATTTATTGTTTATCAAACTCTATTACCCTATGCTATGTGCACTCATTGGAATCATCTCATTTAGACGTTTCAAATGAGTGCCCACAACAAACGGTTTGAAGTTGAAATAACAAAGTTAGAATGCCTTCACTCTTTCTTATCTGTAGCTCTAGATGGGTATCTTTGCCCTGTCTCAAACAAGACCAGGCCCGATTTCTCGAAGAAACTTGAGTACGTTCTCATGCTCAAGTCTGAGCATCGTGCTCAAATCGCACGAAATCCATGTGAACTTCAATCGAATACCCTTCAACGTTGGAGAGTATTGCTTTGAAGTTGAGCATGTTCTCATGAGTATGTACTTAAGTTTTTCGAGAAACCGGGGCCAGATTTCCCTGTTTCAAAGGGAATCAGCATTAAAATTTTTCTTATTTTCCTCAATATTTTCCCTGTTTTATTACAGACAAATCATAGCTTTATCTACTTCCGTTTTGTCTTCTGCTGCAGCTATGAAATGGAACAGTTTATATTTTAGCTGTTTTGGTAAGGATAAATGCTTTCCCAAAAAAGACCTGGATTTGACGTCCCTTCTTGGAAAGCATTGGGAAAACGTTCAGGCAAAAGAAGAAAATGCTGATAATCGGCATTTTCTCCTTTTACCTCAATAGCTTCTGTGTTATATTGTTTACACATTGTATTTTCATAAACTTCCGTTTCGTCGTCTTAGACAGCTTTCAAATTGGAACACCCATATATTTTGTGGTTTGGAAAAGGGTTAAGGTAGTCCACCTCTGATAAGATTCATGTGATGTTGGAATTTTCTTCACAGATAAGGCAGGTCCCTGTAATATATAGCCATGAATAAATATGCGGCAGTAAATTGTAAGTGAAGAATTTCAATATGTATGTGCTTGTTGCAGGTAAACAGTGCATGGTTACTCATTGGAAATACAGTCTGTCTGCATATCTTTACTTATACTTTAACAATGTAAACATTTTCTTGCAAACAGGTATTTTTTTCTCTCAATATGACTAGTGCTTTCGGAAGAAAACACTGTTGGAAATGAAGAAATTGCTTGTCTTAAGCAATTTCTTCGTATTCCACAATGTTTTCCAAAGCCTTTATCTTGTGGGGCATCAAAAACAGTCATCATTTGAGAATGGGTTGATTAATTTTATTTATTAAGCAATTTCTTCGTATTCCACAATGTTTTCCAAAGCCTTTATCTTGTGGGGCATCAAAAACAGTCATCGTTCTTGAATGGGTTGATTAATTCTATTTATTTAGAGAGCTACAGATAAGAGGGAGTGAAGGCATTGCAAATTTGTTATTTCAAGTCCAAACCATATGTTGTGGGTACTCATTTGAATTGTCTCAACGAGACAATTCTAATGAGTACCCAGAACATAGGGTGTGATGCACATTTCATTGATGTAAATGCAAAACCTCGTCCTTCCCCTTTAAAATCTTCCAAAAACAAGATGCGAGGTTTTGCATTAACAACGATGATTTATCGAAATATTCCATTTTTAAAAGCCATCACTCCCACTTATCTGTAGTTATGTATTACAAGGTAATCTTCAATATCTTTTTTAAAATACTTGACCCATTTGAATTCGGTTTGAAGCAGAGAAGGTGAGAAAATGCCAAGAGTAAGCTGGGTGTGTTGGATTTTTGAAAAATCAACTGATAAAAAAGTTATTGAAGATAAACCAAAACTTTGATTTATCTTCAATAACTTTTTTATCAGTCAATTTTTCAAAAATCAACCACGTCCATCTAATATGTGACGTCTGTCCACATTCTCTTCTTCAAACCGAATTCAAATCGGTCCAGTATTTACAAAGTTATTGAAGATTTTCTGAAAATATTGTATCACGTGATTATCCACCGTGTATCATTAACAGGTAGTCATCATTGTAGAGCAGGATGGGCTACCCACAGTAAACCAGATCTGATATTCAAAAATGTTACTGCTAAACAAAGAAATAGGAAGGAAAAGGTAAGTGCAGTAACACTGAACAAAAAAGAAACTTTCGCAGAGTTTGTGCCCATTGTTAGACCCCTTCATAAACGGCAAATCTTCAAAGTTTCCATTTCAAAAGTTGGTGCAGACAACAAATGGACCTTGTTGAAGATAGAATTTGTGTAAAATATGACACTGAAAATATTGAGACAAAAGGAGAAACTGCTGGTTATCAGCAGTGTCTTCTTTTGTCATAATGTTTCCCAAACCATTTCTATAAGGGACGTAAAAACCAGGTCTTGTTTGGGCACATTTTCGATTGAATTTCTGTATGAAGATAAAATAATCAAGCTTCTAATGGGGTTCATTTTAAGCCCTGAACCCTCTTGGATCTGCCACTGGGTACTTTTAAAACTTGTTTTGTTTCCAAAATCAATCGGCTAATTCCTATATAAAAGCCTGATATGTTTCTTCTACGTAAAATTTGAGTTTTCCCATGTAAGGATTGATACTAACATAATCTGCATTCAAACCTGGCGAAAATCACAAACAATTTCTTCATTTACCTTAGTGTTTTCAAAAGCCTTTATTTTGTTGGATATTAGAAAGCGTCATTGTGTGGGAATGGGTTAACCTATAGCCAGACAAAATAACTTCATTTTGATAGAAGTGAAAGTTACAAAGGATGCTTTTATACCTAGGAGAAAACGTGAAATATGAAGAATTTGCTTGTCATATGCAATTTCTTCATATTCCACAATGTTTTATCCAATTTTAAGCGAGCCGAGATTTTGTGTCCGGGGAGCTAATGTCACAGCCCTAGTGTCAGTGTCGCGTCAAATCACATCTTCAAAAACTTTAATCTGGTCTATATCTCAGGCACTATTAGAGATACAGCCTTGATATTTCACACATGGATACTTCTCAAGACCTTTCACTTGGGACTCTGACCTAGTGACCTTGACCTTGGAGTTTGACCAACTTTTCAAAAACTTTAACCTGAGTTGATACTTCACACATGGATAATTCTCAGCAAGACCTTTCATTTGGAACCATGAATTTTGACCTAGTGACCTTGACCTTGTAGTTTGACCTACTTTTCAAAAACTTTAACCTGGCCTATATCTTTGGCATTTTTAAAGATACAGCCTTGATACTTCACACATGGATACTTCTCAGAAAGACCTTTCATTTAGGACAATGACCTTTGACTTAGTGACCTTTACCTTGGAGTTTGACTTCCTTTTCAAAAACTTTAATCTGGCTTATATCTCATGCACTATTATAGATAAAGCCTTGATATTTCACATATGGATACTTCATGCCATGACCTTGAGACCATGACCTTTGACCAAATGACCTTGACCTTTGACTCCTTTTTTAGCTCGCCCGGGACGATAGTCTCGGAAGAGCTATTGTCATACCCCCGGATGTCGGCGTCGGCTTCGGCGTCAGCATCGGCAAAAACTTTAACCTGGCCCATATCTCATGCCCTGTTAGAGATACAGCCTTCATACACCTGTGGGTACCTCTAACCAAGACCTTTAATTTGAGACCATGACCTTTGACCTTGTGACCTTGACCTTGGAGTTTGACCCACTTTTTGACCGTTTTAAAAAACTTTAACCTGGCCTATATCTCATGCCATATTGCACATACAGCCTTGATATTTCACATATGGACACCTCTTACCAACACCATTCACATTTGATCATGACCTTTGACCTTGTGACCTTGACCTTGGAGTTTGACCTACTTTTAAAAACTTTAACCTGGCCTATATCTCATGTCTTTTTACACCTACAGCCTTGATATTTCACATATGGACACCTCCTACCAACACCATTCAAATTTGACCATGACCTTGGATCTTGTGACCTTGACCTTGGAGTTTGAACTACTTTAAAAAAACTTTAACCTGGCCTATATTTCATGTCCTTTTACACCTACAGCCTTGATATTTCACACATGGACACCTCCTACCAACATGATTCACATTTGACCATGGACCTTGTGACCTTGACCTTGGAGTTGGACCTACTTTTAAAAGACTTTAACCTTGCCTATAGCTCATGTCCTTTTACACCTACAGCCTTCATATTTCACATATGGACACCTCCCACCAAGACCTTTCATATTTGACCATGACCTTGGACCTGGTGACCTTGACCTTGAAGTTTGACCTACTTTTAAAAAACTTTAACCTGGCCTTTATCTCATGTCCTTTTACACCTACAGCCTTGATATTTCACACAATGACACCTCCTACCAACACTTTCACATTTGACCATGACCTTAGACCTGATGACCTTGACCTTGGAGTTTGACCTACTTTTAAAAAACTTTCACCTGGCCTATATCTCATGTCCTTTTGCACCTACAGCCTTGATATTTCACACATGGACACCTACCAACACGGTTCACATTTGACGGTGACCTTGTACCTTGACCTTGGAGTTTGACCTACTTTCAAAAAACTTTAACTTGGCCTATAACTTATGTCCTTTTACACCTACAGCCTTGATATTTCACATACGGACACCTCATTCCAACACAGTTCACATTTGACCATGACCTGTGACCTTGTGACCTTGACCATGGAGCTTGACTTACTTTTACAAAATTTCATTTTGGGCCATGACCTTTTTACCTTGACCTAGGAAATGACTTTTCTTTGTGACAAGCTCTCGTTTGGGCGAGCTTTATTGTCCGCGGACAATTCTTGTTTGTGACAAGCTCTCGTAACGGCAAGCTTCATTGTCCGCGGACAACTCCTGTTTTTCTTGAGGGGTGTCAAAAAGCATCAATTTTAAATTTCAGTCACTTGAAATTGTCCTTTGCAATACTTTTGATTAAGACCATTCTTAAACTTTGCCGTCTGTAAAGGGGTTAAGCTAACAGCCAAGCTTGCTCCGTTATATTTTAGGATGCCGAGATTCAGTTAGGTAACGATGTTTCCAACTTTGAGATGGTACGACTGTTAATGAGATCTCAGTTTGACAGGAACCTAGTGACTCAGTATGACCTACAGGTACGGTGCATTTAATCTTTTCCCAAACAAACGACTTTTGCAGGATTTCATTATGGTATCCAACCCCTCAAAAACACCAAAGACCCAGAGGCGAAATTTGAAAAGTGCAAACAATTCCTAAACTGTGTTACATTTTAATTCTAAATACAAACATAAGCATTTTGTATGGTTTAGAATTTAGAGTTGATGCATATTTACAGAAATATTTGGAAAAAATAATCAAAATTACCTCCCTTACATATGAAAAAAGAGCAAAATAATATATGTAAATTATTTTCTTCATGAAGCAAAATCTTAAAATCTGGGAGGGTTAATCAATTTATGTGAAGTGTATTTACAAGTTTGTGTAGTTTGATGCATTTCATATGGCTAGTAAGTGGTGATGTTTTAGGGTCTGTAAACCTTAAGAGGAAGGGGGTGAAGATTTCGCCTGTCTATTTAGGTAGAATCCCCATACCATGTTCCAAAAAGTTGTTATTGTCGGTCGGCAAAAAACATTGAAACTACTGTAGGCTTATCTAATGTTAAATCTTCTGCAGGTATAGGAGGGAATGACTGCTGTTTACATAGTAAATACATGTTGTGTTTTAACCCATTACCACATGATGATGCCTTTTGACACTCCACAAGATTAGGCTTTGGAGAACATCGTGGAAAAAACAGAAATTGCTTGTGACTAGCAATTTCTTCATTTCCCACAATGTTTCTACCCTGAAAGACCTAAAACAGGCTAAAAGTGTAAAATTTTATTTGTTTGAAATTGTCGACTGCAACATCCCTGAATTTGGACCAGCCTAAAATGTTGTCATCTGGTAACGGGTTATTTGGTGCATGATCAAATGACTGGAACACATGATTAGGTGCATCAACTTCTGTGATATAGCTGGAAAACTGGTCAACATGGCATTAAAGTCTTTGAAATAAACTATGACACAAAGGCTGTTCTTTGATTTTTAGCATGACTATTCGTAGAATAGGGGGGCTATTCTAGTCACACAGGTGTCAGTGTTGGCGTAATGCTTTGGTTTTTAGTTTTTTATGCAAGTTTGTCAAATCTATGTTTCTACTAGTGCTATTGCTGTGAAACTTTGCACATGCCTCTGGGCCCATAGTATCAGCCTCTTGGCAAAGATTCATTACTCTGACATGGAATTTTATGGAATTTTTACCCTTTTGGCTTAGAAATTCTTGGTTAAGTTTTTGCGTGCAACTTGCATATATCTGTGATAACTTTTTTCTGTAACAGCTATTGCCTTCAAACTTTGCACATGCTTCTGAGACCATAAATAAAATCAGCCTCTAGGAAAGGATTCATCACTCTAGAATTTGATTTATTGGAATTTTTACCCTTTTCGGACTTAGAATTGTTCACTATCCAACACTTGATAGTCGCGCTTTGCTGTCCTGAGACAGCTCTTGTATGTTTTGATGTCTAGGTTAGTGGGTATAATCCATTTTTATTCACCTCCAAGGGTGTGGCTAAGTGAAGAGGTTATTCGACGAGTTTACTTCTCGATATCTTGGTTGATATAAGAGAAAATCGTGCGGCACGTGCATGAACACATTTTGAAATTGAAAGAACGTTCTATTGTAAAATGAGTTGTTATAAAACCTTGTAACTACAGCCTGATTCACGCTGTAGTTATAATGTTTTGTATTAATACCGACGATGTACCGCTAAGCGAGAAGGCTGTTTCTCCTCAAGCTTAAATGTAATGAACCGTTTACTATGCTCCGCCCTGTCTCCCGAAAAAAATCAGAATATACATATAAATCATTGCTGTATTTATTGTATGTATTTGTGTTTATTCAGGAGCTGTTATTTGACTACATGTTTGGACATCTAGGCATCAATACAGATAGAGTTGACCATCCTATAGTTCTTACTGAGTCAGTAGCCAATCTTTTGTCCACTACAGTAAAGAATATATCTAATAATTACTTTATTTATTGTATGTATTTGTATTTGTTCAGGAGCTGTTATTTGACTACATGTTCGGACATCTGGGCATCAATACAGATAGAGTAGACCATCCAATAGTTCTTACTGAGCCAGTAGCAAATCCTAACTATTGCAGACAAAGTAGGTATCTTTTTATTAACCCTTTCCCAAACAAGACCTGGTTTTGACATCCCTAAGAAACTAAACTTGGGAAAACATTGAGAAAAAAAGAAGAAAATGCTGATAATCAGCATTTTCTCCTTTTGCCTCAATATTTTCCATGCTACGATATTCACATTTCCCATGTTAAGTAGTGCATGTATTAATTTTGTCATTTACAGCAGTTTTGATATCGGACCAGTTTAAAATTTTGTTGTTCAGGAAAGGGTTTAGCAAATTAGCATGGAGCATAAAGTGATCAATGTAAACTATTGCTGTCATTTGCCGTCTGCCATCTGTCTGTCGATCTGTTCATGATTTCTATATTTTTTCCTCATTAACAACATGGATCAAACTTGGCAGGAATGTATTTTGGGTGACCTTGAGGTCCCGAATTGAAAGACCTTTCTGTGCTACATTGTATACAAATCCTGTCTGCATGATTGTCCATTGTGTTTTCTGCAACAGATTTCTAATTGGATTAGTCTTAAATCTAAGATGTTCGATTTGAATTTAAGTGCCACAATGTTTACAAAATTCTTCTGCGCAGGAAAAGGTAAACCCTTTCCCAAACGGTTAAATCTTAGAATGACCTCATTCAAAAGCTGCTACAGAATACAAAAATGAATGTTGATAAAAATTGGATTGCTTTGAAATGTGTCATTAAAATAGTCAAAAGGAGAAAATGCATTTCTTTCTTTGGTCTCACTGCTTTCCCATGCCTTTTATATTAGGGACGCTAAGTCTTGTTTGGGAGAGGGCCAAATTATAGTGTTACCATGTTTCCAAAATTCTGTTGTTTAGGAATAGGTTACATGTAAACTGCCCTTCTGTGTGATGTGGTTCAAACCATTCATTTTCTTAAGCAAGAAAGCTTTAGAAAGGCATTGAGAGAAAAGAAGAAAATACGGATAAAAGAATATTCTCCTTTTCTCCCAATACTTTCCATGGTATGACATACCCATTTCAGAGAAGTAGTGGTTTTGATTTTGTCTGTGTTTCCTTTTAAATTGGAGTATTGAGTAGAATTATCTCATTGAGATGATTCAAATGAGTAACAACTACACAGGGTTTGATGAACTTTGAAAAATATTTTGCTCTTTGAAAGGACATTACCTTCTTTTATCTGTAGCCTTGGTTAGATTTAACCCATTATCAGACAGCAAAAATTTACTCTTATCCAATATGAAAGCAGCTCTAGATGACAACTAAAGAGTATGAAATTTCATTTTTTTGGTCATTTTGAGTAGAAAACATTGTGGCAAATGAAGAAATTGCATTTTCCACAATGTTTTCTCTAGCGTATTTCATGACAGGCATCAAAAAGCGTCACTATGCAATAATTGGTTAAAGAAAATTCTGCTGTTCTATTTCAGAAATGTCCGAGTTACTGTTTGAATGCTATCATGTTCCCAAAGTAGCCTATGGTGTAGATTCGCTGTTTAGTTTATACAAGAATCATCCTAATCCAGGTAAGCCTTCTTTTTTTAAGGCCACTGTGATGATTGATCAAGGTATATTGTGTCAATGTTCATAGATCAGGATATCGTCGCTGTAAATGCAAAACCTCGTATCTCGTTTTTGGAAAATTTCAAAGGGGAGGGAAAAAAGTGTAATAACTATTCCGAAACTGAAATGTTTTACTTGAAATTTGGACATATTGTTCACAAATAATGTGTCAATAATACTGATTAGTAAAAATATCTCAAAACCTGCGAGAATCGTCTACACTTGGCCCTCAAGTGAGTACTTTGAAAATTGCACCAATCGACATACGAGGTTTTGCATTTACACCAATGATATATTATATACCGGTAAGCCAAAATCACCCAGTAGCTTGTACTACTCTTTTAAACTTTTTTATGGCTTTTGGATTTAGACTTGCCAAAGAAGCCAATGGTGTTGATTCACTGTTCAGTTTATACAACCATCATCCAAACCAAGGTAGGGCTTCTTTATTATGTCCCTAGGGCCAGTTTCATAACATTTAACCCTTTCGCAAACAACAAATTCCTAGGATTGTTGAATTTAAAAGCTGCTGCAGACGATAAATGAGGTATTAATATAGAGAACACTTGTCTTAAATATAGTACAGAAAATATTGAGACAAAAGGAGAAAATGCTGCTTATCAGCATTTTCTTTTTTGTCTCAATATTTTCCAAAATCATTTTCTAAAAGGTACATCAAAACCAGGTCTTGTTTGGGAAAGGGTTAAGACATGTTTTTAGCTCACCTGAGCACGAAGTGCTCGAGGTGAGGTATTGTGATCGGTCTGTTGTCCGGCGTCCGTCTGTCTGTCTGTCCGTCCGTCTGTCCGTCCGTCCGTCCGTCCACAATCATACAAAAATCTTCTCCTCCTAAAGTGCTGGGCAGAATTGGATGAAATTTCACAGATATGATCCTTGGGTCATCCTTTTTCAAAATACTTCAAAGAATTGGGATCGGGGTCAGAATGGGCTCAAAAAGTAGGTCACTAGGTCAAATCTTATTTTTGCTCTAGGAGTCACAGTATTGGCTCAATCATTGTGAAAATTGACCAGAATCTTTGTCTTGATGATATCTAGGTCAATTCAAAAAGTAGGTCATGCCAGGTCAAAATGTAGGTCACTAGGTCAAATGATTTAAAATCCTTCTTTTTGCTCTAAAAGTGCTACCTTTTGCTCAAATATTGTGAAAATTACTCAGAATGTATTTTTGGTGGATATCTAGGTTCTGTTAAAAATTGGGTCATGTGAGGTCAAAAATGAGGTCACTATGTCTGTTTGATAAAATCCTTCTTTTTGCTCAGAAGTGTCCATTTTTGGCCAAATTATTATGAAAATTTCTAAGAATGTTTTTTTTAATGATATAAAGGTCATGTAAAAAGTTTGTCATGCAAGGTCAAAAACTAGGGCACAAGGTCAAATATCAAGAATTCCATTTATTAGTCAAGAAGTGCAAATTTTGGCTAAAATCTTGTTAAATGGCTCAGAATGTTTTTCTTTTGGATATTTAGGTCCATTTAAAAAGTTTGTTGTGTGAGGTCAAAAACTAGGTTACAATGTCAAAGGTAATGTATCACTTTTTATGCCCCCGATAGGGAGGCATCATAAATTTGACTTGTCCGTCCGTCTGTCCGTCTGTCTGTCCGTCTGTCTGTCCGTCCGTCCGTCATTCCGTCCAAAAACTTTAACATTGGCCATAACTTCCTTATTACTTAACATATTCGCTTCATACTTTACCACAACATTCCTTGGTACATTACCTTTCTGTAGGCACATACTTTGGTGACCTTGACCCCTGGATGACCTTGACCTTGAACATAGATTGGCCATAATTTAAAATCAAAGCGGTGTCGGGGGCATTGTCATCTTACATTGACAGCTCTTGTTTTTGCTGTTGAAGTTCCAATTTTGGCTCAATTATTTTGAAAATTGCTCAGGACGTTTATTTTGATGATGTCTGTAGGACATTGAAAACTTTGGTAATGCAAGGTCAAAAACTGGGTCAGTTGGTCAAATCTTGTTTTTGCTGTAAGAATTTATTACAATATTTGCTCAATCATTGTGAAATTTGTTCAAACCATCTTTTTGCAAGCAAAGAAGCCCTATGTTGTGGGTTGGGGAATTTTCAAGTGAGGAATTCAGACAAATTTATTTTGACCAGGTATCAGCTTATCAGCAATAATTACTTAAGTTAATAGTTAGACCGTCTAAAGTCAATAATGGACCGTCCCGAAAATAAATAAAAGGCTGCCTTATCTGATAATGGAGCTCTTATCTGATAAAGGATAGAGCTACAGATAATCTTAATGCCTTAACCCCTTCCTATGATGTCCCTATTAAAAAAGGCTTGGGGAATTATTGAGTCAAATGAAGAAAAGGCTGATAATCAGCATTTTCTCCTCTTGCCGCGCTATTTCAAAATTGAACAGTCTATTTCTTTTCCGTCTTGGTAAAGATTAAGCCCTTTCCCAGCCAAGGTTTAAGCCCTTTCCAAATTGTTTCAGAACAGAAAGTCCTTAGTTTTATGCCTTTGAATTTGGCAAAATTGCCATTGTCACTCTTGTATTCTTCTAACGTTAAAAGATTGATTTCATGGTCTTGCCAGTATCTCAACTATGAATTCAGGTGAGCGATCTAGGGTCATCTTGGCCCTCTTGTTGTCTTACAGCTGATTTACAGAATGCTTAAAACAACAATTGCATAACCTAGATTTTAGATGATTGGTGATATATGATTCCTCTCCTAAGCTTGTCGTAAGTCATTGATAAGACTGAAATATGTCTTAGACATTTTGATGAAACTGGCCCCTGTGTCCATAGATTGGGGTATATAGGGTCGATGTCGATAGATTGGGATATATTGTATAAGCCAATATCACCTAGTAGCTTGTACTACTCTTTTAACCCATTACCAAACGTCAACATCTTTTGACGCCCCATAGAGAAAATTGATTTGGAAAACATTGTGGAAAATGAAGAAATTGCTTGTGACAAGCAATTTCTTCATTTCCCACGATGTTTTCCTAAACAAAAACACCAAAAAATGTAAAATTTCCAGCACTTGAAATTGTCGTCTGCAACACCTTTTAAATTGGAACAGTCCAAAATTTTGTCGTTTGGTAATGGGTTAAACTTTTTAATGGATTTTCGATTTAGACTTGCCAAAGTAGCCTGTGGTGTTGATTCACTGTTTAGTCTGTACAACAATCAGGTGTCATTGGCATAATGTTTTTGGTTAAGTTTTTGTCAATTCTCTGTTTCTACTAATGCTATTGCTCTGAAACTTGGCACATGCTTCTGTGACCATAATATCAGTCTCTAGGCAAAGATTGGTTACTCTGACATGTAATTTAGAGGAATTTTTACCCTTTTGGACTTAAAATTACATGGTCAAGTTTTTACTTGCAACTTGTTGTTATACGGATTTTGTGAACCCTAGAAAATTTACTGAGGGGATTTTGTCTGCCCTAGTAATTCTAACATGGGGATTTTGTCAGCTTATGCCAAAAATTACGAAGGAAATTTTGTGCTACATTCTGTTTAATATGAAGTATTGTATATGAGAAAAAGCTTTTCAATTCTGTTACAAATATGAACTTATTTTATTACAGAAACAGCCAACGGTATGGTTATTGGCTGTGGATACCAGACCACCCACATTCTGCCTGTTTTACAAGGCCGTATCAATCTGGGTCAGTGTCGTCGGATCAACATGGGCGGGGCACACATCGATGGATTCATGCAGAGACTGTTACAGCTTAAATATCCTGGTCATTTGAACGCTGTTACACTCAATAGAGCTGAGGTAGAGTATTTATCCCATTACAAGATGGCTAATTTTTATGAACCTGTATTGAAAGATTGGGGGCATATTGTTTTACTTGTGTCTGCCTGTCTGTCAGAAAACTTAACATTGGCCATTTTGGGGGCATATTTGTTTCACAGACACATCTAGTTATACTTGTTGAAATTCAAGCATGTTACAAACAGCAAATTCAAACAGTTGAAATTTCACATATTTTGGTGTTTTGTGGTAGAAAACATTGTTGGAAATGGAGAAATTGCTTTTGACAATCAATTTCTTCATTTCCCACAATGTTTTCCAGTACCTTTATCTTGTGGTGTGTCAAAAGGCTTCTCTGTGTGGGAATATGGATCAACATGGGCTGGGCACACATCGATGGATTCATACAGAGACTGTTACAGCTTAAATATCCTGGTCATTTGAATGCAGCTACACTCAATAGAGCTTAGATAGACTCTTTATCCCAGATGGCAAAATGTTGCACTGGTTCTAATTCAAAGATGATGCAGACTACAATACCAAGTGATTGGGATTGTGATTCTGTTGATCTTTCTTGGTAGCAATACCCTTTACTCTGACTGTTGTCCTAGGAATGACACTGGTTTGTAAATACAACCCAAATTGTTGATGTCTCTGATGAAAATTTAGACACTACCTTAGGTGTAAATTCCAAGTCATTTAAATACCAATGCACTTAACAGGATCGTTTCATGGTCCTTCTTCACCTCAAGGTAGTCCACCCCTTATGAGATTGGCGCAAAGTAAGAATTATTTGAGCAACATCGAAAACATTTGGTGGTAGAACTTTCCAACGCCAAATGTTTACGTCCGCGCCCGAATAAGTTTGGATATGTAGCAACAACAATCGAACAAATCTGATGTGTTATGAATCTCTATGTATTCTACCTTACACCAAAAGCTTTTAAATTTTGTATGTGACACCGCCTTATGAATTTATACCAGAATACTTGGTTAACCCTTTCCCAAACAAGACCTGACATATCTGACAGAAACGGCATGAGAAAAAAATGTTTCAAAGAAGAAAATGCTAGTACCAGAATTTTCTCCTTTCACCTCAATATTTTTTCTGTGCTATATTGTACATGAATCCTTTATTATGCTCCCCGAAAAAATTTCAGGGGAGCATAAAGTCGCCATACTGTCTGTCCTTCTGTCTGTCTGTCCATGTGTACGTCGTTCCATCCATCCGTCCACAGCCAGATCTCAGCAACCCTTGGACCAAATTCAATGAAACTTCACATGTGAACTCCCTGGGATAATCCCTATAAACTCTTTTCTCTGTTTCTGAATTTGAGACTTTGTCATGGAAAAAGGGGCCTTAATGAAAAAATTAGTTTTTCTCCAATCTAATGGGCAGAATTTAATTAAATTTTGTACTTATGTGATAAATGAGATGTTCTAGAGTATATTCTATAAATAATGTGTGTAAAAATATGTCATGGGAAAAGGGGGCTTAATGTATAATAGTTTTTATTTTGTGACAAATGCTTATTTGGGGAGCATAATCCGTCTATGACGGCTCTTGTCTATTTTATCATCTGCAGCAGCTTTTAATATTTTCATATGAGATATTCTTAATATTTGCCATATTGGAAAGGGTTAAATTATGATTGCATAATGTGTTCTTATTTGGAATATAAACTGAAAAAATGTACTTATTCTACCACAGGAGTTGGTACGTTACCACACACACATTGCTGTGGATTATCTCTCGGAACTAGATGAGTGGCGAAGTGATGAATATTACACTGAAAATGTACACAAGATTCAACTTCCATTTGCCAATGTAAGTATACTGCTGCAGACTCGACCCCTTCCCACACATTGATGTTTTTGACAAGATATTTATAGTAACTAGATGAATGATAAATAACAGTATTACACTGAGAACACACACAAGGTCAACTGCCATTTGCTTATGTAAGTAGCTGTAATATTGTTATTTAGAAGGGGCAATATTTTTTCTGGGATCAGTTAAATATAATTTTACTCTAGTCTACATCTTAATAGGCTGACTGACTCTCAATTTAGTTGTTTAACATTTTCTCGTGATTAGAAAAATGTGAAAAAAGCAGCATAAAATTTGACAAACCCATTACCCAAAAGATAAATGCATTGTGGGAAATGAAGAAATTGCTTGTGACACACAATTTCCTATTTTTTCAAAATTGATTTCTACTCAAAAAGACACACAAATTTTAAATTTCATTCACTTGAAATTGTGGTCTGCAACATCTTTGAATTTTGAACTGTCTAGAATTTTGCCGTCTGGTAATGGGTTAATCAATTTCAGGCTCCGGGCAGTTTAATATCAGCACAGCAACAGAAAGAAAGGAGAGAACAACAAATACGAAGACTGAAAGAAGTGAACGCAAAAAAGAGACAAGAAAGGGTATGACCAGGGCTACAGATAAGACAAAATTGTTCCATATTTGAATAATCAATTTCAGGCTCCAGGCAGTTTAATATCAGCACAGCAACAGAAAGAAAGGAGAGAACAACAAATACGAAGACTGAAAGAAGTGAACGCAAAAAAGAGACAAGAAAGGGTATGAAATTGGTATTTAATTCTGAATCAGTCCATTAACGTCCCTCTCATCCCCCCTCTGATAGGACACCCTCCCTCCCCTGGACGATATAAAAATTTTGAGCCCGATGCTATAGATACATCATTTTGAGACAGATGCTACATGACCCAAGCTACAGATAAGAGGGAATGATGGCTTTTAAAAGTGAAATATTTCTCTTAATGTTCATTTAACGCTATGTTTTGGAGACTCATTAGAATCGTCTCATCAAGACAATTCAAATGAGTACCCACAACTTAAGGTTTGGAGTTGAATTTTTAGCTCGACTTTTCGAAGAAAATGAGAGCTTAAACTGTCACCCGGGCGTCGGCGTTGGCGTTGCAACAAAGGTTAAAGTTTTTTCAAACATCAATAACTTCCATACTATCAAAGGGATTCAACCCAAACTTGGAATACTTATTCACCATCACACCCTCTACCTTACTACCAGGGCCCATGACCCTGGCTTTACTATATTTGGAGTTATGCCCCCTTTATAATACTAAGCAACTTAGAAAGTTGAGCGCGCTGTCTTCGGACAGCTCTTGTTTAGAATGTCTTCAACCCCTCTTATCTGTTGCTTGGTATGCATTTGATTCATGTACTAGATATTACATGTAAAAGTTTTTACTATTTCTGCTAAACAAAATGAACTTTGAAGTAAAAAATAAAGCAAAATTTCATTTACTTAACAAAATTAATGCTGCACAACATGCTTACATCACTTGTCATTTGTATGCCGAAGTATTTATGCAGGCATATTGCTTTTAGCATGACAGGTCATACATATGTGACCCGTCAGGCTAAAAGGGACCTTATCCGAACTCCAAAAATCCAAATTTTGACAAACTTGTCAGACTCAGCACAGGTCAACCAGATACTGCATTCGAAAAATGAATGTAAAATAAGATAGGGAAAACATTACAAATATAAAAAAGTACATACAAGTGAAAAGTGTCGGCCCTAGTCTGGCTGCGCGGACTGCGCAGACTGACTAGGGTCGATATTTTTCACACTAAATAAGGTCCCTTTTAGCACGACGGGTCACACAATGTATTACAATCAAATCTTGTTACAGCTTGCAGAAGAAGAAGAGGAGCTAAAACAGTTAATGCAGATACAGGAACTTCTTGATGATGATGATGACGATGATTTCAATGTAAGTTTATTTTCTGATCATAAACAAACAAGCCCATGTACTTTTAACCCTAGAGATATCGTGAGTTTGACTCATCCGATTTTTGTTAAGTATCTATTACGTCTGTCTGTCTGCCCGTCTGATAACTTAACTTTGACCATTGTAGAAAATGCTGATTATCAGTAGGGTTGTTCTTTAGAGCGAGATTTTTTAAGAATTCTTAAGATGTCTTTTTATATTTGAATTGAGGTGTTTGGAATGCTCCATACTTCATTCAAATGACATCATCATGACATCATTTGTTTGAATCATGGAGCATTCGGAACAACTTGGTCAGTTCTCTCTCATATTGTTTCTACAGAGTTGACCAAGGGGTTCTGCAGGAAGTATAGGCTAATGGCACCTCCCTTTGAGCGTCATAAAAATCTTGTTCTAAAGAATGCTTTTTTCCTGAAATACCTTAATCCATTACCAAACAGCAAAATATAAAAGCTGTTGCAGGAAACAACTGAAATGAAATTTAACATTTTTGGGTCTTTCATGGCAGAAAACATATCGGAAAATGAAGAAAATGCTTGTCACAAGCAATTTCTTCATTTTTCACAGTGTTTTCCCAAACATTTTTTGAGAGGGGCATCAAATAGTGTCATTGTCTGAGAATGGGTAAAGAAATCTCAAGATATCTTAAGAAATCTTGCTCTAAAGAATGTGCCTAGTATGCCTTATATAATTACAGAATGCGCTGCAAGAGAAAGGCTATGAAAACGAAGAGGAATTACAGGCCCACATAAACAAGCTAACCATCAGTATTCAGAGGCTGAGAGCTGTTTTACAGGGAACAGAACCCCCAGTAGAAGAAAATGAGGTAAAATGACCTCTATTTTATAAAATAACTGTATTCTGAAAATTCGAGAGAAATAGGTACAGAAAAAAAACGCTGATGACGTAGAACAAGATCAAATCATGTATATGCAGGCTGGTCTTGCTCTATACTACATGCCAAAGCCGCTGTTGTATTTCAACTACCAATACCCGTTATGTCTAGATCAACTTGATAAAGACTGAGTTATGTGAGTCCTTTATTATAGGACGGAAGGGTCGTATTATGTTATGGCCCCGCTCGTCCGTCTGTCTGTCTGTCTGTCCGTCCGTCCGTCTGTCTATTAGCAATTTCTTGTGTGCACAACTACTCCTTTTGATCCGAATTTAATCAAACTTGCCAAAATGAATCTCCATGGTGTCTAATTGTGCACACCGCTTACGTAATTCAGATAACTCTTTTCGTTCTTGAATTATCTGCCCTTGAATTAAAAAAATACCCATTTTCTTGTGTGCGCAACCCCTCCTACAGTTTTGATCAGAATTTGATCAAACTCGCCACAATGAATCTCCATGGTGTCTAGTTGTGCACACTGCTTACGGAATTCAGATAACTATTTTCGTTCTTGAACTATCTGCCCTTGAATTTAAAGAAAAATGCCCATTTTCTCAAAAATGTCCATTTTCTCCTGTGTGAAACTCCTACAGTTTCAACCAGAATTTAATCAAACTAGCCACAATGAATCTCTTTGGTGTCTTGTTGTGCTAACAAAATTTTGATATCTTTTCATGTTTGAATTATCTGCCCTTGAATTGAAAAAAAAAATGGCCAATTTTACTGACAAGCCCCTCTCGGGTGTATATGCGCCGCTTTGTGAAGCTCTTGTTACAAAAATAAACAGGCCCACATGAACAAGCTAATCATCAGTATACACAGACTTAGAGCTGTTTTACTTGGAAATGAATCTCTTGTACTCCAAAATTAAGTGCATGTCTCCATGTTAAAAACAACAGACAAATAGGCAGGCAGTGTACAATAAGGTCAGACTTCTCTTATGAGAAATTCAAGTAACAAAATTGAAGAACAATGATCTGATTGGAAAAAATATAATTACATTTTTATACCTTTTCTGCTCCAAATTGAATTCATATCAGTCTTGATGTGTCACGTGATTCCCATGGTCAACAAGCTATCTATGCACAATTAGACATTCCTTATGATCAACTTTCTTCAGAACAACCATGGATTTAGATTAGCCTGTGCATAAGTGCAGTTTGATCAAGATGTAAGCTAATCTTTACTGTTGCTACAGGTAATGAAATAGCTATTAGAGAACACCACTGATCTTGATCGGACTGTGCGTTTAACCCATTACCAGACGACAACATTTTAGACTGTTCCAAATTCAAAGATTATGCAGACGACAATTTCAAGTGAATATAATTTAATATCTAATAGTCTTTTGGGGTAGAAAACATTGTGGGAAATGAAGAAATTGCTTGTCACAAGCAATTTCTTCATTTTCCACAATGTTTTCTAAAGCTTTTATCTCGAAGGGCGTCAAAAAGCGTCAATGAACCATAATACAGATCATTTTTCCAGATCCTAACTCATAATCATTAAATGATTTCTTACAGCCAAAGAAGCAGGCCACCTATGACCTTTTGGACGTCCCCGATGACCAACTATCCCCAGAACAAATGGTGAAGAAAAAGCGGCAGTACATTCTGAAGAAAGCAAGGGAGGGCAGAGTAAAAGCTCAGGCACTGCAGAGAGAAAAACGCCAGAAGGTACGACACAGAGCTTTAGATAAGAGGGAGTGATGGCTTTTCAAAATACAATGTTTCTATTATTGTTTAACAAACCTTATATTGTGAGTACTCATTGAGACGATTCAAATGAGTACCAAGAACATAGGGTTTGAAATTGAAATAAATGAATGACCCAAAACATAAAAAATCCATAAGTTGAATTTGATGTCTGCCACATCTTTGAATTTGGACCAGTCTAAAATTTTGTTATTATGGAAAGGATTAAAGGAAGCCATGTTAGATATATCTGACATCAGAATAGCATGGGGACAGTGAGAGTTTGCGTAGCTGTGCGGTGTATCTCATTATCTCAATATCTACCAATAGATGTCGCCACCTGTCGATTACCATCTATCTCTGGTGGGCATTCTGGGTTAACTACTTTCAAGATGTCAGCGCCCATAAAATGCATACACATGGTACTTCCTCATGACTTCCTGTCACGCGGCATATTTGCTTCAAATGCTTGCATAGAGTAAAATGAATAATCTAATTTGAATTAATTATTTTATTAGATGAAATTGAGACGAAAATCAAACTTTATTTTGTTGCAAATGTATTTGTAGTTGCAATTTTCTGCTTGCTACTTATTGGCGACAGGATTTTGGAGTTATGCGCACCGCGTAGTGATTTTTATCCAAAAATGGATAAAGTGATGCGTCAAATGAGTCAGTCCGAAAATAAACAAAAAATAGACTGGAAATATTGTAGACTGGCTGCTTAGTCAATGCTCATTATCTAAGTCCAAAATTAAAGAAAGGAATTTTTATGCCCCCTTTCGAAGAAAATGGGGGTATATTGTTTTGCAAGTGTCGGTCGGTCGGAAGGTCGGTCGGTCGGTCAGTCGGTCCGTATGTCGGTCGGTCTGTCCGTAGACCAAACCTTGTCCGGAGCATAACTCAAAAAGTATTAAAGGTAGAGTCATGAAACTTCATAGGTGGATAGATCTCATTATGGAGAGGTGCAGTGCACAAGAACCGTAACTCTGCCGATCAAATTTTTTTAGTTATTGCCCTTTGTTGATTTTATAACTTGATTCTTGTCCGGAGCATAACTCAAAAAGTATGTAAGGTACAATCATGAAACTTTACAGGTGGATAGATCTCATTATGGAGAGGTGCAGTGCACAAGAACTGTAACTCTGCTGATCAAATTTTTTGAGTTATTGCCCTTTGTTGATTTTATAACTTGATTCTTGTCCGGAGCATAACTCAAAAACTATGTTAGGTAGAATCATGAAACTTTACAGGTGGATAGATCTCATTATGGAGAGGTGCAGTGCACAAGAACCGTAACTCTGCTTATCATATTTTTTGGGTTATTGCCCTTTGTTGATTTTCAAACTTGATTATTGTCCGGTGCATAACTCAAAAAGTATGTAAGGTAGAATCATGAAACTTTACAGGTGGATAGATCTTATTATGGAGAGGTGCAGTGCACAAGAACCGTAACTCTGCCGATCAAATTTTTTGAGTTATTGCCCTTTGTTGATTTTATAACTTGATTCTTGTCCGGAGCACAACTCAAAAAATATGTAAGGTAGAATCATGATTCATTATGGAGAGGTGCAGTGCACAAGAACCGTAACTCTGCCAATCAAATTCTTGGAGTTATTGCCCTTTGTTGATTTTTACACTTAATTCTTAACCTTGCCTATATCTCGTGTCCTTTTACACATACAGCCTTGATATCTCACACATAGATACCTCCTATCAACATCGTTCACATTTAACCATGACCTTGGACCTTGTGACCTTGACCTTGGAGTTTGACCTACTTTAAAAAAAATTAAACCCGGCATATATCTCATGACCTTTTACAAATACAGCCTTGATATTTCACACATGGACACATCTTACCAAGACCTTTCACAATTGACCATGACCTTGGACTTTGTGACCTTGACCTTGGAGTTTGACCTACTTTTAAAAAAACTTTAACCTGGCCGATATATCATGTCCATTTACACATACAGCCTTGATATTTGACACATGGAAACCTCCGACTTAGACCTATCACATACGACTATGACCTTGGACCATGTGGCCTTGACCTTGGAGTTTGACCTACTTTTAAAAAAAAATAAACTGGGCCTATATCTTATGTGCTATTACACATACAGCCTTTGTATTTCACACATGGACACATCTTACCAAGACCTTTCACATTTGACCATGACCTTGGACCTTGTGTCCTTAACCTTGGACTTTGACCTACTTTAAAAAGAACTTTAACCTAGCCGATATATCATGTCCTTTTACACATACAGCCTTGATATTTGATACATGGACATCTACGACCAAGACCTTTCACATTTGACCATGACCTTGTGACCTTGACCTTGGTGTTTGACCTACTTTTATAATACATTAACCTGGCCTATATTTCATGTCATTTTACATATACAGCCTTGATATTTCACACATGGTCACTTCCAACCAAGATATTTCACTTTGACCATGACCTTGGACCTTGACCTTGGAGTTTGACCTACTTTTAGAAATATCTAACCTAGCCTTTATCTTATGTCCTATTACACCTACAGCCTTGATATTTCACACATAGACACCTCCTACCAAGACCTTTCACATTTGACCATGACCTTGAATATTGCAACCTTGACCTTGGAGTTTGACCTACTTTTAAAAAGACTGAAACCAGGCATATATATCATGTCCTTTTACACCTACAGCCTTGATATTTCACACATGGACACCTCCAACCAAGACCTTTCACATTTGACCTTGGCATTTGGCCTACTTTTAAAAACTTTAACCTGGCCTATGTTTCATTTTACTTTTACATATACAGCTTTAATATTTCACACATAGACACCTCCTACCAAGACCTTTCATATTTGACCATGACCTTGGACCTTGTTAACTTGACCTTGGACTTTGACCTGTACATCAAATGTAGGCCCTTGAGGGGGCATATATGTTTTACAAACATCTCTTGTTTTACTTTCTACTGAGTATCAGTGTCCTAAAAATTTACTAAAGAATAAACTTTGCTGATTGGTTAAAAGTTAAATATAGACCTGGGCTGTGTTCAGTAAGGTTTTACATGAACCGTTTTATTTGGAATACTCTGTCAATTCTGTCAATTTTGTGTCAAAGAAGTTGCGACTGTTGCTCAAGTTAGCTCACATAAACCCCTTACTGAACGCAGGGCGGATTTAGAAGGACTAAATGAACTTGATTTGAATTTTCGCTAGACACAAATGATTGGACATACAGGTTGATTAATCTATAAGATATTTCTTGAATATATATTTTACTGGTTTCTATGTAGGACAACCTAGCATTGGTCTCTTTAACCCTTTCCCAAAGAAGACCTGGTTTTGACGTCCTCAATAGAAAAGGCTTGGGAAAGCATTGAAACAAAAGAAGAAACTGCTGATAATCAGCAGTTTCTCCTTTTGTCTCAATATTTTCTGTTCCATATTTTACACAAATCCTATCTTTAATAACATCCATTTTGTCATTTGTAGCAGTTTTTGAAGCAGATCACTCAAAATTTTGGCGTTTTGGGAAAAGGTTAACTATCTTTTGATTTATAATTTACCGGGAGCTTGAAATTGTTATCTGCCACATCTTTGAATTTAGGCCAGTCTAAAAATTTGCGTTTTGGCAATGGTCTGATTTTTGACCTGCCCAAATTTAAAGATTTTGCAGACGAAAATTTCAAGTAAATGAAATTCTTCATTGTTTGGTCTTTTGGGGAAGAAAATATTGTGGGAAATGAAGAAATTGCTTGTCACAAGCAATTTCTTCATTTTCCACAATATTTTCTGAATCCTTTATTTTGTGGGGCTTCCATGGGTGTCATTGGGTTAACTATCATTTGATCTATATTTACCAGGAGCTTGAAGCAGAGAAAGTGTTAGAGAGAAAGCGCATTGTAGACTTTCCTGGATGGCTGGCGGAAGTAAGGCAGAAGAGACAGGTACGGGGAATTTTATTATGTTTTGATCTTTACAGGGGTAAAAGTTTTCAGGCATATGCCTGAAGTTCAGGTTTTTGATACTCCAAAATGCCCCATTTTCTTGATTTTTGCTATATAAATACAGACTTTTCCAGGTTTTCAGGTTTTTCAAAATTTTCAACTTTTACCCCTGTCTTTACCATCAATATTTTATTAAACTGTAGATGTTTGGAAGGGTTTAACCGCAAACCCTTTCCCAAACAAGACCTGGTTTTGACGTCCCTAAAACAAAAGGTCTGGGAAAACATTGAGACAAAAGAAGAAACTGCTGATAATCAGCAGTTTCTCCTTTTGTCTCAATTTTGTCTTTGCTATATCAATCACCCTAAAATTTTGCTGTTTGGGAAAGATGTAAATGGTTAAAACTTATTTTATAACATGGTAAAAGTTGAGTGATAACAACCCAAGAGGAAAAATTCTGCATTTTCTGCTGTGGAATGATCACAATATTTTCAAAAAATGTGAATCTTTAAATGACCCTTTTAACCTTTTCCCACATATCTACGCCTATATGGTCAAGGCTTTAGAAAATATTAGCCATCAATTTCTTCATTTCCAACAACATTCTCTAACAAGAAAGACCAAGAAGTGTAAAATTCTATTCACTTGAAATTGTTGTCTGCAACATATTTGAATTTTGACCTGTCTGAAATTTTGCCTTCTGGTAATTGGTTAACCCTTTTCCAAACAAGACCGGGTTTTGATGTCCCTAATATAAAGGGCTTTGGAAAACATTGAAACAAAAGAAGAGAAACTGCTGATAACCAGCAGTTTCTCCTTTTGTCTCAATATTTTTATGCTCCCCGAAGGGAGAGCATATAGTCGCCGCTTTGTCTGTCCGTCCGTCCGTCCGTCATTCCGTCCGTCCGAAGTGATTTCTCCATAACCCTTGGGCCAAATCAAATAAAACTTACCATGTGAACTCCCTATGACATAATGCATAATGCCGATGTACTTTTCACGGTTTTTGGATTTGAGGCCTCGTCATGGGAAAAGGGGACTTAAGGTAAAATACAGTTTTTCTCTAATTTCTCCTAGTCTAATGGTCAGAATTTGATGAAATTTCATATTTAATAAGCAAATCAGATGCCCTTGACAATAAACTATTTGAAATTTGCGTTTGAAAAGTATGTCATGGAAAAAGGGGGCTTAACATTTGTTAGCTTAATATTAGCTCTGCACAGCATACATTTATTGTGACAATGCCTTATTCGGGGAGCATTGTCCGTCTCTGACGGCTCTTGTCTTAGTCATATTTTACATAAATCCTATCTTTGATTACATTCATTTTGTCATTTGTGACAGTTTTTAAGGGGATCACCCTAAAATTTAGTCGTTTGGGAAAGGGTTAAAGGTATTTTAACTTACATTATTTTGTTTCATACAGAAATTACTGGACACTAGAAACAGTAGAAAGCAGAAGAAATCAGACATGGCTAAACGACGAACATTTGCTGCACAGCAAAGGATGAAGATCATATCTCAGTTAGCTAAAAGTGAGTTAATCAAAAATATCTTATTAACCCTTTCCCAAACCACACAATGTTTAATTATACCCCCGCAAACGAAGTTTGGAGGGGGTATACTGGAATCAACCTGTCGGTCCAGTGGTTGGATGGTTGGTTGGATGGTTGGATGGTTGGTTGGATGGTTGGTCCGTCTCCAAAACTTTGTCCGGACAACTTCTCCTACACTTGTTGACCGATTTTGTTCATACTTGGCACAAGTGTTCATTGTGACCTGTAGATGTGCAAGACACAAATTTCACGAAAATAGGACTGATACTTTTTGAGTTATGGCCCTTGATTTGACCCAAAAATACTTGTCCGGATAACTCCTCCTACACTTGTGTACCGATTTAGTTCATACTTGGCACAAGTGTTCATTGTGACCTGTAGATGTGCAAGACGCAAATTTCACAGAAATCGGACCGATACTTTTTGAGTTATGGCCCCTGATTGGATCCAAAAATGCTTGTCCGGCCAACTCCTCCTACAGTTACTGTCCGATTTGCTTCATACTTGGCACAGGTGTGCATTAGGACCTGTACATGTGCAAGACGCAAATTTCACGAAAATCGGACCAATAATTTTTGAGTTATGGCCCCTGATTTGACCAAAAAATGCTTGTCCGGATAACTCCTCCTACACTTGTGGACCGATTTAGTTCATACTTGGCACAAGTATTCATTGTGACCTGTAGATGTGCAAGACACAAATTTCACGGAAATCGGACTGATACTTTTTGAGTTATGGCCCCTGATTTGAGCCAAAAATGCTTGTCCGGCCAACTCCTCCTACAGTTACTGTCCGATTTGCTTCATACTTGGCACAGGTGTGCATTAGGACCTGTACATGTGCAAGACGCAAATTTCACGAAAATCGGACCGATAATTTCTGAGTGATGGCCCCTGATTTGACAAAAAAATGCTTGTCCGGATAACTCCTCCTACACTTGTGGACCGATTTAGTTCATACTTGGCACAAGTATTCATTGTGACCTGTATATGTGCAAGACGCAAATTTCACGGAAATCGGACCGATACTTTTTGAGTTATGGCCCCTGATTTGACCCAAAAATGCTTGTCCGGCCAACTCCTCCTACAGTTACTGTCAGATTTGCTTCATACTTGGCATAGGTGTGCATTAGGACCTGTAGATGTGCATGACGCAAATTTCACGAAAATCGGACTGACAATTTCTGAGTTATGGCCCCTGATTTGACCAAAAAATGCTTGTCCGGATAAATCCTCCTACACTTGTGGACCGATTTAGTTCATACTTGGCACAAGTGTTCATTGTGACCTGTAGATGTGCAAGACGCAAATTTCACGGAAATCAGACTGATACTTTTTGAGTTATGGCCCCTGATTTGACCCAAAATTGCTTGTCCGAACAACTCCTCCTACAGTTACTGTCCGATTTGCTTCATACTTGGCACAGGTGTACATTAGGACCTGTAGATGTGCAAGACGCAAATTTCACGAAAATCGGACCGATACTTTTTGAGTTTTGGCCCCTGATTTGACCAAAAAATGCTTGTCCCGATAACTCATCCTACACTTGTGGACCGATTTAGTTCATACTTGGCACAAGTATTCATTGTGACCTGTAGATGTGCAAGATGCAAATTTAATGGAAATAGGACTGATACTTTTTGAGTTATGGCCCCTGATTTGACCCAAAAATGCTTGTCCGGCCAACTCCTCCTACAGTTACATCGGATTTGCTTCATACTTGGCACAGGTGTGCATTAAGACCTGTAGATGTGCAAGACGCAAATTTCACGAAAATCGGACCGATAATTTCTGAGTGATGGCCCCTGATTTGACAAAAAAATGCTTGTCCGGATAACTCCTACACTTGTGGACCGATTTAGTTCATACTTGGCACAAGTATTCATTGTGACCTGTATATGTGCAAGACGCAAATTTCACGGAAATCGGACCGATACTTTTTGAGTTATGGCCCCTGATTTGACCCAAAAATGCTTGTCCGGCCAACTCCTCCTACAGTTACTGTCAGATTTGCTTCATACTTGGCATAGGTGTGCATTAGGACCTGTAGATGTGCATGACGCAAATTTCACGAAAATCGGACTGACAATTTCTGAGTTATGGCCCCTGATTTGACCAAAAAATGCTTGTCCGGATAAATCCTCCTACACTTGTGGACCGATTTAGTTCATACTTGGCACACGTGTTCATTGTTACCTGTAGATGTGCAAGACGCAAATTTCACGGAAATCAGACTGATACTTTTTGAGTTATGGCCCCTGATTTGACCCAAAATTGCTTGTCCGGACAACTCCTCCTACAGTTACTGTCCGATTTGCTTCATACTTGGCACAGGTGTACATTAGGACCTGTAGATGTGCAAGACGCAAATTTCACGAAAATCGGACCGATACTTTTTGAGTTTTGGCCCCTGATTTGACCAAAAAATGCTTGTCCCGATAACTCATCCTACACTTGTGGACCGATTTAGTTCATACTTGGCACAAGTATTCATTGTGACCTGTAGATGTGCAAGATGCAAATTTAATGGAAATAGGACTGATACTTTTTGAGTTATGGCCCCTAATTTGACCCAAAAATGCTTGTCCGGCCAACTCCTCCTACAGTTACATCGGATTTGCTTCATACTTGGCACAGGTGTGCATTAAGACCTGTAGATGTGCAAGACGCAAATTTCACGAAAATCGGACCGATAATTTCTAAGTTATGGCCCCTGATTTGACCAAAAAATGCTTGTCCGGATAACTCCTCCTACACTTGTGGACCGATTTAGTTCATACTTGGCACAAGTATTCATTGTGACCTGTAGATGTGCAAAACACAAATTTCACGAAAATCGGACTGATACTTTTTGAGTTATGGCCCCTGATTTGACCCAAAAATGTTTGTCCGGCCAACTTCTCCTACAGTTACAGTCAGATTTGCTTCATACTTGGCACAGGTGTGCATTAGGACCTTTAGATGTGCGAGACGCAAATTTCATGAAAATCGGACCAATAATTTCTGAGTGATGGCCCCTGATTTGACCAAAAAATGCTTGTCCGGATAACCCCTTGTACACTTGTGGACCGATTTAGTTCATACTTGGCACAAGTGTTCATTGTGACCTGTAGATGTGCAAGACGCAAATTTCACGGAAATAGGACTGATACTTTTTGAGTTATGGCCCCTGATTTGACCCAAAAATACTTGTCCGGATAACTCCTCCTACACTTGTGTACCGATTTAGTTCATACTTGGCACAAGTGTTCATTGTGACCTGTAGATGTGCAAGACGCAAATTTCACAGAAATCGGACCGATACTTTTTGAGTTATGGCCCCTGATTGGATCCAAAAATGCTTGTCCGGCCAACTCCTCCTACAGTTACTGTCCGATTTGCTTCATACTTGGCACAGGTGTGCATTAGGACCTGTACATGTGCAAGACGCAAATTTCACGAAAATCGGACCAATAATTTCTGAGTTATGGCCCCTGATTTGACCAAAAAATGCTTGTCCGGATAACTCCTCCTACACTTGTGGACCGATTTAGTTCATACTTGGCACAAGTATTCATTGTGACCTGTAGATGTGCAAGACACAAATTTCACGGAAATCGGACTGATACTTTTTGAGTTATGGCCCCTGATTTGACCCAAAAATGCTTGTCCGGCCAACTCCTCCTACAGTTACTGTCCGATTTGCTTCATACTTGGCACAGGTGTGCATTAGGACCTGTACATGTGCAAGACGCAAATTTCACGAAAATCGGACCGATAATTTCTGAGTGATGGCCCCTGATTTGACAAAAAAATGCTTGTCCGGATAACCCCTTGTACACTTGTGGACCGATTTAGTTCATACTTGGCACAAGTATTCATTGTGACCTGTATATGTGCAAGACGCAAATTTCACGGAAATCGGACTGATACTTTTTGAGTTATGGCCCCTGATTTGACCCAAAAATGCTTGTCCGGCCAACTCCTCCTACAGTTACTGTCAGATTTGCTTCATACTTGGCATAGGTGTGCATTAGGACCTGTAGATGTGCATGACGCAAATTTCACGAAAATCGGACTGACAATTTCTGAGTTATGGCCCCTGATTTGACCAAAAAATGCTTTTCCGGATAAATCCTCCTACACTTGTGGACCGATTTAGTTCATACTTGGCACAAGTGTTCATTGTGACCTGTAGATGTGCAAGACGCAAATTTCACGGAAATCAGACTGATACTTTTTGAGTTATGGCCCCTGATTTGACCCAAAATTGCTTGTCCGGACAACTCCTCCTACAGTTACTGTCCGATTTGCTTCATACTTGGCACAGGTGTACATTAGGACCTGTAGATGTGCAAGACGCAAATTTCACGAAAATCGGACCGATACTTTTTGAGTTTTGGCCCCTGATTTGACCAAAAAATGCTTGTCCCGATAACTCCTCCTACACTTGTGGACCGATTTAGTTCATACTTGGCACAAGTATTCATTGTGACCTGTAGATGTGCAAGATGCAAATTTAATGGAAATAGGACTGATACTTTTTGAGTTATGGCCCCTGATTTGACCCAAAAATGCTTGTCCGGCCAACTCCTCCTACAGTTACATCGGATTTGCTTCATACTTGGCACAGGTGTGCATTAAGACCTGTAGATGTGCAAGACGCAAATTTCACGAAAATCGGACCGATAATTTCTGAGTGATGGCCCCTGATTTGACAAAAAAATGCTTGTCCGGATAACTCCTCCTACACTTGTGGACCGATTTAGTTCATACTTGGCACAAGTATTCATTGTGACCTGTATATGTGCAAGACGCAAATTTCACGGAAATCGGACCGATACTTTTTGAGTTATGGCCCCTGATTTGACCCAAAAATGCTTGTCCGGCCAACTCCTCCTACAGTTACATCGGATTTGCTTCATACTTGGCACAGGTGTGCATTAAGACCTGTAGATGTGCAAGACGCAAATTTCACGAAAATCGGACCGATAATTTCTGAGTGATGGCCCCTGATTTGACAAAAAAATGCTTGTCCGGATAACTCCTCCTACACTTGTGGACCGATTTAGTTCATACTTGGCACAAGTATTCATTGTGACCTGTATATGTGCAAGACGCAAATTTCACGGAAATCGGACCGATACTTTTTGAGTTATGGCCCCTGATTTGACCCAAAAATGCTTGTCCGGCCAACTCCTCCTACAGTTACTGTCAGATTTGCTTCATACTTGGCATAGGTGTGCATTAGGACCTGTAGATGTGCATGACGCAAATTTCACGAAAATCGGACTGACAATTTCTGAGTTATGGCCCCTGATTTGACCAAAAAATGCTTGTCCGGATAAATCCTCCTACACTTGTGGACCGATTTAGTTCATACTTGGCACAAGTGTTCATTGTTACCTGTAGATGTGCAAGACGCAAATTTCACGGAAATCAGACTGATACTTTTTGAGTTATGGCCCCTGATTTGACCCAAAATTGCTTGTCCGGACAATTCCTCCTACAGTTACTGTCCGATTTGCTTCATACTTGGCACAGGTGTACATTAGGACCTGTAGATGTGCAAGACGCAAATTTCACGAAAATCGGACCGATACTTTTTGAGTTTTGGCCCCTGATTTGACCAAAAAATGCTTGTCCCGATAACTCATCCTACACTTGTGGACCGATTTAGTTCATACTTGGCACAAGTATTCATTGTGACCTGTAGATGTGCAAGATGCAAATTTAATGGAAATAGGACTGATACTTTTTGAGTTATGGCCCCTGATTTGACCCAAAAATGCTTGTCCGGCCAACTCCTCCTACAGTTACATCGGATTTGCTTCATACTTGGCACAGGTGTGCATTAAGACCTGTAGATGTGCAAGACGCAAATTTCACGAAAATCGGACCGATAATTTCTAAGTTATGGCCCCTGATTTGACCAAAAAATGCTTGTCCGGATAACTCCTCCTACACTTGTGGACCGATTTAGTTCATACTTGGCACAAGTATTCATTGTGACCTGTAGATGTGCAAGACACAAATTTCACGAAAATCGGACTGATACTTTTTGAGTTATGGCCCCTGATTTGACCCAAAAATGCTTGTCCGGCCAACTTCTCCTACAGTTACAGTCAGATTTGCTTCATACTTGGCACAGGTGTGCATTAGGACCTGTAGATGTGCGAGACGCAAATTTCATGAAAATCGGACCAATAATTTCTGAGTGATGGCCCCTGATTTGACCAAAAAATGCTTGTCCGGATAACCCCTTGTACACTTGTGGACCGATTTAGTTCATACTTGGCACAAGTGTTCATTGTGACCTGTAGATGTGCAAGACGCAAATTTCACGGAAATAGGACTGATACTTTTTGAGTTATGGCCCCTGATTTGACCCAAAAATGCTTGTCCTGACAACTCCTCCTACAGTTACTGTCGGATTTGCTTCATACTTGGCACAGGTGTGCATAAGGACCTGTAGATGTGCAAGACGCAAATTTCACGAAAATCGGACCGATGCTTTTTGAGTTATGGCCCCTGATTTGACCAAAAAATGCTTGTCCGGATAAATCCTCCTACACTTTTGGACCGATTTAGTTCATACTTGGCACAAATGTTTGTTGTAACCTGTAGATGTGCAAGACGCAAATTTCACGGAAATCAGACCGATACTTTTTGAGTTATGGCCCCTGATTTGACCCAAAAATGCTTGTCCGGCCAACTCCTCCTACAGTTACTGTCCGATTTGCTTCATACTTGGCACATGTCTGCATAAGGACCTGTAGATGAGCAAGACGCACATTTCACGAAAATCTGACCATTACTTTTTCAGTTATGGCCCTTGATTTTACCAAAAAATGCTTGTCCGGACAAGTCCTCCTTTAGTTACTATCTGATTTGTTTCATACTTGGCACAGATGTGCATTAACTTCTGTACATGTGCAAGATGCACATTTCACGAAAATCAGACCGACTTTTTCTGAGTTATGGCCCCTGATTTGACAAAAATGCTTGTCCGGACAATTCCTCCTACAGTTAATGAACAATTTGCTTCATATTTGGCACAGGTATGCATTAGGACCTGTTTATATGCAAGATGCAAAATCTATGGAAATCAGACCGATACTTTCTGAGTTATGGCCCCTGATTGGACCAAATTTCAATAAAATGGGATTGACAATTTCTAAGTATGGCTCCTAAATCAACAAAAACACTTGTCCGAACAAAGGTGGTGGCGGGGGTATTTTTATCACCTTCAGTGATAGATTTCTAGTTGTATTTAAAATCTGCTGTAGACGACAATATATAGATATTGACAAAGAAAGGATTTGTGTACAATATAGCAGAGAAAATATTTCAGCAAAAGGAGAAAATACTGGTTATCAGCAATTACTTCTTTTTCTCCAATGCTTTCCCAAGCCAGTACTACTGAGGACGCTAAAACAAGATCTTGTTTGGGAAAGGGTTAATCAACTGAAAAATGGCATCAGATTTATTTAAAGTCATCTTGTTCTAATGTTTTACTAATTATGTTTTCATGTTGCAGAAGATATCATCTCTGTGTATCTATTAGGACACATGCGTGTTTGTATGTCTATATCCTGTGAAAGCAACTACGACATTTACAGACAGATTTCAAAGAAATTTTCCGAAATTGCCCAAACAGCAGTAATTTAGATCATTCATATTTTGAAGCTGCTTCAGATGACCAAAAAGGTGTAATATTGATAAGATTTGTAAAATATTATGACAAAATGTAACCAAGCATTTTCATCTTTTGTCTTAATGTTTTCCCAAGCCTTTTTAGCTCACCTAAGCACAAAGTGCTCATGGTGAGCTATTGTGATACTGCTGTGTCCGGTGTCCGTCGTGCGGTGTCCGTCGTCCGTCAAACTTTGCCTTGTGTGCACTCTAGAGGCCACAGTTTTTGCCCAATCAGCCTGAAAATTGGTCAGAATGATTGTCTTGATAAAATCTTGGACAAGCTCAAAATTGGGTCATCTTGGGTCAGAAACTAGGTCACTAGAACAATTTATAGAAAAACCCTGTGTGCACTCTAGAGGTTACATTTTTTGCCCAATCAACCTGAAAATTGGTCAGGATGATTGTCTTGATGAAATCTCAGACAAGTTTGAAATTGGGACATCTTGGGTCAAAAACTAGGTAACATGGTCAAATCTACGAAAAATCTTGTGTGCACTATGGGGGCCACATTTTTTGCCCAATCAACCTGAAAATTGGTCAAAATAATTTTTTTCATGTAATCTCAGGCAAGTTCGAAATTGGATGTCTAAGGTCAAAAACTAGGTCACGGGGTCAAATCTTAGAAAAACCTAGTGTGCTATCTTGAGGCCACATTTTTTGCCCAATCAACCTAAAAATTGGTCAGAATGATTGTCTGGTAACATCCCAATTGGTCTACTCCCATTTCGTCTACTGTTTTTTAAGTGCATTGAGTCCCAATTCGTCTACTGTCCCAACTCGTCTACTTTCATGTCAAATCATCAATTAACAACATTATTTTTGTTTTAAGAAAAGAGATTAAGTCAATATATTCACAAATGAAATAAAAATGCAAACATTTTGATAAAAATCATATAATAACATATTGATATACAAAGTAGAAAAGAGTAGACGAAATGGGACTTATGTCCAAAATAGTAGACGAATTGGGAGTAGACGAATTGGGAGTAGACGAAATGGGATTAAACCGATTGTCTTGATATAATCTCGGACAAGTTTGAAAATGGGTCATATGGGGTCAAAAACTAGGTCACAAGGTCAAATCTTAGAAAACCCTTGTGTTCACTCTAGAGGCCACATTTTTTGTCCAATCAACCTTAAAATTGGTCCGAATTGTTGTCTTGATGAAATCTCGGACAAGTTTGAAAATGGGTCATATGGGGTCAAAAACTAGGTCACAGGGTCAAATCTTAGAAAAACCTTGTGTGCACTCTTGAGATCACATTTTTTGGTCATAACATTGCAGACCATAATATCTCGGATGAGTTCGATTTTCAGTCTGATCTGACCAGAAAGACGAGAGTTATGTGCCCTTGAATTCGACAAAATTGCCATTTTCGGCTGTTTTGGACCTTGTTTACACTCTAGAATCTACAATTATTCATCAATCAGGACAAAACTTTAAAACAATGTTGGGGACCATGAGATCTCGGACGAGTTTGATTTTCAGACTGATCTGATCAGAAAGTCGAGAGTTACTTGCCCTTGAATTTGACCAAATTGTTATTTTCGGCTGTTTTCGACCTTGTTTACACTCTAGAATCTACAATTATAAATCAATCAAGCCAAAACTTGGACACAATATTGGGGATTATAAGATCTGGAATGAGTTGGATTTTCAGTATTATCTGATCAGAAAGTCGAGAGTTATGAGCCCTTGAATTTGACAAAATTGCCGTTTTTGACTGCTTTCGACCTTATTTACACTCTAGAATCTTCTATTTTTGACCAATCAAGTCAAATCTTGGACACAAGGTTGGAGACCATAAGATCTCAAATGAGGCTGATTTTCAGTCTGATCTGACCAGAAAGATGAGAGTTATGTGCCCTTGAATTTGATAAAATTGCCGTTTTCGACTGTTTTTGACATTGTTTACACTTTAGAATCTACAATTATTTATCAATTAAGACAAAACTTGAAAACAATGTTTGAGACCATAAGATCTTGGATGAGTTTGATTTTCAGTCCGATTTGATCAAAAAGCCAAGAGTTATGTGCCCTTGAATTTGACAAAATTGCTGTTTTCGACTGTTTTCGACCTTGTTTACACTCTAGAATCTACAATTATTGACCAATCAAGACAAATCTTGGACACAATGTTGGGTATCATAAGATCTCGGATGAGTTTGATTTTCAGCCTGATTTGACTAGGAAGTAGAAAGCAATGTGCCCTTGAATGTGATAAAATTGCTGTTTTCGGCTGTTTTCGACCTTGTTTATACTCTAGAATCTACAATTATTGATCAATCAAGGCAAAACTTTGACAATGTTGGGCACCATAAGATCGTGGATGAGTTCGATTTTCACGACGTTATTGACCATAAGTTCATTTTCAGTCTTAAAGTCATAAATATTTATCGAATTGAACAAGTGTTGCTCACATCATTTTGGTTCAGGTGAGGGATATAGGACCATCATGGTCCTCTTGTTTTTTTTTTTACGTTTTAGACACAAAGAAGGATGACACATTTGGAATTGATGACAAAGATTGGGATGTCTACAAGGAAATTGTAAGTTAACCCTTTACCAAAAAGCTGAATTTTAGTACAGTCAAAGTAGAAAGCTGCTGCAGGCGAAACAATCGGGGAAAAACAACATGTGTTAAACTTTTAAATCATATAAAGTGTTCATCATACCAGGAAAGTATCTAGACAAAGGAGATTTGCTGGTTATGTTTTCCACTGCTATTCTTATTAGGGAAGTCGGAACTAGCTAGAATGGGTGGTGAAAGAAAGATGAATCATTAACTGGAAAAGTGACACTTTTGGTATGTGAGACATATATACAGATCAGACTGCATGTATATTTGGGCTGATCTTGGTCCATATTTGTCTCAAGATTCAATAAATTCTCTGATAGTTTTTAATGACCTTTCATTCAGAGCCAGTCACAATGCAGTTGGCAATACAAAATTTTAGTCCAAATTCAAAGAGGTTGCGGACGACAATGCCAAGTGAATGAAATTTCAATCTTTTTGTCTTTCAGGGTTGAAAACATTGTTGACAATGGACAAATGGCTTATGACATTTTCCACAATGATTTCTCAAGCATTTATCTTGTGGTGCTTTAAAAAGGTGTCATTATACCCCCTTTTGAAGAAAAGAGTCGGTCGGTGGGATGGCTGGTCGGTCGGTCTGTAGACCAAACCTTGTTTGGAATATAACTTAAGTATTAAAAGTAGAATCATGAAATTTCATAGGAGGATAGATCTCATTAGGGAGAGGTGCAGTGCACATGAACCGTTATGTCATTATTAAGAAGTGCAGTGCACAAAAACCTTAACTCTGCAACTCATCTTTTTGGAGTTAAAGCCCTTTTTGATTTTCATATTTGATTTTTAAGGAGCATAACTCAAAGAGTATGCAAGATGATTCATTGAAACTACATAGGTAGGTCTCATTATGGAGAGGAGCAGTGCTCAACAATTGTAACTTTGCTATTCATATTTTTAGCTCGACTTTTGGAAGAAAATGAGAGCTTATACTGTCACCCCGGGCGTCAGCGTTGCAACCAAGGTTAAAGTTTTTTCAAACATCAATAACTTCCATACTATCAAAGGGATTCAACCCAAACTTGGTATACTTATTCACCATCACACCATCTACCTTACTATCAGGGCCCATGACCCTGGGACCACTCTATTTGGAGTTATGCCCCCTTTATACTAAGCAACTTAGAAAGTCGAGCATGCTGTCTTCGGACAGCTCTTGTTGAAGTTAAACTCCAATCAATGAATATTTCAGAACCCCAACAATAGTGACAGCGATTCAGAGGCGGAAGAAATTAAACTTGAAGAGTTGGAAACTATGCTGAAAGAACATGATCCAGAATTTCAAAAGTAAGTATAGCAGAAGCAAGGGAAAACGGTAACATCCCAATTGGTCTACTCCCATTTCGACTATTGTTTTTTTAGTGCATTGAGTCCCAATTCGTCTACTGTCCAAATTCGTCTACTTTCATGCCAAGTCATTAATAAACAATACTATTTTTGTTCCAAGAATAGAAATTAAGTCAAAATATACACAAATTAAAGTAACAAGAGGACCATGATGGTCCTATATCGCTCACCTGAACCAAAATGATATGAGCAACACTTACGTTCAATTCAATTGATATTCATGACTTTAAGACTGAATATGAACTAATGGTCAATAACGTTGTGAAAATCAAACTCATCCAAGCTCTTATGGTGCCCAACATTGTTTTTTTTTAATAATTGTAGATTCTAGAGTGTAAACAAGGTCGAAAACAGCCGAAAATGGCAATTTTATCAAATTCAAGGGCACATAACTCTCATCTTTATGGCCAAATCAGACTGAAAATCAAAGTCATCTGAGATCTTACGGTCTCCAACATTGTGTCCAAGATTTGTCTTGATTGGTCAATAATTGTAGATTCTAGAGTGTAAACAAGGTTGAAAACAGTCAAGAACGGCAATTTTATCAAATTTGAGGGCACTTAACTCTCGACTTTCTGATCACATCAGACTGAAAATCATACTCATCCATGATCTTATGCTCGCCAACATTGTGTCCAAGTTTTATTTTGATTGATTAATAATTGTAGATTCTGGAGAGTAAACAAGGTCGAAAAGAGCCGAAAACGGCAATTTTGTCAAATTCAAGGGCACATAACTCTCGACTTTCTGATCAGATCAGACTGAAAATCAAACTCATCCTAGATCTTATGCCCCCCAACATTTTTTCCAAGTTTTGTCTTGATTTATAGTTAATTGTAATCTAAGGGAAGTAATTCTTGACACTACTAAAGAAAAGTAGTGTCAATAGTTACTTCCCTTACATTAATAGAGCGTATTTAGCATCTGAAAATGGCAATTTTGTCAAGTTCAAGGGCACATAACTCTAGACTTTCTGATCGGATCAGACTGAAAATGGAGCTCATCCGAAATCTTATGGTCTCTAATATTATGTCTAAGTTTTGTCTTGATTGATCAATAATTGTAGATGCTAGAGTGTAAACAAACTTCAAAACAGCATTTTTTGACATTCAAGGGCAGATAACTCAGCACATTCTGGTCCGATCAGGCCCATAATCGAACTTGTCCGAGAACTTATGACCCTACTTGTTTTGGCCAAGTTTGATCAAGATTGCCTAACTTTTATGGATGCTAGAGTGTAAACACCCCAAATGTTGACGGACGGACGGACGCCGGACAAAAAGTGACCACAATAACTCACCTCGAGCACTTCGTGCTCAGGTGAGCTAAAAATGCAAACATTTTAATAAAAATCTTATGTTATCATATTGATATACATAGTATAGAAAAGTAGACGAAATGGGAATTCTGTTCAAAATAGTAGACGAATTGGGAGTAGACGAATTGGGAGTAGACCAAATGGGATTAAACCGGGAAAACATGAGAGAAAGAAGAAAAGGCTTACCATTTGCATTTTTTTCCTTTTCTTTCAACAATATTGATAATGAACCCAGACGCTGAAAGAACATGACCCTGAATTTCAAAAGTAGGTACCTGACATTTAATCCTCTACCTTGGCTTTTGGGTATTCATTAGCAGAAGTTAGGGAAAACAAGTGAGAGAAAAGAAATGCTTTTATTTCCTCCTTTTCCCTCAATAGTCTCTGGATTTGAGAAATGGAAGAAATAAAATTGAAAGAGTTGAAAGAATGTGATCCAGAACACGGTAGCATTATGTAATCTCTTTTCCCAACAAGGACTTGGTTTTGACGTACCTATTAAAAACCACCTGATTTGCCATTGCGACCACCGCGTTTTTCCACTCGAAATTTCCTCGCATCGCTTCAAATGGCGACAATGGGTGGTAAATCGTGGTGATCACAGTGATTAGCTGCGTTTTGGTTGAAATGCCAGGTAAGACCAATATTACCTGTCTGCGCAAATCACCAGCAATTCGCCGTGTTGGAGTGGAAAATCACGGTGAAAAATTGTGGCGATTCCTGCAGATTCACCCCGAACTTAATGCGTTGAAATAGGCAAAAACGGC